>CM053565.1:50234447-50318019 GCA_028646485.1 Cryptoprocta ferox | reverse complement strand
GAGTTCAATTTGGATCCCAGATAAATTCCAGAAACAGGTTCATTATAAATGTTGCTGTAAGTATATACCATGCAATAGTTGGGATATACTTATACTAAATGAATTATTCGCCATTTATCTGAACTTCAAATGGTACTGGGTATCCTTATTTTTATTTGTAAAATGTGGAAAGTCTGAAAAGTAGAGGCCCAAGGCCCTGAACACTCGTCCCAATGTCCTGCTCTTCAGGGAGGTCGTGTGGCTTCCACAGCGGGCAGGGGGTTGTTTCCATTAGTGCTCGCGCCCAGGACATCCATGCTCATAGCTCACACTCTGGGGCGTTTTGTCAGAATTGATTCCCAAGACTTCGGGGAGCCGTCTGCAGGGCCCCAGGTGACGGCAGCCAGAGGGGGAAGCCGGCTTCGCCTAAAGGTTGAATTCCTTGTTCAAGGTGAGGAAGGGTTCGCTCTCCCTGGAACAGAATAGAGGGATGGCCACCTGGGTACTTCCTCCGTCCTTGAGGGGGCATCTCTCCTCCGGTGTCCCGGGCCTCCTCTAACTCTTGCCTGACAGCGGAGAGCGAGCACGGCTCCTTCCCCTTTCCAGCCAACCATCCCTTTCTTCCAGCATTTGGGTTCATTACCCAGTAATGAAAACCGGCTCATTCTCAATCTGCTGCTGTGTCTTCTAGATAATCATGGTCAGAGAAGTCTCGTCTCTCTCCATCCTGCAGTTTGCTGTTTTACTTCTCAGTCCCAGCTCATTAGCTCAAGCAATAATAATGAGCCAATCTCTCCCTTCCCCTTCCCTCCCACCCTGCCCAGGCCCCCGATCCCAGGGGAGGCCTCGGCCAGGCACCCCAGGCCGCCCTGTTATAAGTAGCATAAACGGGGCCTCGGCCATTCGTTCGTTGGTTCACTCATTCATTCATTTGGTGAATATTTACTGAGTGCTTAGTATAGGCCACATGCAGTAGCTGGGGCCAGGCAGCACCTTGGAAAGTCAAACGACAAAAGTCATATAGGACCTAGAGCCGCCTCTCCTGATCCAGGGGAGAAGTACCTGAGGGGTGTGGGGGATGAGTGCAAAGAGCAGAGACTACGTTCTTGAAACACGTGTAACCTGGACTCCTTATTACAAGATAGGTATGGCCAGCCACATCATTCTTTTTAGCCGCTCAACAGATTTTGAAGGAAAGGACCAGGATTTGGGTAAAAAAAACAGCCTAGGCGGGGTGAAAGCAAAAGTACGTTATCTAGGCCATGCTTCCGCCATCCCCGCACTGTACTAGTTACTAATGCTGTGTAACAAATTTACCCCCAAAATGCAGCGGCGTAAAAAAACAAGCGTTTATCATCTCTCAGCGTGTTCTGGGAGTCAAGAGTCCAGAGGGTGGTTGTGGTTCAGGGTCTTTTGAGACGTTGTGGTCGCCGTGTCTCGGTGTCGGCTGGGGCTCCACGTCCAAAGCCGGTCACTCAAATGGCGGCTGGTAGAGGCCTCAGTTCCTGGCTGGCTGCTTGCAGGGAGCCTCAGCCTCCCTCCACGTGGCCTGCTTATGACATGGCAGCTGGCTTCCCCCAGTCTGTCGTGTCTTTCATAACCCGATCTCAGATGCACCATATCGTCGGTTCCGGAGACCCACCCCGGGAACAGTGTGGGAAGAGATGACACGTGAATGTGAGTGCCAGGAGGGGGTCCCTGAGGTCATCCTAGAGGCTGGCTGCCACACTCACTTCTTCCTACCCCAGACCTCATCTAAAAATTTCTTTTAACATTTATTTATTATTGACAGACAGAGAGAGACAGAGCATGAGCATGGGAGGGACAGAGAGAGGGGGAGACACAGAATCCGAAGCAGGCTCCAGGCTCTGAGCTGTCAGCACAGAGCCCGATGTGGGGCTCGAACTCACAAAGCGCAAGATCATGACCTAAGCCGAAGTCGGACGCTTAACCGACTGAGCCCCCCAGGCACCCCTGAGACCTCATCTAACATCGTGTCCTGGGTCCACATTCAGTAAATATCTCTTGAGCCTGCGCTTTGTGCTGGCCTGGCCTCTGGGAAGTCGTCAGTGAATGAAACAGACCCAAACATCTGACTGGGGCTGTGCTTGTGCTCGGGGCTGAATACACGGCCGGTTCAATGAAGGGGGTGCCTAGGGGCCAGTCTCTGAGTGTGTCCTCTGACTTGTGTGTGTGTGTGTGTGTACATACGTGTGCACATATGTATGTACATGTGTATACGTGCACATGTGTGTATGTATATGAGTATATATGTGTGCATAGTGTATGTGTGTACATGTGTGTATGTGTGTATGTGTGCATGCATGTATGTGCGTATGTGTGTGTGTGTGTGTGTGTGCACGCGCATGCTCTTTCAAGAGCCTGGAATTTTCCCCTTCGGCTTTCACACTAGCCTCTCCGTGGTGCTCAGATGTGCTCCTCTCGCCAACACCATTTTGGGAGTCCCCGTGGGAATGACCTCGAACAAGAAGCCCAGGCAGATTCTTTCCAGTGTTCTCAGAGGTGACAAAGGTGCTTCTTTGGAGCCAGATCGTTTGGGGGGGGCGGTGGTCAGTGACTCACCATTGGGAACCTGCTCTCATGCCAGCGAATTCAGAACCTGGTCACCAGCACCCCCACCTTCACTCCCTTCCACACACAAACAGCTAAATTTAAAACATTTCTCATAAACCAACTCTAAAGTCAGTTTCAAAAGGTGAATTTCAAAATAAGATTAAAGAATTTTTTTAATGTTTATTTTTGAGAAAGAAAGAGAGACAGAGCATGAGCAGGGGAGGGGCAGAGAGGGCGGGAGACACAGAATCTGAAGCAGGCTCAGGCTCCGAGTCAGCACAGAGCCTGATGAGGGGCTCGAACCCACAAACCGTGAGATCATGACTTGAGCCGAAGTCAGTCGCTTAACCAGCTGAGCCCCCTAAGCGTCCCCAAAATAAGATGTTTTTAATACTGGCCATATCCCTGGCATAAATGTACATACAACCCCCCAGAGGGACAATCTGAATGAGATGCCCTCATTTTGTTGGAGGGGTTCTGGAATGTTCTTTCCAAAAACTTTCGTTATTTCTCCTTAGATCTTTTGGAGATTCCAAGAGTCGATTTCTGGTTTTTCTTTCTTTCTTTTGCTGGGGTTGTATCTGGTTTTCTTGGGTTTTGTTGGGAGGGGATGTTTTTCAGGGCAGGTGCAGAGGGGTTTCTTCTGTCATCACCCCCTTTCTGGGCGAGCTGGAAACTTTGGCTCCTATCTGCCCGCGGGCCCGCAGTCCAGCTGTCCTTCTGGCCCCAGAGTGCGGGTGTCCCTGATGGGCCTCTCACCGCTGTTGGTGGGGAAGCAGATGGCGACGCACAGGCCTGTCTGACTTGGTCTCTGGCCCGTCGCCGGCATCCCACCCATGCTCCCCTTTCCCTATCATGTCACTTAAGGGGTGTCTTTTATAGTTTGGTAAACAATCATTCCGTTTGATCCGCGTTCAGCCCGCCCTCTCTTCCTGCTAGTACAAATAATTTGGCAACATAAACACTGTCATTGGTGATGGTTTGCAAGCTCCTTTCCATCAAGCGCACTTTATTTATTTATTTAAAAAAAAAAAAAAGGAAAGAAGCTCTGGAAGATATCAGAATGGGCCGTGTTCCTTTCTTCTGTCTGTAGAATTTCAGTAGATTTGATAAAAAGTTCTGACAGCTGGCAAGCCGAGGCTGCTTTTAAGTGGGGGCTAATAAATATCCTCTCAGATCAAGAGCGAATCCAGGGCTGGTGTCTGAGAAGGGGGTCGCCCCCTCCCCATTGGTTGTCGCTGTGCCACGCGCAAAGCCCGGCTCAGCGCAGCTCGCTGGAGTGGCGTTGAAACAAATCCAACACTTCACCATCTGGCCCTGATTGTAAACATGTGTATACAAAGTGAGTGTCACTTCAGCTAATTCACGAGGGCCTGGCTGCCTTGGCGGCGGCTGCAGCTGTCCCCAGGGTGGGCGGGGGGCGGAGCGGGGACACCAGGGGACGGCGGGCCACACGGGTGGGCGGCCCGAGGGAGGCGAGGCGGCAAGGCTGCAACAGCCAGCCTGGCCGTCACGTGTCCACGTTTCCTCAGACGTGGCTCTCCGGCCACCATTGCTTTGGGGGTTAGTCATTTCCCCTTCAGACTGTAAATACCCGAAAGGCAGGCTGTGTGACTCTCCTGTTTCTCTAGTCGAGAGACTTACACTTGAGAAGTTCTCAGTGAATTAGAATAAATCCCTACCAGCAATTTTCTTTTTCCTGTCTGGGTAACAACCTTTCTGCTCTTTTTTGCATAGATTTCTACTGTTCCTGCATCTTCTGGGCAGAGAGAAGAGCTGAATCTTCTTCCCTCTGGGGTGCGGGAAGCGAAGAATGAGTTCCCTTTGTCTCTTGAGCAAGGAGCATCCAGATCATGGGTACGTTCTCATAACTGCCCCCCCCCAGACCTCACTTTTACCATCTTTCAAATGGGATCATTACGCGCCCCTCCCCCCACCCCCCAGCCCTGGTCCCTGTGTGGATGAGAGGGTGTGTGCTGCGGACGGCTGGGTCCAGCTAGGAGTGACACACTCAGAAGTCACCACAGCTCGGTCTTCTCTGTCGCTCATGCCTGTTCTTTCTGTACCTGCTGTCACCTGTCATGGGAAGTTTTGATTGGGTTTCACCTGGTAGGTGTAGCTGCGGCTTTGTTCCGGGGAAACAGAATTGCTCCCAGGCTGAAGCTGCCCTGGAGGCCAGGTCTGGGTAGGAGACCTGGGTGGGAGGCAGGTCCCTCCCTGTCCCTGTCTGTCCCCAGGCACTCCACTTCTTAAGGGTGGTTTCCCTGTCCCCCGTCCCCCCAGCTCTGCCCAGATGAGCCAGGGACACGTCTCCTCAACTCCTCCCGTCCATGCTGCTCAAAAACACAACAGATTTAATTTTCTCCACGTGTGAAAAAAAATGTACTTTTCCAAACAGCCCCAGGGACACGAAAAGGAAGAGAAAGCTAATTATGTTCTGTATTTTCTTCCGTTGGAAAGAGCGTGGCAGTCGGATGGGAAAGCAGACACTGGCAGGGCTGAGCCAAGGCGGTACCTTAGGGTGCAGAGAGGCGGCACTGTTGGCACTTTGGGAAATGGGGATCAGGGGAGGGGGACCCCAGGAGCCTGCGCTTCCTGTCCCCGGAGCTGGCACTCGGAGCCTGTTGGCAGGACTCCACTGCCACCAGGCACTCCCACACATTTGGTTCTGCCAAGGTCAGTTGAGTAACAGCCCTGGCCCTCGTGAGCCAGGGCCACTCAGGGAGGCCACTGAGATGTGGCCACTGGGAGGCAAGGCCCTTCTGTTTCCTCCCAGGGCCCAACCTTGGGGGCAGGCAGGAGGCAGGGCTCCTAGGAAGACAGAGTAGTGACTCCCAGGTTAAGGGGCAAGTCGGGGGTGGGGAGGAATCTGGCGCCTCAATGACCCACACCTAAAGAATCAAAATGAGACACTTGGACTGCATGACATCCTCCCAGTGACAGACGCTTAATTAAAGCTGGACAGAAAGAGGCAAGAAAACCACTTAATCTAGACGATATTTGCCTTGCTAATTTAGGTGCGCGCAAGTGTGTATGTGTGTGTATGTGTGTGTTTTCCTGTTGGGTGAGTGTTTATAAAATCTTAATTAGGTTGTGCGTATTGGAATAGAGATCGAAATATGTCTCTTTTTTTTTCTGTAATGGTCTCACTTCCCCAGGGGACATTAAAGCTCCGTACACAATATTCTCTGAGCAGGGAGAGTAGTAATGGCCTTTGACGATGGGTTCTGGAAGAAGAGGGAGGAGAGGCTCTGATTCAATCACAGATGGAGGCCTTGATAGCTTACTTTTTTTTTTTTTAAATCAAAACCCTAAATTGGACTCAAAGCAGCTATTTATAACCTGTCAGGAGAAGCCAGCATTTCAATATCAATCTCATGTTGAATAAATTTTTAACGACCTTTAATGTGACAGATAAGCAGGGGCAGGAGAAATGCACCGGCCGATGCACACAGTGGGCACTTGGGGGTTCACTGAAATGGATCGAAGGGAAGGTGGACAGCGAGTCAGGGAGAGCCCACCACACCTCTTCCCCCCACTTTTCTGCCCCACCAGCTGAGTCCCACTCTTGGAGCCAAGGTCCGATACCACCCTTATCCAGCTCACTTAACAGGGGCATGTCTGAGGACCATCAAAAGGGACGAGATTGCAGGAGAGAGGACCAGCGAGCGGGCGGCTCAGCCTGGCTTGGGTGACAACCGTGGGGCAACTCAGGCCGTCACTCCACAGAGGTGGCCCCTTGAAAGCAAGCCGACCGCCCGGGTCACGTTAAGGGGTTGTGTCCAGGGCACAGTGCCTGGAACGTGGGCGTCCAGGATGCCATGACCAGATACAGCAACCGTGCAGCCGGATCTCGTAAGCTGTTCTCTGACTCAGGGGTAGAGGCTAGGCCGCTTGTGTGTTAGATAACCTTTCTAGAACCTATATATGGGTGTCTAGCACCTGCAGCTTGTGATAAAAGCTGAGATTTTTCTTTTTTTTTATTTTCTTTTTTTTTGGTGGGGTAAAGAGAGAGAATCCTAAGCAGACTCCACACATGTGGGGCTCCATCCCGTGAACCGTGAGATCATGACCTGAGCTGAAATCAAGAGTCAGATGCTTAACCGACTGAGGCACCCAGACGCCCCAAAACTTAGATCTTCTGACACAGGCTTGAGGGAGTAGGGTCCTCATGACAAAAGAATGGTGTTGCTCTCCAGCCCTTCCTTTTCAGTGACCCAGGCAAGGTATTCCCGGACATGTCCTACCTCAGCATCCTTCATGCGGGACTGTGCAGGCACATCCCCTGTGCATCTTGTTAACATACAGATTCTGGGGGCGCCTGGGGGGCTCAGTCGGTTAAGCGTCCTGCTTCAGCCCTGGTCAAGATCTCACAGTTTGTGAGTTCGAGCCCCATACTGGGCTCTCTGCTGTTGGGGCGGAGCCTGCTTTGGAGTCTGTCCCCCTCTGTCTCTGCCCCTCCCCCACTTGCTCGTGTGTGTGTGTGTGTGTGTGTGTGTGTGTGTGTCTGTGTGTGTGTGTGTGCATGCGCGCATGCTTTCTCTCAAAAATAATATAAACATATACAAAAAAATTTTTTAAATGCAGATTCTGATTCAGTGTGTCTGGGCGTAGACTCTGCCTCTCTAAGCAGTTCCCAGGTGAGGCTGCGGCTACTACTGGTCCAGGGACCCCACTTTGAGGAGCCAGGGTCTAGCACCCAGAGCAGTGATTCTGAATAGGAAAGCCTCCATCAGCATCACTCCGAAGGCTTATTAAAATTCAGATTGCTGGTCCCACCTCCAGGGTTTCTAACATAATAGGTCTGAGGTAGAGCCTGATAATTTGCATTTCTAACCAGGCCAGGTGATGCGGGGTCAGCAGATGACACCCCTGGTGGCTGGGACTGAGACCCACCCTGGGAGCTCAGGGTTGAGCAGGGGAGAGGAGACGGTGGCAGAACATGTGACAGACAGGAACACAGCCCTTGTGATGAGCAGGTGCACACCAGGTGCTGCAGATACCCGAGGAAGAGGAGCTGGACTCAGGCCTGGGGGCATTGGTCAGATGCAGATGAGTGGGAAGGAAGGGGGCATTCCAAGTGGAGGCACCTGTTTCTGCAAGGCTGAGGAAGTAGAAAAATGCAAGGAACCTCCGAGTAGAGCCACCTTCTCTGCCCTGCCCGTCCTTTCTTCCGGCTTGCAGATCACATAGGGAGAGGCTGTCCCTGCTGTGCCCGGACCAGCAGTTGCTCACCACTGACCGCACATTCTTGGAATATCTGGAGACATTCCAATTATTACCGATGCCTCCACCTCTCCTCCAGAGATTCTGAATTAATTGGTCTTGGGTGGGGCCCCGACGTTAGTGTTTTTGTGTGTGTGTGTGTGTGTGTGTGTGTGTTTTTGTTTCTGTGTTTGCTTTTTATTTAAAGTGAAGCTTCTCTAGAGATTCTAATACACAGATAGAGTTGAGAACCACTGGCCTAGACCCAAGTATATTCCCATTTGCCCATCGCCCAGCTGCAGTTTGTTGGGGAGTTAGGCAAAGGATCGCCCCCTCCCTTATTTATCACACCTCTGCTTCACCCCCTCCCCCCAAAAGCAGGTAGTTGAGCATCTGGTAAACATCTGCCTTGTTCCACCCAGAGCAGGGTGACCTACTTTTTTGCCTGTGGCTTCTCTTGCACAGAGGGGCTCTGGGGACGGAGGGGCAGATGGAAATGTCAGCATGTCTGTGTTGATGCTGCGTTTGGGTGTCACCCAAGCGCTTGTTTCTCTGTCAGATTCCGGATGCGGTATTTAGATAGTAAACCGCTGCCGCCAGGCACTTGCTGGGGAGATCAAAGCATCCGGCAGCATCCAGAGACATCCTGGGGTACTGGTTGCCAAGTGCTGGCAGCTCCAGGCTTAGGGCAAGACTAGGAAGACGAGGCCAGTGCACGGACCGCGTCAGCTTGAATACAGACCCTGGGCGGAGAATGGGACACCTGGGAAAATCCCTGCATGGCACAGGGCTTTCTTCTCCACCTCCGACGCTGCCTCTCCAGGCTACCAGAGGGTACGCCGAGTGCGTGTCTATGCATGCCCACGCTCCCCTGGCTCTGGGTCCTGTGACTCAGTGTTCTTCATCGTGAAGGGAGATGGGGCCACGTAAGATGAGGCAGTTATCTTCAATTTTATGAAAAAATGTATAAGTGTTTACTTATTTTTGAGAGAGAGACAGACAGAATCCGAAGCAGGTTCCAAGCTCTGAGCTGTCAGCACAGAGCCTGACACATAGACCGTGGGATCATGACCTGAAACAGAAGTCGGACGCTTCACTGAATGAGCCACCCAGGTGCCCCGAGGCAGTCATCTTTAGAAGGTTCCTTTATAGCGGTTTCATCATGGGGATCAGACCCCTGGAAGGAGGTCCAGGGGCTCAGAACTCTCCCTTCCCCATGTTCCACTTCTTCCCTTGAAGGAAAAGCAAGGAGAGGCTGTCTACATCCCTTCTATGGTCCGAGGGAGAGGTTTGGGAGGGATACTGCTTAGCCTTCTGATTTAGAGGGTCTTGGATATCTCCCTTTGTCCTTGGGCCTCTTGTGTGTCTTTTGGGGACTGCAGACTGGGGACAGGCACCAGGAGGGACTAAGCCTGCATGAAGCGTCTGGTCTTGGGCACAAACCAAAACGCGAGGGTCCTTCTGGGAAATGGCCCTTCATGTGCACTGAAGTCCTTAGCCGCTGCCCAGAGCCGCCTTTCCTCCACACAGCAGAGGACACGGACTCTCCACCCGAGCTCTCAAAGATCTTCAATTATGTAGTGTGCCCCCCGCCCATTTCCCAGTAGACGCCGTTATTAACATCCCCCTGGTTGGATTTCTGGAAGAGCAGGTTGTCTCATCTTGACAAGAGTTTGGAAGACATGTGTGGACAGAAAACGCTCAGGCTCAGGCTTTGGCTCTGGATCCTTCTCCCCAGACTGTTGTTGAGGAGGAAGTGAGCTCCTAGCCCCTCCTCACTCCAGCACAAACTTGTTCCCAAACTTGGAGGGGCTCTGGGCCTCCCATTAGGAACCCACCCCCCCCCTCCACCCCCAGGCCCTGGATGTTTGATTCTGAAAGGTTTGGGACAATTCTCTAGCCTTCCAGACACCTCTCTCTGGACTCAGAGAGGCAGGGAAGGGAGAGGGGGAGGCCAGTAGGAAGGGGGCAATTCTGTGCATACTCAAGGAAGCACTTGATGGAAAGGGCGGGAGGAAATCCCTTCTGTGGGAATGGGAAGGTGCTGTTCCCTCCCTCCACTGTGTCCCCAGACAATATACGGGTGTGGAGCACATGAACCTGGACACCACCAGAAGCGATCGAGTGGGGCTCAGGAGACGGGTGGTTTGGGGGCAATGGCGGGGATACCCCATCTTAGCCCCCGCGGACTCCAGAGTGCTGGATGTGACATCCGAGTCAGGTCCGCTGGGCGTGCAGGGGTGAAGTAGGACAGAGCAGGCAGGGACTCAGCATCCACCGTGTGGGGGCGGGGGTGGGGTGGGTTAACCCTTAATATGCTTCCCATTCCTGAAAGCCTGGGCTTCTAAGTTTCCCAGAATAAAGAATAATGGAGAGGGCTGCTAGTCCTCATCCTTGGAAGCTTCCAGAGAAAGCACCTGTGATTTGGCCCTCAGTGTGGAGACAGTGAACAGGAATGAGAGCATGCACGAAGAGAACTGGTCCCACTGCTTAACCTTGCCGGGTCTGGCCCCAGCCCCAGGCTGCCCGCCTCCCTCCCAGACGCACCGCCCCATCATGTCCACCCGCCTCGCCTGCTGCCACAGGCCCTCCACGGGGGACCTTGCCTTTGATCTCGGGCAAGGTTGGGCCCAAGCACCATGCCCCCAAGCTGCTCTAGTGTCTTCCTTTCTTTCTCCTCTCCACCCCCTCCCACCCACCCAAGCGGGAAGTAATCTTTCTCCTTGGAATTCTCGGAACACCTTCTCTATACTTGGTCGTGGTACACATCAATTTCTCCTTTTTATCCGAGTTATCCACCTGCATATCTTATATCATCTCCGAGTTGGCAAGCTTCTTAATGACAGGAGTCATACCTCATCCGCCTTTATGGCCGCACGGCACCCAGCCTTGCAAATGTTGATTGAATGAAGAGAAACTCAACCTAGTGGCATTCTGGGGAAACATGTCACCATGAGAAGGTCATTCATCTTGGCTTGCTGTTGACTGAAGTTGGGGTCCTCTCCTGGCCTAGGGAAGGTGGTGGGGTCAGACTCATTCCTCTGAGTAGTCAGTCAGTTAACAGGCATTTCCTGTTACACATCACACACATACTAGGTGTGCTATGTAACGACGTTAGGCGCTGGGGGCCCACCTACACGATGGGACGTAGGTGGTTGTCACTGTCCACCCCCTGGCCTCCGGGAACTAACAGTCCCCTGATCCCCGTGTAGTTCAGCCACGGACAGTGATTGGAACCTCACTGCGGAAACTTGCGGTTCTCATGGTACCTCCCCCAACTCCACTGTCTGACTCTCCCCCCGCCCCACTGCCCCCCGCTCTTTCCTACTTCGCATGTCTCTAATCAGGCTTGTTTCTTTTCTCTGCCACTGAGTTCTCATTCACTCTGTCCATCCTCTGCGTGCTGTTTCAGATCACAATGTCTGTCACACTTGTGAACTTCCGCGGTCTAGGTCAAAGTGGAAGATCTGATGGTGCAGTGGCTTACGGCATCAGTGGGGCCTCTCTGCTTCTCTCTGGGTCATTCAGAGATCACATTCCTCCACTGTGTTGCTCTGCCCAACCCTAGGTATTTCTGTCATAGACACAACTAATGATGGCTTAAAGTAGGCTCATGCTGTAGGGTGAGAAAGGACAGCTTGGAGGAGGTCTTTGCTTGGGTGTTACCTTCTCAGTGGGGCCCAGCTTGAGCATTCTCTGAATCAGGTTTCTGCGGTGACGGTGTGTGTAACAAACAGCCCCGAACTGCAGGTTGCAGCAGACAGCATTCTAAAGATGTTCCCTCAAGAGTTTCCCCCCACAGCTAGTCAATCGAATACAATTCTTGGGCACCGCTGTGAAGGGACTTTGTAGATGTAATGAAGGTGACAAATCCGATGACCTTAGGATAGGGAGGTTATCCTGGAATATCCGGGTGGACCCACTGTAATCACATGAATCCTTAAAATCAGAAAGAAAGGCAGAAAAGTCAGAGCAATGGGACAGAAAAGGGAGAAGGAAGATGTGGCAGAGGGGAATTCAATGAGATTCCAAGGGAGAGAAGCCTTCCACGTGCCATTGCTGAGTCTGAGATGTAAGGACCAGGGAGAAGTTTCTAGATGATAACAATAGTTCCTAGCTTGATGTCCAGCTAGGAAACGGGCCTCGGTAAACTGAATTTGGCCAATAACACGAATAAGCTTGGTATATATTCTCCCCAGAACCTCCTGGGAAGAACCCTGCTGGCTGATACCTACATTTTGTCCTTCTAGACCCTGGAGCCCTCTTGGGCTCCTGACCCTCAGAGCGGTGAGATCATGTATGTGTGTTGTCTTAAGCTGCTCCCTGTGGCGGTTGGCTGTGGTGGTGACAGAAAACAAACACAGAACGTCTTCCACGGCATTTTATTTCATGTCTGAGGGTCTGTAAGTCGGCCGTGATTGGGCTCATTCAGGCGGGGTGCGGCTGAGCCAGGCTGGACCCCAAGCTTTCCAGAATATTCGAGTCTACTTTTAGAGTCTTCCTTTCCCTGGGGGGTGCCATGTCCATGACACTGGCAGAGAGAAACACATAGGCCACACCAGAGCTCAGGAGCATATGTAAAACCTCTGCAGCATTAAGGCAGCTGACGCACTGATGGCCTAAAACGGTTACGTGACCAAGGCCAGATGGGTGGGGCAGGGAAATGTCCTCACCTATCCTGGATAGGGGGTGGGTGGGGGGCTGCTAAGTCTGCGGCAGAGAGCCAGGGTATAGGATTCTGCTAGTAGGAGGGAGTGGAAAACTGGGGCCAATAATTTGTGATATATGTACATCCTATGAAGCCTCCAACCGGGTCCCCCTGGATCACTTACATCTTCGGAATGACAATTTAATTCACCTACATTCTGCATTTATTGGGCGTGTGTGTCCCACCCCACTAGAACGTATGCTCTAGGAAGGTAGGACATGCTGTCTGCTTTGCTGCCGATTGTATCTCAGGCACTTGGATTTGACCTGGGACGCAATAGGAGGTCAGTAGATACGTGCGGAATGAATGAATGAACGATCTTAGCTGTGACACCACCGTCAAAGTCCTCATTACAGTCTGTGACTCATTTTGTGCACAAAAAGTAGCCCCGCCCCGCCCCACCCCCAAGCATCCAGGTGAGGAGGAGGACCAAAAGCTCATCACCGCGCAAAACTCAACTCAACTCCCAGGTCCGGGTTGGAATCTCCAATGGTCTCAGGGAGTTGTATGCAATTCTAAAAATAACCCTCGAAACATCCACTGTTATCACAACCCTTACCTCCCTCCCGGCTGCTGGAGGAGCCCGCCTTATAGATTCAAACAATAGGGCATGCCAAGTCCCCAGAGGCCTCACTTACGGAGCTAAAATAATAATCCCGGGTTGTTGGCAGGATTTTCTGGATCCCGCTCGGCTTCTCTCGAGCGTGAAAGCACTGGCCGTCCCTGCCAAATGTAACCACCATGCCAAAAAGCGGGCCGAGGTTGTCAGCGCATTTTGGAGTCAGCTAATTGGTGTATTCAACTAGTGTGTTCTGGGTGCCAGGCACGGGCATCCGTTAACCCCTTCGGTCCTCCCGACAGGAGATGTCGTAGCCCCCACTGTATGGACAGGGAAGGGGACTTGCTTTTCCAGAGCCACACAGCCGGAAGTGACGGAGCGGAGACTCAAGGCCAAGCCCGCATCGTGCGGTGCCATGGAAGCCTCGATGACGGTGCTGGGTGTGCATGTGCGTGAGCGTGTGTCTGCGCGCGCGCGTGAGAGAGAGAGAGAGAGAGAGGTCTTCCCTACCCCGTGACCTGCTTTCTTGGCCCCCCCATTGTAGAGCCTTTCAAAGACTCCTGGACTCCGAATATCAAGGCAGAGCCATGGCCGGCACGGTAATGAGGGTGGTGTGGAAGAGCGCACGTAAGGGGCCAGGGGAGCAGAGCTGGGTTGCTAACTACAGTCTTCACTAGGGAAATCTTTGTCCTAAGAACGCAGGGGCCTTCCCAGAACCCATGACCATCATCTTCATTGCCACATAGACGTCATTAATAACATTTATTGAGCATATGCTGTGTGTCAGGCATCCACTAAAACATCCTACAGTGTAGGCAGTATAATTATCCCATTCTACAGAAGAGGAAACTGAGGCACCATGTAGGATGGTGCCCAAGGACCCCCACTGGGTAAATGGGGGAGCTGGAGTCGGCCCGGCTGGCTGCTTCCGGGACCCCGGGTCTTAAAATCTCTATGCAACACAATGTCTGTAGAAATTAAAATGCTGCGTTTACTGAGTGCTCCAGACTCACCCACTCAGGAGTCAGAGAAAGGAGCCCCGAGGGCAGGACACGTGGGGGCCCGGGATCAAGAGGCCTTGACCTCCCGAGATGGGGGGAGGGAAGACGGATACAGGCAGTTGTATTAAAATGTAAATTTCTGCCTTGCTTGCTGGTTTATCATCTGACTCGTTATACAATTTGCCAGTTATAGAAGAAAAATTACCATAATGGGGCCCTAGGGAATGGTTGTAAAAAAGAGACCAAACGTTACTTATCGGCCGTTTCACTACAATTATCTACCGCGTTTGTTCTTTTCCTCCTCGGAAAAAACGAAACCATCAATGCCAGGGACAGGGTGCTGACCGGGCGGGAGGGAGCACGCAGTGGCCTGGAGGCATGGCCTTTGATTCGCTTTCTCCCTCCGCTGTCCCCACCAGCCCTCAGACCCCGTGGCTGTTAACCTTCTTGGGACGGCTCCCTCTGCGGAGCAGGGCAGGGGTGATTTTCTGAGCAGGAAGAGAGGCGGAGGGCAGGCAGGTAGACTTGCGCTGACTCCCCGGGGTCTTGCTGGCTCCCGGCCACCCCGTCCCCCGGGAGCAGACTTGGTGCTGAGGTCTGGCACTCCGGCGGGACTCACCGAGCAATGCTCCCCAGAGTCCCCAGGGGTCACCGGGGAAGGCTGCAGATAGCCGCGCTTCTGCAAGGGGGCAGCTGCCAAGTGGGCTGCGCCCCGTGGAGCACCCCTTCCCCGGATGCCCTGACAACTTTTCTGGCTCTAAGATACCTTTCCAACCTGTATGCGCCAGCCTCACCCCTCTCCCGGGCTCTCGGCTCCGTCTTATTCAGCGGGGGCCTCTTCTAGTACCTGCTTAGCGCTTGGAACGTAATAAGCAGCAGATAAATATTTAATGAATGAATGAAAGTGTCCGTCTGTGAACACATGTCTCTGTGTTTTCGGGTTATTCTAAAGTTGTCTTCTTCCCCCGGTCTGACTTCTTTTAGGTCCAGCCGAGTCTTCTCCAGGCCTTAAGGCCTCTGATGATTTCTCGGGCTTCTATAAGCAGCATATTAAAACAGCCAGGGGAGCAGATAACGAGTTCTCTGCCCGTGCATACCGTTCAGATATTTTTACTTTTTACAAGCCTCGGGCTTCCCTATCATTCGTTTGCACTCCGCGGTGGACTTAAGACTGTTTTTGTCTTAGTTCCTAGAGTAACTGCTCCTTATTTATTTCTGCCACAATAGGACAGATAAACCCTCAATGCTCCCCTGAGTTCAATTTACAAAGGACAAATTCAAAGCGATGCACCAGAATCTCTGAAACTATGTTTCTCAGGTAACCCTCCAACACCTTGTTTCCCGGACTCTGCGAAGAGAGAGCCACGGCTTGTCTGTTTGAGTTCACCCCGTTTCTGACAAGTTATCCTCAGGCTGGGGGGTTCCATACCCTGGTGCGTGTGGTCAGGGAGCCAGCAGGATTTGAACACAGGTTTCCAGCTTGATACCCGGCGGTCCACCCCTTTTAAGTGGCAAAAGGAATCAGGATTCACATTCTCAAATGGCAAGCCAATCCAACAGCTCTGTAGAGAAGGCAGTGCGTTATTTTTATGTCTGAGCCTCTTGTCGAGGGGAAGATGCATTTCCCTCTGGCCCGAAGGTTCTTTTCCAAAGAGGAAGATGAGGATATGGAGTGAGAGGGTGCAAAGCTCCTGGTTGATGTCCCCAAATCCTCTAGAGCAGGTGTCAGCAAACTGTGGCAAAATCCAGCCTGATGTCTTTACAGCCTGCAGGGCAAGAGTGATTTTGACTTTTTCAACCATTTGATATTGGAATGGTAATGATAATGGAATAATAATATTCTGTGACATGCGAAAAATAAACCAAATTCAAATGTCCGTGGCCACTAATAAAGTTTTATTGGAAACACGGCCATGCTCACTCATCTATGTGTTTAGGGCCACCTTCCCATGACAGTGGCAGAGCTGAGTACCTATACGAAGACTGTTGGTCGTGCAAAGCCGAAAATATTCACCGTTTGACCCTTTGCAGGAAATGTTTGCTGACCCCTGTTCTCCTGCCCAGATGACCCCTTTGTCCCCACCCCTACTTCATGCCTCCGCCCTCCCCGGGGCAATCTGAATGTCATAGGAAATTTTCTTTCCTTTTGAGTAGATTTCCTCCTACCTTACTTGCACTTTTTATGATGAAGAGAGGGAAGTATTGAAGGATGAAGTTGGCTGCTAGTGATTCTTGGAATATTATATTTTTTGTGACCTCACTCAAGTCCCTTAATTTCTCCCGGGGCCTCATCATTCTCCCTTCTGAAAAACAGCACTTCCAGAAAGTGATGGGAAAGTCAGACATGCTAGTGGGTTGGTGCGGAAATTTCGACCCGAAGGCCTGACCGCTGAGGACAGACCTTCTTGAGAGCGTTCCTGTCCCTGCCTTGGATATGCTTGCCCCTGTTAGGCACGTCACCGGTTTTGGCTTTGAAAATAGGATCCTTGTAACAACAGGCACGTGGTGTTAGATGTACAACCGATAGGCACGTATTCAACACCTCTGTGGGCAAATGCTGTACTGCACACTGCAGAGATATGGGAAGATGTAGAAGATGAGGACCCTGAGCTCCCAGAGCCTTGACCCGTCCGTGTGAGCTATTGCATACACAGCCCATCCCAGGATGGAGACACACCCACGTGTACTGGGCACCCACCACCGTGTGTGTGCAGCCAGTGTGCATCTGTGGTTCTCACAACACCCTCTAGGGAAGGTGCATCTGGAAAGGGAAGACAAAATCAGCCCCCTTTCCAGATGAGGTAACCAAGGCTGGGTGCCAGCGTCCCCCATCCAGTGGGTGGTCTCTAATCACCCGGTCCCCCTCGCCAAGACTGTCCCATTGCCAGCCGACAGCATAGTCTCAATGGAAAAAGGAGCAGAAAAACATGGCATGACTGCCGCTTTATAGACTCAACTCTGCAGAAGGGAAGAGGGGAGAGTGAGCTGGTATATTTGGGGGGAAATCTCCCAATTAATTTTTAGGGTCCACTGAAGGAAGAAAATTCCTAAGCCCTCTGGGCGCCAAGAGCTATGCTTTGCTTTTAGCTGAGCAGGTGGATATAGAAGGAGGCTGAGGTGATGTGCTTATTGAATTCTTCCCTAAGTAGAAGTCGGCATGTCTGTCTTCCTCACTGGACTGTAAACTCCTTGGTCACATGGACGATCTCTTAGTCACTCATATCTCCCAAGAAAATAATTTTTAAGTACTTATTATATGCCAGACACCATGCTAGCTGCGGGGCACAGTGCTTTGGATACAGGAGGTGTTCAGGACATGCTTATGAAATAGATAAATACCTGCCGATTAAATTCACGCTAATGCTAGATCTTTTCTAGAAGCTTCCAGGAGATACCTAAACCCTTGAAAAAAGAGAGAGGACACATAGATATTTGGGGTATCCCTATTTCCCCATTCTCCTACTCCATCCTGCATCTCTGCTCTGAAAGGGTTGTTCTCTCTACCTCTAAGTGGGGTCAGCAGGTTGATTCCAGGTTCGCTGTTTCTTCCTAAATACTGTCCTGATAATCCATGAAGGGGGTGAACTCTGTCCCCTCCTCTGAACAGCCCACAACATCGTCCAAGTGCAACTTGGACCGCGCAGTGTTTTCGGTTTCCAAGGTGACTCTCCAAGGGTCTTGAGAACTTTGGGAGAGTGTGTGAACTCCTTTGACTTGGCAAGGCTCCACCCACATCCCCTGTTCCCGCCCCTTCTTGTCTTTGTCCACTTATGTTTTTTGAACTCCGGGGCTTCCGTCTCGTCACCCAGGCTTGCCTTTGGGATTCCTGAGAATCTGCGTCTGTGAATTTAGAATGTCTGAGTGCATGTTACAGGGACAGAAGAAGAGAAGAGAAAGCAGGTTCCACAATCTCCACACGATTGCCCTTTGGAGTCTGCTCCTTCTGTGGGTGGGGGTGGGGGGAGTCTGTCCATGTGCTGTATGTTAACAGCATCCCTGGCTTCTGCCCACCGGATGCCACAGCACCTCCCTCCTCTGGCTGTGACAGCCAAAATATCTCTAGACATTCCTAACCTTCCTTAGGGACCAAAATCACCCCTGGCTGAGAACCACCGAAAAAAAGGAAAACAGAAATAGTTACTGTTGTTTTTTTTGTTTTGTTTTGTTTTGTTTTTTGTTTTTTTCCCCTTGGCCTTGGGCAGTTCCCTTCCACATTAATCTCTGGGCTCTCACCTTCCACCTGCCACGCCCATGCACACATGCTCCCCTCCCCCAGAAGGCTTCATGCCCCCATTAATTCCACCAAACTCCAGCGGAAGCCTCGCTGAGCAGCAGCTCCTGAATGCTCAGGGAGACACATTGGTTAGCAGCTGACGGGCGAATCAATGTGATAATGGGTGAAGGGACCTGACGTGGGGGTGAGCAGGTCAAGCGGGGCGGGGGGGTGGGGGGTGGGCATGACGGTCCAAATGGTAGGATGTCCTAGTCTGGAGAGAGGTGGGATCCCTGCGGAGGACACAGGAGGTGACTTCACTTGTTAAATATTTAAAGCTTAACGGAGAAGTGGCTGTTTTATCTCCTTCAACCTCTGACTAATCGACTATTTGATTAACTCTGAATCTCTTTGTCTTTTAAATGTTTAACTTGATAAGTCATCCCCTCGGTTGGTTAATGCAGGCTGTTGTCTTCCTTGCCCTCCTGGGCTGGGCGTTCTCTCCTGGCCGGGGACAGGGGCAGCCAGACCTTCACCCCATCAGTGATCGACCAACACACAAGTGGAAAAGACGGGGAGGCCATCGGAGGGAGACCCGAGGCCGTTCAGTCGTGTGAGACAAGGTTCACAATCCTGAGCCAATGGACCAGCGTCTGCAGCACGATCCTAACCACACTTTACAGTGTGGGTGAGGTGCACACACACTCCAGAGGAGTCTTGATACAAATATGCCAAAACGTTAACAGCATTTTACCCTAGTGATGGATTATGTGATGTTAGTTTGGTTCCTGATGCCTCGCGGAGCGTTTCAAGTTTTCCGCAATCGGTATGTATTACTTTTACAACCTGAAACCATATTAAGTGTTCTTTATTTTGTGTTATTACTATTATTGCTATTATTTAATGCCTGCAGAGGCCAAGGCAAGCAATGCGTGTCTTTGCTGGAGGGTAAGGACAACATGGGGACTTGGGATGGGGCGGGGCAGAGCCAAGCCTCACCGCTGGGGTTCACATTCCTGTGAGCCCCCAGAAATGGGAGGGCACACGTCTTGGGTGAGGTGTGCCCACAGTCTCTGCTCATCTCTGGGGCATCTGGAGCCCTGGTAAACAGGTCCAGCCTCCATGTCCTGAGCCAGCCCCCAGCAAAGCTGCCGCTTGTCCCAATCCGGGTCTCTGCCACTGCCCTGGGGCCGCCTGTAGCAGAGAAAGCCAGCTACTCAGAAGAAGAGCCCATACAATCAAGGGAGGGTAATGGCCCAATTTCAATGCCCTCGATGGTGTGGCCTGTTACACACCCCACTAATCCCACTCACTGGAGTTGATTTGCAAGTCAGATTTTTTAGGGCACTTCTGAGTCCTTTGGCTTTTATTTATTTTTATTTTTTAAACGTTTATGTATTTTTGAAAGAGAGAGAGTTTGTGTGCACAAGCAGCAGAGGGGCCGAGAAGGCGGGGACAGCGGATCCAAAGCAGGCTCCGTGCTGTCAGCACAGAGCCCGATGCGGGGCTCGAACTTGCGAGCTTCAAGATCATGACCTGACCTGAAATCGGATGCTCAACCGACTGAGCCACCCAGGCAGCCCCGAGTCCTTTGGCTTTTAAAGTGAGTCCCCACTGCCTGGAAGTGTGGAAGAAAAGCCCTGCCTGGAGGTCTTGGAGGGGCAAGTGAAGAGAGACAGAGACAGGCTGAGGGGCTGGGCCCCTTCTCCACCAATTACGGTGTGGTTGGCATCGGGCCCATCGAGGGCAGGGGGAAGGCAGGGACATCGCTTCTTGAGACGCTACATGGACACTGACGGAGGCCTGTGGCTGCTCGGAGACCCTGTGCACCATCACCGGGAGTCCGACGGGGGTGGGTGGGCTCTCATCTGCCGGGTTCTCCGAGAAGCTCCCGGTGCCATTGTCTGCCCTCCCTCGAGGGATGGTTCTCTAGGCCCCTTTCGCCCTGCTGGTGGCTGGCTGTGTGTGGTGGGTGACTGGGGTTATGTGGGAGCCGCTGGGGGGCTGGTGGGAGGTGGGGAGAAGCCCAGGAGGCGGGCTCTGTGCCGTCGGGCGGGGCGCGTTTAGCCAGGGCTCTTCCCTCCTGCAAACGATATAATTCTACTCAGAACTGCTATTTTTAATAAAGGATTTTCTTTCTGCTCAGAATACTTTAAACAACATCTTTCTAGAATATATCTCAATTCAAGTCAACAAACATTTCTTCAGTAACCACCACACACAGTAAGCATGCTAAGCACCAGGGAGATCCGGGGGCACGTTCTTGGAGATGATAAAAGGTAAAGGTGTCTGGCCTCAAGGAGCCTTTCAGGTTTTAGGCTCAAGGAGCGACAGGCGAGTTTGTAATTAGACTAAAGCCACACGTGGAGAGGGGACATAAACGGAAGTTATGGGAAGGAAGGAACAGTTCGGCTTGGGAAAATCCGGGGTGGCTTTTCGGTAGAAACGTCATATTGAAGCACAAGGAAGGTTTCCGTAGGTCCCGGGGGTCAGGCACAGAAGGAAGTGAGAGGAGGGAGAGTGGAGGCCTTGCGCACACGATCTGGAAGCCTGCAAAGCCCGGCCTGAGGCAGTGGACAGAGAGCGCTCACAGGATTCTCTAGGGCTGGGCACCTCCTCCTGGAAGGCGCCAGAAGGCACCAGAAGGTGCCTTCTCCCCGCCAGGCAACCCCACTTCCCAGGGAAATTTCCAAATATTTCCACACAGCTCATCTCCTGGGCAAGAGTTCCCCACCCAGGCAGGCAGATCCTGGGCTCACCGGCCTTACTCAGTCCAGCGTTCTGTGTACAGTCAGACCAATTCATTTGGACTTTGGGATGATTTTTAAAAAATTTTTATTTTTTACATTTATTTATTTTTGAGAGACAGAGAGAGACAGAGCGTGAACAGGGGAGGGACAGAGAGAGAGGGAGGCACAGAATCCAAAGCAGGCTCCAGGCTCTGAGCCAGCGGTTATCACAAAGCCCGACGCGGGGCTCGAACCCACTGACTCGGGCTGAGCCGAAGTCAGACGCTCAACCGACTGAGCCACCCAGGCGCCCCAACTTAGTGATGATTTCATCTGGGTTGGGGGTGGGGATACTCAGCTCTGCATTAGCAAGCTGGTTCGTACGCAAATTATTTCAGTAAATAAAATTTCAAGGCCAGCTACTTATCCTACTCCAGCAAGCCCTTGTTTCGGGCAAGGGCACTCTGAAAGGGAGGACGGTGACAAACGGAAGAGACAAGGGGTTGGGCTGGGACGCTGCCACCTGTCCGCCCCAGGGTACCCTGGACCTTGGGGAGAGCGCCTCCATCTCACAGCGAGTCAGCAGGTCACAGAAGCGTGATTCCCGCCTGGGCTTCTTGAGTATGAGTGTCAAGGGGGAGGTCCAGCCAACTTGGCCGGCCACCCCCTCCCTGACAGTCCCCACACCCCGTGCTTATACCTGGACATAAAAGAGAAGGAGAGAAGCCTGGACTGGGTGCAGCGTCCTGCGCGTCCATCCTCGCCTGCAGGTAAGAGCTTCAGAGTCTGCGCACCTGACCTTGAGTCTTGACTGTACCGCTTCCTAGCCGTTTGATCTTGAGCAAGTAATTGACCCTTTCATAGCCACACTGATATCTCATTCTAAGTGTTTATTAAGTCCAGACACTGTGCTGACGGCTCTTCACGTATAGCTATTATTAGCTCCATTTTGCAGACGAGGAAACTGAGGCACAGAGGGGGACAGTTAAGCGATTTGCCCAAGGTCTCACAGCTGGGAAAAAGAGGTGCCTGGGTGCTTTTTTATCTCCTGGGGCTGCTGGGAGGGTGCTGAGTCACCAGAGGCAAAGCACTCAGTGTCTGCCACGCAGTGAGTGCTTGATAAATGGCTGTTAGCCTTGCTCTCATATCTGTTCTCTGCTGCCCGCTCTGTCGCTCTCTCCGCCGGCCTCTGTGGAGGGTGGGGGGAGCAGGGCCGTCCGTCCATCCTGGGGGGCTGGCCGGGTGGTGCTGGCGCCCAGAGGACCAGGGCCGTGTGGAGGGAAGCGTCGTCTCCCGGCCAGGCCCTGATTGGAGCCCATTTACATCTTCAAACTCGGCTTGGAAAACCACCATCCATCAGCCAATGATGGTGTAAATTGCTTTGCTAAATATATTTCTGGGTACATGGTAAGTAAAAATATCATGAATTTAATAAGCCTTGGAATTCACATTTTTCCAATCCTAATTAAGTTTCTGCTCTGCTTCGGACGTGCTCTTCTCTCTCTTCAGCAAGGTTGGGGAGGGAAGGAGCTTCTGTTCACTGTGTGCCTGGCTCGGCCCAGCTAGGTGCTTTACACCCACGAGTGCCTTACACGCTCCCGGCTCCCGGCTGCGGCTGGGCTCGCTCTTCCGGCTTTGCCGAGGCTGAACTGAATCTCAGTGAGGTGCGCCCCTCTCTATCTAGGGTCATGGCCGGGGGTCGGGATTTGTACCCATTCTGACTGCCCTCCTCCTACTGCTCTCCCCCTGGTCCTCATGGGTCAGTGAAGTGGCCCTGTGGTCCCAGGGGCTGGGCACAGCTTGGGCTAACCCCCCCAGGGGTATCCTGTGTCTTTATAGAGGTGCCCACGTGCTCTCGTGCTCATCCCCCATTCCCATGGGTACACCATGTACCTACAAACACGCCAGCCATGGGTGTTGTATTCCACGGCAGAGACCCATGGGTGCTGACAGCAGGGGGGCAGCACCTCTGTCCACAGTGGCTTGCCTCGGAGGGATGTTCGCCATCATAATGGTCAATTTTAGGGGCGCCTGGGTGCCTCAGTCGGTTGAGCGTCTGGCTTCGGCTCAGGTCGTGGTCTTGCGGTTTGTTGGTTCAAGCCCCGCATCGGGCTCTGTGCTGACAGCTCAGAGCCTGGAGCCTGCTTCGGATTCTGTGTCTCCCTCTCTCTCTGACCCTCCCTTGCTCACGCTCTCTCTCTCTCTCAAAAAATAAACAACAACAACAACAACAAAACATTATAATGGTCAATTTTATGTGTCACCTTGGTGGGGCCGCGGGGCCTAGATATTTGGCCATTCTGGATGTTTCTGTGGAGGTGTATTTTGGATGAGATTAACATTCAGATTGGTGGGGTTTGGGTAAAACCGATTGCCCTCCATAACGTGGGTGGGTTGCGCCCAATCAGGCGAAGGCCCGAATAGAGCAAAGACCGGCCTTCCCCGAGAAAGAGGGAATTCTGCGAACAGATGGCCATTGGACTCAAACTGCATTTATTCCCTGAGTCTCCTGTCTGCAGCCTTACCCTATCAGGTTAAATCTCTCTCTCTCCCTCTCCATCTCCCTCTAAATATACTCATATCTGTTGGTGATGGTTTTCTGGAAAACCCAAAACCAATACAATAATGTGCAAACACGGTGCCAGGCCCTCTGTCAATACTAAGCCATCTTAAAGCTCGGGCCAATGTGAACTAACGCCGCCCCTTTGCAGGTGAGGAAATGGGGGCGCAGGGAAGCTGCGGGTTGGCCCTCCATCCTGGCAGAGGGGTAGAGAGCTTTGGAATGAATCAGAGCAGTTAGAACTCGTGTTCTGTTCTTCGGTCATTTAATGAATGGGGAGAACCCCCTCCCTGGGGGGCTGTTCTGCAGGTGAAATGGGGAGACGTCTGCCAGGCCGTTAGGAAATGGGAGCTGTTAGGAGTGGGCTCAGAATCAGAATTGCACCCTGGGCTCGCTGCCCCTGTGGCCCCCATCCGCGGGCCATGAGGTTGGTGGTCTCTAATGCTCCAGGGATGGCTGGCTCCTGCAGGCTGCCCCGGGCCTGGTGCCGCCCGGCCCCTTTCTCCTTTCCTGGGAGGCTGCGACACAGCGGGCGGGGTGCGCTGCGTCTTCGGGATGGGTGGCGGGCGGAGGCGCCATTCGCCCTCAGTCGCCGAGTCTGCGGTGAGGCTGCTGTGTAACTGTCCACAGAACATTAGCCACACATCACAGAGTTATGTTCCGTGGCGCAATGTATTCCCCAGACGGCGTGAGGCGGGGAAACCCAGCCGCCTTTCCTTTGCTGGGCTGGAGGCTGTCGCACAGGTGTTCCCAGGCAGTTTAGGAGCCCCCCCCCCCAAGATCCTGGGGCAAGCCCACCTGTCCTGCCTCGCTCTCCAGCTTTCCCCACTACTACCTAAAAGACATTGGTCTGGGTGGCCTGCAGGACATCAGGCAAGGGCTCAGAGGGGGCCCAGGAGCCTATGAGTGGCCCTGTCACCTGGTCATCTACTTCCTCTCAGGCCCAGTCTGCAGTACCTGCCCTAACTCTGCTTTACAACCTTGATGGCAGTGTCCCTTGCTTTGGAGAAACCTGTCCCCGAAGGAAGGGAAAGGCACCCAGTAGACCTGGTTTTACATTCAGAGAGCTGCCCTCCCCTTCCCCGCCGCCACTGCCCCCCACTGCCCCCGCCCCGGGGCTCAAGAGAGGCTGCAGAACTAGCCTGGGAGGATCTGGATCGAGCCCCTGGCGCTCCCAGGGTGACCTTGGATGTGCTGCCCTGCCTCCCTGTGCCTCAGTGTCTTCCCCTTTCAAAGGAAGGTGTCAGTAGTACCCAGGCCACAGGTCGAGGTGACATTAAATCAGTGAGTGCAGGAGCCTGGAACACAGGCACCGCTCCCTGGGTGATAGCAATTGGTGGCCTACCCCCACCCCAAACCAGCCAAAGGATGAAGGAAGCTGGTCTCCCTCAAGTGCAGAGTGTGTCGGGGAAGGCTGTGCCCCCCCTTCCCGGAGCAGCCAGGTAGGTGGCTCCTTATTTGGCCATTAGTGAACCCAGCAGATTTTCTGGTGGCCTCTTCCTCCTGAGCAGGATGGCGACAGGCAGGGCTGGCTCAAGCAGCTTGGTCCCCCAGGGAGAGCCAGGATGCTCCCTGCCCTCCCCTCATTGGTGGGCAAGGCTACGTACCCCGGCCTTGGATGGAGTGAAGCCCACGGAAGCTGGGCTTCAGCCATTTTGCAGATACCCCCACCTTTCAAGAAGGTCTCCTGCCGGGTGAGAGTGGAAAGGTGGGGGAGGGGAAGAAGCAGGAGCCAGCCATCCCAGATCAAAGAAGGATGCTGCAGAGAGACCCCCGCCTCGTCCGTCCGGATGCTCGTCATCCTAACGGCGGGGTCAGACCTAGAAAGGCCACCAGCAAGAGGACACTGTCAGGCAGGGAAGTGAGGGGGAGGGGCTGATGAACGGACCTCACGCCCCACCCCACACTTGCACAACCACGGCCGGGTCTGTCCTGCTGAGGACAGCAACAGGCGGCGGGGGGGGGGGGGACCGGAGCTCTGAATTTCACAGAGATTGAAGTTTTAACATGAATCACAGTAAGTGCTGGGATGAGACATTTGTAATAACTGGTCGAGGGCTGAAATGTATATAATTTGGCCAAATGTCTTTAAGGGAGTAGGCCAGGGGGGTTTGACAGAGGTTAGGGGGAGTTGTAGGGACGCGTAAAGCCATTTTCCGTGTGTCTCTAACAAGTGGAGATGCCTCAGGAAGTGGGCTGAGTGTATTTGTTTGTTTAATATTTATCTTCTATGCAAATGAGCCACTGGTGTGCTTCCTTCATGGGTGGGGACGTTCCTTGTCGGAGCATCGCAGGCCTTTAGTAAAGCCTGGTTTCGTGGATTCGTGAAGGTGCCTCGGTTCTCTGACCTTGGAGCCCAGGGCAGAGGGATTCAGAGGAAAGATTTCTGTCCATGGTTGCCTTCCTCCCTCTGTGGCTGCACTCGCCTTCTCTCTCTCTCTCTCTCTTTCTCTCTCTCTCTCTCTCTCTGTCTCGGCCAAGGCTGGATGGAGAGGTGCAGGAGGTAGGGAGGAGTCTGGCATGTGTCTCACACTCAAAGTGTCCGCCAATGGCATCTTGAAATGGCAGAAATTCGTGTGTCACTGGCAAAGGCCGGAGGGGACAGAAAGGAAGCATCTTTCAGCAGCGGGGTAGGGGCTGCCCTGCGGTGCAGGTGGGGGGGGCTGGCTGCACCACTGAGGAAGGGGGCCACCCACCCCCAAGGCCCAGGCCCTCGGAGAAGCCTGCTCTGGGCCGAACGCTGGGGAGCAGAGCACAGACCCCTTTATCCCCCTCTGCCTTTCCTTCCCTATTCCTTTTATTTTTTTTTTTTAATTTTTAATTTGCTTTTTGAGAGAGAGACAGAGAGCACGCTGGGGAGGGGCAGAGAGAGAGGGAGACACAGAATCCGAAGCAGGCTCCAGGCTCCGCACAGAGGCTGATGCGGAGCTCGAACTCACGAACTGTGAGATCATGACCTGAGCCGAAGTTGGACGTTTAACCGACTGAGCCACGCAGCGCCCCTTCCCTTCCCTATTTCATTCCCATTTTCCTGGAAAGCCTGGGCTGCAGAGAGAAAAGGGCACTGCAGCATCTCATGAGCCCTGAGGCCTGCTCTGAGGCCCACAGAGAGTCTGGAGCCCCGGGTCTGCGGCTGAACGGTGGGAGCCTCTTGCTCTGCCAACTTTAAACTCCCATCCGTGCGCCTGGACATGTGGCACGTGGAACAGCTGGAAGAGACAGTCCCTGGTGGCTCCCTTGCTGGACCCCGGATCCTATTCTCAGACGCCTAGGACCTCCCTTTCCTCTTGTGAACAGCGTCCGCGCCTGCTAGCGCATGCGGGCACACATGTGCGTGTGCGCGAGCACACACACATACACACACACACACACACACACACACACTCAGGGTCCCAGAGACTGAAGTGGGTTTCTCATCCGCTCGAAGCCACACCTTTCTTGCTTTCCTGGCTTCAGTCCCTGGTGAGCTGCTGTGATCACCTCCAAGGGCTACCATCCAGGCCCTTCAGCTGGGGGCCTGCCCTGTCCTCCACCAAGGGGAGCCCCCAGTGGGGGTGGCAGGGCAGGGCAGGGCCGGGCCGGTGAATCCATCCCCACCCCCCACCCCCAGAAACCCCGGCAGCCGTGAGATGTCATCTTGGCACGTGCTGAGCATGACTGTCTCTTCTTCCCCTGCCTGCTCCCTCCCCTGCACCAGCCAGCCTGGCAGCCTCGGCCCAGACCTGCCCTGCCCTGTCTGGGGACTCAGGTGCGGGGTGGGTGCCAGTCCTCCGTGCGCGGAACTGCCGCTTTGCCCTCCCGACGTCGGCTTCGTGCTCCAGAGCGGCTGGAGCTGCGAGGCCAGGACAGAGGCATGTGATCCTGCAAGAGGTATTTTTAGCTTTCTCATTAACTGAGTGCTTTCAAATTAGCCTTCTATTAACCTCAAAGGAAAATGAAAGTGTGGTTTTTTTTTTTTCCTTCCCAGAGAAAGCCTCCTGCAGAAGAGAAAGCTTTCCATGATTCACCTTTCATGCGCCTCGAAGCCCTACTGAAGTTGGAGTCTCTAATATCTAACTTGATGGCATAATTGGTCCATGGCTCCAATGGCGAGGAAGATGCTGGTAAGCGGGGAAGTGGTCTTTGGCTTCTCATCAAACAGCCTTCGTTTCTGTCTCCCCTTTTCTCACCAGGGATCAACCCCATCATGCCCCCCGCCCCCCTGGCACTCACGAAGCCTCCACGCAACCCGCCCTCCCTTCCGGTCTCATCCGGGTGGCAGTGCCTGCTTTGGGCTGCTGATCCCGGGCTCACACGCAGCCACTGGGCATCTCCGAAGCAGTGTCTGGTCCTCGAGCCTTGCGACCAGGGTCACAGAGGAGGCCTCTTGACTTTGGTGGTGTCCCTCAAAGTGCACTTATCGCTCTGCACCCAGAGTTCGAGGGGAGAAGAATAAATAGCCTTGGAATTTCCCAGCACAGTCAGGGAGGAAGTCCAATGAGGCTAATCCAGTTTCCACTCTCCACCCCCGGGGCGGGAGGAATCTGCCCGGCCAGGGTTACCCGCCAGCAGGTCTCTGTCTCAGGACTGCAAAGGTGGCCCTGCTGGAGGGTGGGGAGGGGGCGTGCTGTCCAGCCACCCCGGGGGGATCCAAGGGGCCCGTGGCTGGGAGTGGGTATCAGCCAACAGACACAAGAAAGCTTCCGGACCACGCGAACTCCCTGGGGAACCGGAAGAAAGGCAGGGCTGCTTCCAAAGGGCTCAGGCCAGAGTTTGGATGGTTCGTCCATCGGTCCAGCCTGTTGGTAACCCCAGGACTTGATACCTCTCTGCCCCCTTCCTTTCCTGGCCCCTCTCCCCATCCCTGTAGGTCCTCACCTCTGACTGCCTCTCCACATCCCGTCTCTGTCTCCTCCTTCTCTCCCTTCATTCATGGGTCTGTGCCTTCTAGAACCATCTTGCTGGAGACGGGCTCCCTTCCAGCCAAGAGTCTGCCCTCCCCAAGGGGCTCACCTCTGGTGTTCTAGACGCCGCTGGATTACTGGAGCCTGAGAAGAGACAGTAGACCCAGGGTTTAAGTGACAGGAGAGGAGATCACGGGGACACATATGCACACAGGACCACCGCATCTGCAGCTCCCACCCGGCACAGCCCACGGCCTCCTGGCTGTCCTCATCTGCAGGCTCCTGCAGGCTCCTGCCACTTCAAAATTGAAATGTCAGAAAGCAAACTCACTGCTCTGCTGTCAGACTGCTTCCTTCTTATTTCATACCGGGTTAATGGGGTCACCGTCGGCCCTGTCACCCAAGCCAGAAACGTACGAGTCATTGTCGACTCTTCCACACCTGCCAGTCACCGAGTCCCATCAGTCCCCCTCTGCGGGGCCCTTCTGCCCTGTGCCCCAGCAGGGCGCAGCCACTCGGGGCTCAGGGCATCTCCGTGGTCCCTCGGCTCGTCTTCCTGCCATGAAGCTTCATCTCCCGAGTCCGTTTCCCTCTCTGCAGCCACAGGGCTTGCTCTAAAATGTGCTCCCTTGCTAACACCTGTCAGTGGCTCCTGGTTACCTTCCACTAAAGCCCACGTTCCTGGGAGTGGTCCCTGCCCATTGGTTCAGCTTCATCCCTGGCCACTCTCCCTCTGCAAACCCGCACCCGGCCAGACCCAGCCAGCTGCACTTTCCCGAACGTCCCTGGCCACTTGTCACCTCTGGGCTGTACACACAGTGTTGCCTGGAATAGGAATGCCCTTCCCTCCTTGTCTAGCCAGTGAACTCCTATTCACTCTACAAACCCCCTTCAAATACACCCTCTTCCGGGAAACTGTTAGAGCTGAGCAGTTCTTCACGAGCCTAACTGCTTCCGGATTCGCCCCCGATTTCACTGTTGGCCACACGGAGGCTCTGCGGACACAGAGGCTCGGGAAGAGCGCTGCCTCACGCACTCAGGGGCAGTAACCGCGTTCTTTAGCCTCAGTCAAGGGTCTGTCATCCTGCCAGGATTTGCAGACACAGCCAGACAGGTTAGTGTCTTCAGTGACCCTCATTATTCTCACTCTCCTACCCTCCTGCCTTCCTTCTCCTTCTGGCATCTTCTTAGGGGGATGAAGCCCTGTGCATGGAGCTGCCCTGGGAGTCTGGGTTTGCCTTTCTAAACTCGAGCCTCCTGTGGTCCCTTCCTCCTCTGCTGCTTCCTATTCTTTCTCCTCCTCCCCCCTCCTCCCCTTCCTCCTCCCTCTTTCTCCTCCCCTCTTCCCCATCCTCTCCTCCCTCCACCTGCCTCCCTCTCTCTTTTCCTCCCCTTCCTCCTCCCCTTCCTCCCTCTCCTCCTCCTTCGCCTTCCCTTCCTCCTCTCCAAACTTCTCCTCCCCATCCTCCTCCACCTTCCTCCCTCTCTCTCCCCTTCCCACTTTGGTGACAGTGACATTGCCCTCCCATCCTCCTGGCCTGCAGACCCCTGTGCTCCCAGCCCCATCCCTCCAGCCCTCATTAACACTTCCACCAGAGCTGGGTGGGGAAAGAAGAGAGTGGAACTCCGATTTACTCCTTAGCAATTCAGAGGTTTGGAGGGGAGGAGGCTAGGCCCACTGGGCATCAGAGCCAGGTGGATTCTCCATTTCCCGTCCACCTGTCAGACCCCTGCCCTTGCCTCACTCCTTCACCATCCGTCCGTGCGAGTCCACTGGGGCAGGCAGCAGCACGGGTGAGGCTCATTTTGAAAAAGCTTCAGATGTAAAAATCTAGTCTTAAAGTCAGGTAGGGGGTAATTAGTCACATCTCAAAAGAAGTCTTATGTTTCAAAAGGCTCTGCAGCAGGGAGCCTGTAATTAGCTGGGTCCCCTGGAGTACTGACATCAGAGCGGGACAGTTCGGCCAAGTGGCACTCCTGTGTGTGCCTGGCCCCCAACCAGCTTATTTTCCTTCCTGTGACTTAAAGACTTTTTCATTCCTTCCTTCCTTCCTTCCTGCCTTCCTGCCTTCCTGCCTTCCTGCCTTCCTGCCTTCCTGCCTTCCCTCCTTTCATTTCTGCCTTCCTTCCTTCCTTCCTTCCTTCCTCCCTCCCTCCCTCCCTCCCTCCCTGTCTTCCTGCCTTCCTTCCTAATTAATTTATTATCATGCCTCCTCGCTGAAGTAGGTGAGGAGCATGGGCTGATGGTCCTTTCACAGAGGTAGAAAACCAAGGTCACAACTGCACAGCCTGAGCCTGAGCACAGAGAAGACAGGACCTAAGGAGAAGCCAAACCGGTCATTCTGTCCAACAGGTGTAACCCTTTCTTCCTTAGTAAGAGAATCCCTGTTATATTGGGGGAGGTCATGAAACCAGCGAAAACCCCTATTTTCTGGCATCCTAAGCACCTAGGGATGGTCACAGGACCAAATTCTGTTCATGGGATGAGAGCGGCTATGTTTAGTGGGACTTCTGGGCAGGCGGCTCAAAGGAAGCTGGCTTAGCTGGGAGGACCTGCCTCCCTTTGATGCCCTTCCCACCGTCTCCCTCCCTCCTGCCTAGAAGGTGATGGCTGGAGCTCCAACAGCCATGTTGGACCAAAAGGGAGCCTTGAAATGAGAGCTCTGCACGGGGCTGGTGGAAGTAGAAAAACAGAGGGCATCTGCGTTCCAGTAACCAGGGCGTTGCCTTACTAGCCCTAGATCCCTTATCTCTCCATTTGCAAGGGGAGAAAGAAGCTGCCATCTTGGGTAAGCCACCGTTAGTTTGGATTTTGTGTTACATGCAGGTGAGTCTAATCCTAGCTAATAAATTCATTTTCATGACTCTCGTCTTCGGAACTACACCACCCCCACAGCCTAGAGGTAGGTGAGAGAGCGTTGGTTTGCCCACTGTCTGTGTTTATACCCAAATTATAACTTTCCCTAAATCTGTTGTCTTTCACCCACCCCACATTTTCCTTGTGGACTCATGGCTGTGGGCAACCTGCATAACGTCAAGGGAGGACTCTTTGAAAAGGGGGATCCAAGTCTTTTCTGGGGCCACATCACTCAGCTGGAAGCATCTTGCTGGGAAGTGCCTTGAGGAGGGAAGGACCCCTACCCTTCTGAGATTGACTCTCCCCCTGTGGCCACACCCACTCTACCAGGCTCCACCCACCTCTTCCTCTTTACTCCTTGACTTTTCCAGGTACTGCTCTTTGCTTAGCAGCACACCCAGGACCAGCCACCTGGCTCTTTCACTGGGTGTGCTGGACTGGGCTCAGGCTCTGTGCCTTTTAGCCTGTGCAGATCCCGTTTCCTGCTCCCTCCCTTCCCTGCAACATGATTTCCGTATAGCTCTTACCATAAAAGAAATGAGTTGGATTGATCTCTGAGACCCCTCCTAGTTTTCAGTTGTCAAGAGGGAATGAGGTCGGACCCAGAACGCCTACGTGCTAGCTGGCTTTTAGCTGGAACTTTGACCTGCCAGGTTGTCCCCCGCCTCCAGGGCCCCCCTATCAGTTAGACAGCTGCAGGGAGGCAGGGAGGCCCGTGATCTCTCCCTAACCTGAAAAGTATCTCCTCGATTGGCTGCCAGGTGACCCCTTCTTGGGAGCCGGAATGGAAGAGGGAGGAGGTGCTGAGCCAGCTGCCCAAAGTTCCGAGGCTGTCAGGGCAGGAAAACCGTGGAAGAGTGGGTTTTAATACTTAAGACATCTTCCTGAACCCTCTCGCTGGCAAAGGTGTTAACAGGTCTCTGAGGGGCCCAGAAAGGAGGGCTTGAAGGCCACACCCGTTAGAAAGAGCCACATTAGCAGAGATGGTCGTGAGCCTGTGGCTTCGAGCAGACCTGGGGTTGGGCTGTGCGCTTCCTGATTTCCTGGCCTTCCTGGATGGATTTCTCTGCATGTCCCGGCGTCGATATTTGTGGGCTTGACTTGCTGTCTGGGCTCCGATGATGTAGCTTGTGGTTTTTAATCTACTGGTTCTTTTCAAACGATCCGGGCACTCCCTCTCTTGTTCCGCCACCGGCTCCCTTCAGCATTTTTGCGGCTCAGAGGTGGGTGGGTTATAGCCCTTCTGCTCCCAAGAGCAGCAAAACACTAGCTGGGAAACTGTCCTTGTGTCCCCATCATGGGGTATTAGCATAAGCAGCGACCAAGTTCCCGGGTCCCCGGATGTCACTCAGTGGCCTATTTTGTAGGAAATATCTGATCTTAGTTCAAAGTTGCAGGGGAGAGTATCTGGCCGTGGCCCAGGTTCCCCACTGACCCTCAGGTCATGTCCTTGCCCATCTCTTTAGGATGTCACCTGCTATTCCTTTCCTATGATTGATACTTTCCCTAGTCCTCAAAAATTCTTACTGTCTCCCTTGGAATTCGACTGTCTCCCTTGGAAATGCCTTTTTGTCATGTCTCAGAGCTCTTCAAAGTGAAGGATTTTTTTTTCCCTTTATAAAATCACACGGCTGGAAGGGACCCTGAAGGTAATCTGGTGCAACCCCCTCCTTTTGCAAGGGAGAAAACTGAGGCTCAGAGAGGGATGAGCTGGCCCAAATTTGCACAGCTTGCTCACAGAAGAGCTGGAGCTGGAACGCTAGGTCTCCCAACCCCCAGGGCTCCGGCTCCATGCTGGGCCGGAGGGACCAGGAGGGATTGGGTGGGACTAACCTTCTTCACCAACACTTCCGGGGCTCTAATCAGATCAAATTGTTTAAAATCACGAGCACTGTCATGACTCTAAATTCTCTGCCTTCCATCTAAGAACTTTGTTTTCCATGCTTGACCTTTAACGATTCATCCTGCTGAGACATTTTTCCATGGGGCCTTGGGCTAAGATTGGGTACTTGCAAGCAGATGGCCCCAGGCACTTGGGAATATGTCATGTGATGGGCAGCCAAGCCAGAGAGTGTCTGAGTGAACCCACCACTTAGCTAGACGGCTCTTGGGAAGGACAGGGACAGAGGAGAGACTGGTCTGGGCACTGGGTTGGGGCAGGGCCATCTGTATGCAGAGGCTGGTTTTCTAGGCTGCTCCCCATGGCTCCTGACACCTCAGGACTGGGGCAGAGGGCCTCAAGCAGAAACAAAGTGAGGAGTTCATATAGGCCTCTGAGTGGCATTGGGAATGGAATGTGCTCTTCTTGGGCTCACAGGAATAATCTGTGGACCCAAGCGATGTGGGGTGGCGGGGGGGGGCGGAGATGGCAGAAGGATGTCTGTTTCCACAGCACAGGGAGCCAGGCAGGACCCCAGCACCACTGTTACGTTCCTCAGCCGCGCCATCATCTGGATGGGCATCTAACGCTATTGACTAGAGACTTGGTTGCCACCGTGGGCGTGAATGCTGGGGGTGATGCTCACAATTTTCCAAAGACAAATGCAAGGACCCAGAAGATGACGCAATCACCTCCGAGCTGAGAGACGCAAAGCCGCCACCCCGAAGTGGGTCACCCAAGCTCACCCTCATATCCAGCTCTCTCTCTCTCTCTCTCTCTCTCTCTCTCTCTCTCTCTCTTTTTAAAGAGAAAGGAGAGTAATTAGTCTTTCTTGAGTTCTTTCAACTCTGACAAAAAAAAATTCTAGAAAAGAAATCTCTGGTTGTAGAGTGGCAGAGGACAGCTGCATTGTTTGTCCCTTTCAATACACTACAACTAATAATAACAACAAAGGAGTATGACTGACTTAGAAATTCTTTGTGGTCCTGTAATACCACGGCAAAGTGAACCTGGGGAAGCTGATGGGGAGGTCGCAGGCACCCACGTGTGCAGAAGCGTTCTGCACACCTATTGTGTTTGCCCAAGAGCCCCGTGGTGTCTTGGCAATAGGAAAAACAAAATGCACACCCACTTGAAACCAGCTTGATGGAAATCGCCAGAGGCGTGGAGAACAATGGCTCCCTATCTGGGCACCCAGACCATGCCTTGTCGCTGCTTCCAAAGTGGAATAGTAACGAAGAATGGAGCCATGACTTGAAATTTCTTCTCCATTTGCCAGATACTCGTTATTGGAGCAGATACTCGTCAGTCACATACCTGTGAACCTGGAGTTCAGAGGCCACCTGTCTGGGAGCCCGGGCCTGCCACGGATGGAGACTTGAAGTTGGGATATGGAAATACTTGTTCCATAGACTGAGGGACTGGCTGTGGTAGGGAGGGGGTGGGGGCTAGGTGTATGCACAGATGGAGGGTGAAGGGAAGCGAGTGTTCACCAAAGAAGAAAACTCTCAGAGATACAGGAAAATCAGACAGCTGGGGATGGGGACAGCAATACAGAATGGTTACAACCCTGGGGGGGGGGGCTGTTGAGTGGGGGTGGGGGGAGCTATCTCTTAAGGGTCTCTCCCGGCTGGGGGGAGTCTGCAACAGAGGCCATTGGGGCTGGATTAGGAAGGAGCAATCCCTCTCTTCTGGAACTATGGGGCCGCTTGGATCCAGGGATGATAATGAGGTGTGTTTGCGGTGATGGTGGTAGAGATAGAAAGTTCGGTAGGCATCATCCATGTGACACACACTAGGCGCTCCATAAATGCCCATAGAAATTTATGAATACATTGCGGTCGACACAAATGTACTGGTTTTGCACTAGTAGCTGCAGTGTAATGGCAGCTATTCCAGACCGTTATGACTGCGATAAAATCCACCAGGGCTGCCAGGGCTCTGAGGTTTGGGGTGTACGTGGTGAGGAGGAAATGCACCCAAACCAGAGAGAACCTCAGTGGCTAAGGAGCCGAACGTCAAGAGGAGCAGCAGGAAAAGAAGTACGGAAGGAAGAAGCAGTTCCTTAAAAGAAGCATCCTTTAGGGCAGTAAAACATGGCGGACTGACTTCCTGAAAAACAGCTTTCCAGGCGAACGCGAAACAAAGGCCCTCTGGCATGCAGGTCACTTCTTGCCCTGCTGTGTCATGGCCTTGGACCAGCAAGGTGGACTGGAAGAAGGCTTCTGTACAACCTTGATGTCTTGCAAGTGTAGCTAACATTTATTGAGCTCTGAATATGCCCCAGCTAGGGGCTAAATGTGTGTATCCCTTCAAAATGCATATGGGGAAACTCTCACCCCCAGTGTGATGGTACTTGGAGATGGGGCCTTGGAGAGGTACTTAAGTTTAGATGAGGTCATGAGGGTGGGTATTGTGATGGGATTAGTGTTCTTACAACCAGGGGAAGAGACCAGAGCCTCCTCTTTCTCCCGGGGAAGGACAGAGCGAGAAGGAGGCGATCTACAAGCTGGGAAGACAGCTCTCACTGGAACTTGACTTTGCTAGCACCCTGACCTTGGACCACTCCCAGTCTCCAGAACATGTGAGAAGTACATGTCTGATCTTTAAGCCCCAGGTCTGTGGTATTTTGCTGTAGCAACCTGAGCTGACGTGCTTGGTCTAAGTGCTTTATGCGAAGCAGCTCTAATCCTTCCTTACGTGCCTAGGATGAAGGTATATTAATAATAACCATTTTACAAGGGCGCCTGGGTGGCTCGGTTGGTTGGGCGTCCGACTTCGGCTCAGGTCAGGATCTGACGGCTTGTGGGGTCGAGCCCTGCGTCGGGCTCTGTGCCAACAGCTCAGAGCCTGGAGCCTGCTTCGGATTCTGTGTCTCCCTCTCTCTCTGCCCCTTCCCTGCTCATGCTCTGTCTTTCTCTGTCTCAAAAATAAATAAACATTAAAAAAATTTTAATAATAGCCATTTTACAGATGAGACAACAGAGGCACAGAGAGTCCATGAGCTAACCTGTGTGGAGCCAAGAACTAGACACAGGGAGACTGGGCCCTTCCCCAGAGCTGCCCCTTCAAGTGGGTGCATGGGTGCTGTGGCTCCATTCAGTAGATGCAAAGGCCATTGGGACTTAGCCCATGATGCCGCGGTCGCCTCCGTGTTTGATTCTGGAAGGCGTGACGCAGGAGTGTGTGGGCTGTGGGGACATATACACCGGGGTTCAGCCTCCAGGTCTGCCTCTTATGATCCATGCAACGTCCTGACCTGTGTAATTCCTGTGGTGCAGGTTAGAGAAAATGTAACAGAGAGCGTTTTGTACGCTGTGTGACACATAGTGAGTCTTCTCTGAGAAGCCTCTGCTCAGTCAGTACTGGTCCACGTCCTAAGCAATGCCACCTGATAGAATCAACCCATTCCTATAGCCTGAACACCTACTTTTTCTTGCCTTGGTTTCAGATGCTTGGAATATCCTAGGAGCTAATACTTGGTATGCCTCTTGTCAGCTCCTGCGGTAGATTTCTCCTTGTGTGCCTGACACAGCCCAGTGCTTAACCTCAAATGGACAGTAAGCTTTTGATTCTTAAGTCATTGGCAGAACCAACTGGGTGTCTGCCTTCCACGTGGAGGAAGACCCACGAGCGGTGGTGGGAAGAAGAGAAGCAGCATGCAGGCAGGATGCATCCAAGGAGCTTGGTTTTGCTGGGGTGTAAATGCCAACGTGGGGTCTGTAGAGGGACGGTGGGGGGGGGGCATTTGCAGCCCACCTTAAGGAGTTTGAGTTTGATCCTGCAGGAGATGGAAACCTTTGAGGGTGTTATATAGGAAGGCAAGAGGGTCATGTTAATGGAGCTCATTTTAGTAACTATGGAGCATGCAATGGGGGAGAGCAAGAGTGGAGGCCAGAGGTTGTTCGGAAGCTGTAGTCAGGGCCCTAGGAGGTCTGGCCCTTTGTTACATCCAAGGCTCAAGTCCCGCCTCTCTGCCTCCAGCTCGCTCTGCTCCTGCCTCGTTTTCCCCTTGTCATTCATCAAACTCACTAAAGGGCTCTAGCCCGCAGACATCTGCCCTTGCTGCCACCTCTACCTGACACTTCCCCTCGGGTATCTGCATGGTCTTCAGGTCTCCGCCTAGATCCCATCTTACTGGAATAGGCTTTCCCAAGCACTCTGCAAGAAATAAAACCCTGACCTCATCATTCTATATCACCTGATCCAGCTTCCTTATTTTCTTCCTTAGCATTTATTGCTACATGACATATTTATTCATTCATTTATCATTTGTGTCACCCCGCTGAAATGTAAGCCACCCGAGGCTTTTCTCTGCTGTCTTCCCAGAGATAGACACTCAAATATGCATTGAATGAATGAATGGATGAATCAGGGTGATAACATTCCATGGAGCTGGCACAGCCTGATCTGCAGTGAGCAGAAAGGTAGTTCAGGGCATGATTCAGCTCTGCATACTTACACTCGGTAAACATTTGATTTTTAGTTCCAAGCACTGAGCACCAGTCTCCTTCATGGGGGAGGGTAACCCATCATCAGAAATAAATCCCACAGGAGTCTTTTGGCAGGTGCAGTTTGTAGAGACAGCCCTGCGCAGATAGTCGTGGAGCAACTTGACTCTTGTGATCACAGACCAAGGGCTCTTTGTCAGTTTGTGCTTTGTTCCTTCCTGCGATGACATTGTTCTTGAGGAGTGAGTAATTGGAGCCTCAGGGCCACCTTGCGTTTTGTGGATAAGCACAGCTCTGGCACGCTAGGTGAAGTGCCAGTATAAGAAACAGAACATTGTAATATGCTACCTCAGACCAAGAAGTCAATAACTGCTTGACATTCTGGGAAGCAGATGCTCACTGGTAGATCCAACACCAAGGAAGACCTTTCCTCAGTGGGCACTAAAGTGGTTGAACAATGGTTGCTTTTTATGGAAAATACACTTGAAAAGAATGAATAGCCCCAGGAAAGCTAGAAACTAGAAACTTTTCTCCAGTTTTGGGGGCAATGCAAGGCAGGTTTGCAGAAATTTCATCTAAAGAAGGGTAAATACCAGCAGCCTTGATGCTACAACTAAAGGTGTGACATCAGAAACGATGACATCATAGTTTTCCTCTCTCTTGTAGATACTAGGTGAATCAAAGGGACTTATTCCTTAGATGATCCCATAAATTGGAGGACTTCATTGAAATATCCCACACCAGGAATCCTAGAAAGCAGAGTTCCCATGAAATTGTAGGGAATTGAAGAAGCCCTCAGAAACACCATGCTTAGGGTCTCCAGTAACTTACAAGCATTTAGAGAACGATTACCCATGATTAGCTGCAGATAAATTTGGGGAAGCTCTCATTTCTGGTAAGACCTTTTCCTCAACTGGAATCTCAAGTGGCTGATTGCAGATACCTCAAGTGCACTATAAATAGATCTAAAGGAAAGAGGGTGGGAAACAGAATTCTTGAGAGTCTTCTGTTATCAGCATTATGGTAGGTATTTTTCATGCTTTAGCATTTAACTTCCATAGCAACTCTACAAGATAGATATTATTATCCCAGTTTTACAGGTGAGAAACTGTGGCTTAGAGAGGTTAACAAAATTTTCCAAGGCCATACAGAAAAAAAAAAAAACACCCAGGCTTTTAGCTCATGCTTCCCCCATTATGCAGTATGACTTCTCAACACCTACATGTATATCTGCTGTCAAATTATTACTAGACTGTTCAGCTTCAGTATGAGTGTAACCTATAGAAAGTAGGTGGTTTAAGAGGAATTTTTTTAAGTGGATGATGATAATAATGCCGATTAGATGTTCAAGCACTATCATTTCTTTTCTTAGAGGAAAAAAAATAAAGTTTCTTTTTAGTTCCAAAAAGTTTGAAGGAAATATTTGGTCCTGATGGGATTGTGCTGGTTTTCTCTTAGATATTCTACATTCTTTGCAGAAAACTGAGAACTCTAACACTGAAGTGTTGATCACTTTAGACTCTAATGGCTAATAGTATGAGACTAGCCTTCAAGCTACAAAGCGTGGAAAGAATGTGACAAAGAATGGAAACGTCTCCTGAGGCCGTATGCCTCAACGTGAATAGTCTTTAGCAGCACAAACTGGGTGAACGTTATATTGTCAATAAAAAATGCATGATGGCAGCTTGTGGATTCTGGCAATAGGGTAATAACTTAGTCACAGTAACCCTTCCGTAAACAATAGTTATGAAACCTATACAAAACACAAAAAGGCACAGAAGAGCAATCAAAAGTAGGCAGACATCAGAGGGGACTCTCCCCTTGAAAGATTAACTGCATGAGCGATATTTATGCATTTGAGGCTTTTTGCCTGGAACTCCCAAATCTGTATGTAAATTAGAGTGTCAGGAAGCCACAGATGTACTGGTCTGAGGTGCCAGAGGACAGAGTTCAGGGCTGGATGAAAGCCCCAAACTTAAGGGAGGACTTCTTGAAGGAAGGGTGCCATAGGAGGTGAGCCCCCAAATCTATATTTAAGATATCTCACATTCTTGGCTCATCTAAGATATATATATATTTAAGAAATACTCAATGGGGCCCAGAGAAAAAAGAATAGCAGCTGAAAATTGAAGGAACTGAGTGGAGATTTCAGTTGCTACTGTGATCAACTTTGGAGATGGAGTCTGGTCAACTTAATTGCCTGCTAGAATAAAATGACAGAGAACAAAATGGACTCCAAAGATGACAATGTATCTATCATTCAAAGTGTCCAGCGTCCAATCAGAAAATCACTAGACAGGTGAAGAAAGAAGAAAATGTTACTCATACTCACACACATAAAAAAAAAAAACACACACACACACACACAATCAATAGAAACTGACCACAAGATGATCCAGACATGCAATTAGTACAAAGCACCTGCTATTAATATGTTCAAGGACTTAAAGAAAAATATATACATTATGAAAGATAATCAATCTCTGCACAGAAATAATTAACCTGCACTTATCTTGAAAACCTTCATGGTTGGTGCGAGGGAGACAAGAGAGAGGAGGGTTATTGTGTAGGATGACTTTCACTATCACTAATGGAATCACTGCTATCTTTTGGCTCAATGGAATCTTTTTCTTTTTGTGCAACTTTAACAAGGAACCTCTCCAATGACCCTTGCTTTTGCCTCCTTTGGAGGATTTCGTGGAAATGTGACATTGTGTCATCGTTAAACAGATTCATCACTCGCACTGCTACAGCCTTATTTGTGTGGTGCTTTTCTACACAATTTTGCACTGTTTCCCACAATTCCCACGTCTTCCTAATCTCATTTGAAGTGAGGGATTCCTCCGCCTTTTTCTCTTCCTCTTCTGCAGACGAGATCTCCTCCATAACCTCTTGCTGTTGCTTGCGATGCAGATCCGTCAGTTTGTCAGTGGGTCGACTCCTGGCCATGTTCCTCCACCAGCTCCTGAATGTCATCCTCATTCACCTCCAATCCCATGCTCTTCTCCAAGGACACAATTTCATCGACAACTGGTGGCTCCTGTTCATGAGCAAGCCCCTCTAAGTCATGTCCAAGAACACAACCAGGCCACAGTTTTCTCTAAGCAGAACTGAGGGTTCTCTTGGTGACCCCATCCCAGGCTTTATCCGTGATGTTGAAGCAGTTCATGATGTGGAAATAATTTTTCCAAAACTCTTAGAGAATAAGGTTTGTTCCTTCGGTCACCTTGAAGCATCGCTGAAATAGTGCTTTGGTAAACGCTTGAAGTTCAAAATGACCTGCTGATCCATAGGCTGGAGGATTGGAGTAGTGTTGGGAGGAAGGAACTTGACCTTAATGAACTTGAATTCCTCCAGTAAGTCGTCCTCAAAGCTTGGAGGATGAGCAGGAGCATTATCCATAACCAGCAAGGCTTTGAGAGACAGATTCTTTCCTAAAAGGTATTTCTTCATGACGGGACCTAAGGCTTCATTGATCCACTCAACAAAAAAGATACGAGAGACTCAAGCCTTGCTGTTGGGCCTCCACATGACGTTTAACTGGCTCCTCTGCACCTTGTATTTCTTGAAGGCTTGTGGATTCTCAGCATGATACATGAGGAGGGGCTTGGCTTTGAAATCCCCGCTTGCATTAGCACAAAACAAGAGGGTGGGATGGTCTTTCATGGGCTTGTGATAGGGCATTGCATTCTCTTCTTCTATAATGTAGGTCCTCTTTGGCATCTTTTTCCAAAAAAGCCCTGTCTTATCGCAGTTAAAAACTTGCTCTGGGAGGTGACACTCAGAAACCATGAGCTTCTGGAACTTGGTAGCAAATGCCTCAGCTGCCTTAGCATCGGAACTCACAGCCTCTTCACGTCTCACAACACTATGGATGCCACTTCTTTTATTAAAAAGATTTTTTAAATGTTTATTTATTTTTGAGTGACAGAGAGACAGAGCGTGAGCAGGGGAAGGACAGAGAGAGAAGGAGACACAGAATCGGAAGCAGGCTCCAGGCTCTGAGCTGTCAGCATAGAGCCTGACGCAGGGCTCAATCCCATGAACCTCGAGATCATGACCTGAGCCGACATCAGTCGCTTAACCGACTGAGCCACCCAGGTGCCCCAACTTCTTCTAAGGTTATCAAATCATCTGGTGCTTTCCTTGAAGGCTCCTTTGTTTTCTGTTGATGTACGTGGCAGTTTATGTATGTGGTTGGTGTACAAGGCCTTTGCCTTCTCACAGATAAAGTTGTCTGTCACAGTATCACCTGTTAGTTGCTTCTTATTTATCCAAACAAGAAGGAACTTTTCACATCTTCCAGAACACATGGCTGTTGCTTCGACTCCTTCTGCTGCATCTAGCCCCCTTCTTTCTTCTTTAATATTGTACAAATGGTCGACATAGACTTCTTACAAAACTTTGCAATTTTGGCCACTCCATACCTCTTTCATACTTCTCGATGATTTCCTTCTTAACTCCCACGGTAATCATCTCCTTCTTCTTATTGCCTTTCTTTTCAGCTTTTTTCTGCCTGAGGGCCATTGCATCTGCTCGCACTGATGTTGACTGCAGTCCTGTATTAATAAACTCTTGTCATATGCTGTATTTAGTGAAACTGGCAATAAGGCAGCAGGGGAAAGGGTCTGTATGTGCAGGCAACCTGAACTAGAATGAAGCAGAGCATTCCTAAGCTCGTTCTTGTCTGGAAAAGGAAAGGACTGTCCATAGGTGCTTTGAAGTGACAAAAATACACTAGTGCCAGTTGTGAGCACCTTCCAATGTTCTGAAAAATCATTGATTTCTGCCAAACAGCCTGAGACCAAGCATGGCAGACGATCACCCACAATCCCTCAGCGAGAGAGAGAGAGAGAGAGAGAGAGAGAAGAACCATTGGCTCAGTTGTGATCATGTGATGTTTGGTGTCAGGTACCACTCGTACTGCAAGGTAGAGCTTGCTTATCAAGTTAACATTTATAGGAATATTTGCTCGTTTTGTGGAACACTCACAGAGCAAGCTACTTGCAATCCAAGGTTTTACTGTATATGGGTAAAACAGAAGAGAATGTGTATATATACTCTCTTAATTAAAAAATACCTCTATCCGTTGAAATGAAAACTTATAACATCACATTGTGGGTATCTTTAAACACAGGTAGAAGCAATGCATATGACACGCATACCACAAAAGATAGAGGGACAGGAAACAGGACTATCCAGTCACAAAGTTTCCATCATTGAGGTGGCGGGGTAAAATATTCACTCTAGGTACACTGTGATGAGCCAGAAAGTATGTATTATAGAAGATAACACGGAAAAGCCAACACTGGAATCAAAACAGAACACTGAACTATGTTAACAGGAAGGATAAGAGGAAGAAAGCAGATGAGATTGATAGAAAGCAACCAGCAAACGGGCAGATTAAATCCAATCATATTGATAACTTTACTAGAACAAAATAGACAAGGTATTCCTCCTTCAAAGCACAGATTGCTAGGCTGGACAAAAAGGTAAGACCTGCTATACATTTGCAAGAGATGAATTTAAAGAAAAAAAATTTTTAAACGTTTATTTATTTTTGAGAGAGAGGGAGAGACAGAGTGTGAGCAGGGTAGGGGCAGAGAGAGAGGGAGAGAAGGAGACACAGAATCCGAAGCAGGCTCCAAGCTCTGAGCTGTCAGCACAGAGCCCGACGCGGGGCTCGAACTAACAGATTGCGAGATCATGACCCGAGCCGAAGTCGGACGCTTAACCGTCTGAGCCACCCAGGCGCCCCAAGAGATGGATTTTAAATGCAAGGACATAACTAAGTGAGGAGGAAAACAGTGGGAATGAGATACATGCGGGAAAGCTGGAGTGACCATATTTGTATCCGACACATCAGGCTGTCTGATAAAGGACTATCACTGGAGATAAGTGGGACCGTTCAAAATGCTAAAAGGGCCCAGACATAAGGAAGACACCACAACTTGAAATATAGATGAATCCAGAAAAAGGGGCTCCAAAATCACACCGCAAATGCCATCAGAACTTACGGGAGAACGAGATAAATCCACAATCACAGTTGGAGATTTTAGCACCCTGGCCTCCCTACTTGATAGAACAATTAATTAAAAATAAATCCGTAAGAAAATAAGATATTGGAAAGAATATCAATTACCTCGCCCTAATGATATTTATAGAGCTCTGGGCTGAACAACTGCAGAATACATTCTTTCCCAATGTACATAAAACAGTTGAAAGACATATGGGAGACCATAAACCAACGCTCAATCATTTTAAAAGACTGGAATATTACGGAATATATTCTCTGGCACAATGGAATTAAATTAGAAGTTAAGCACAATAAAAAGAAAGAAAAGAAAAAAGCCAGCATATTTGGAAATTAAAACAACCCTTGTAAAGAACCCATGGGTTACAACAACACAAAGAAAATTAGAAACCATTTCAAGCTGAAAGATGATGGAAATACAACGTTACTGAAAGTTGTGAAATGCAACTAAATCAACGCTTATAGAAAAACGTGTAGCTGTAAGTGGCTAAATTATAAAGGGAGAAAAGTTTAAAATAAATGTCCTAAGTTTCCACATGAAGCAGCCGGAAAAAGACAAGCAAATTAAACCCACAGTGAGTATGAGGGAGGCAATCATAAGGGGGCAGAAACCACAGAAGGAGATGGGGCCCCTGGGTGGCTTAGTCGGTTAAACTTCTGACTTCAGCTCGGGTCGTGATCTCGTGGTTCGTGAGTTCGAGCCCCGCGTCGGACTCTGTGCTGACAGCTCAGAGCCTGGAGCCTGCTTCAGCATCTGTGTCTCCCTTTCTCTGCTCCTCCCCTGCTCATGCTCTGTCTCTCTCTGTCTCAATAATAAATAAACATTTAAAAAATTAAAAAAAAAAGAAACCACAGAAGGAGAAAATAGGCAAAAAATAAACAAAGTCAAAAGTCGAAAAGAAAAATAAAATTGTGAAGGCTCTGGCAAGACTTACAAATTAAAAAAAGAAAAAAGAGAGGAACAAGTGGCCGGTATCAGGAACGCGAAAGGAGCAGTGTCACTATGGCGTCGACAGACATGTAAGGGTTAATAAGGGGTACTGTAAGCCACTTTATTCTAAACAACTTGACAAATGAGATGAAATGGACCAATTCCTTGAAAAACACAGCTGAATGCAAACTGACACAAGGTGAAATAAGACATCTGAGTTTCCGAGAAATTGAATTTGTTATCAAAAACCTTCACACAAGGGAATGCCAGGCCCCGATGATTTCACTAACTAATTCTATCAAATCCCAATCCCAATCGCATGTAGCCTGTTTTCTTTATGAAGAGGGGAAGCTGATAAATGTATTGTTCATAATAGAGGGAGAGCAAAAATGCTGCAAGTCATTTCATGAGGCCAGAATCACCCTGCTACCAAAACTTGACAAAGATAGCTCAGGAAAATACTGGCAATACAGGCCAGTGTTCCTCCTGAACGTGGACGCAAAAATCCTTCGCGAAATATTAGCCAATGGAACCTAGCAGTAAACAAAAAGATGAATACATCATAACCGAGGGGAGTTTATTCCAGGAATGCGAGATGGGTTTAACATTCAAAACTTCGTTCATGGTAATTCACCATATTAACAGAATACCGGAGATTCAGAAAAGGTGCTTGATACCAAAAAAGCATTTGAAAAGTTTTAACGCCTTTATAATTTTAAGGATTTATATTTGAAAGTAGCCAAGAGAGTTGATCTTAAATGTTCTCATCACAAGAAAAAAAAGATTACCTATGTGAGGTAATGAATATTAACTAGACTTATTGTAGTGGTAGGTTCACAATCTACCTATGTGTCAAATCATTATGTTGTACACCTGAGACTAACACAGTGTTCTGTCAGTCATATCTCAGTAAAACTGGGGGGAAATCTAAAACTCTCAGCAAATAAGACCGGAAGGGAACTTCCTTCATATGATGAAGGGCACAATGGAAAACTAGAGCTAATATCATACTTAATAATGGCGGAACGAAGGGTATCTGTTCTTACTACTTCTTTTTCACAATGCACTGGAAATTATGGCCAATGCAGTAAGGCAAGGAAGAGAAACAAAAGGCATCTGGTTGGAAAGGAAGAAGCAAAAACGCTTTTTATTTGTGGGGAATGTGCTTGTTTCTGTAGAAAATCCTGGGGATTAGCCACAGAACTACCATACTAAGTGAGTTTGGCAGGATTGCGGGCTCCCAGGTCACTCTACAAAAATTAATTGTATTTTTATATTTTGGCAAAAACAGTTAGAAAATTACATTGAAAATTGTTCATTTACAATATCTTTAGTCTTTAATATTTAATCTACAAACCACTTGGGGATTTTATTAGTCTCCTCGGGGACCATAACAAAATACCATACACTGAGTGGTTTAAACAACACACATTTATTTTGTCCTAGTTCTGGAGGCTGGAGGTCTGAGATCAGGGAGCCAGAAGGTTAGGTTCTGGTGGGAGCTTTCTTACTGGCTTGCAAATGGCCACTTTCTTGATGTGGCCTCACAAGGCATTTCCTTGGTGCAAGTAGGTGGAGAAACAGAGGGAGAAAGACGTCTTTTTCTTCTTGTAGGTCAAATCCTACCCTTTTGACTTCATTTAACCTTAAATACATCCCAAAAGCCCTATCTCCAACTATAATTACATTGGAGGGTTAGAGCTTCAGCACTGGAAGTTTTGGGGGACAGAATTCAGTCTATAGCAAGGCTAAATACCAAAAGATCTGCAACGCCTCTACACAGAAATCTATAATATACCACTGAGGGAAATGACAGAGCCTAGCATCATCATCATAATTTCTGCAATGTGTTTTTGTCATTTCTGTGATAAGTAAATGGAAAGATATACCATATTCAAGGGTTGGATGAGTCAGTATTGTCAAGATATAAATTCTCTGCAAATTATAGACTCAATCCAATCTCAATCAAAATTCCCCCAGACTTTTTTAGAAATATAAACTGATACCATGCTTCTCAAACGCATATGGAAAAACAAAGGACCAGAAACAACCAACCAATCCTGAAAAAGAAGAACAAAGCTAGACAATGTATACTTCCTAAATCCAAGACAAACTATTAAAGTAATTAAAATATTATAGTATTGCCATGATAATAGACTAATTGGTCAATGAAACCGAACAGTGAGGCCAGAAATAGACTTACACTTCCATGAGCAATTGATTTTTGACAAGGGCACCAAAATATTTCAACGGGGAAAGGAAAATCTTTTGAACCAAGGCTGTTGGAACAGCTTGATATCCAGACGGGGAAAAAAGGACCTCCACTCCTACCTCAAACAATATACAGAAATGAATATAATGAATGTAGAACCCAAAAACTAGCATTAAATAGCTTTTAGGGGAAAAATGAGAGTATTTTTGCCACCGAGGGTGGTAAAGATTTTTTAGATAGGACACAGAACATATTAACCATAGAAGAAAGAAATGGGAAATTAACCTGTCTCAAAACTAAAAGCTTTTCTTTGTCCAAAGATATCATTCATGAAACTAAAAGCAAGCCAGAAACTGGGGAGAAAATATTCATGAAACACGCATCTGACTAAGGACTTGTGTTTAGGACTTACAATGAACGTCTACAACTCAGTAATGAAAGGACAAACAACTCAATACAAAATGGTCAAAAGATTTGGAACCACGTTATAAAGGAAGACTTATGAATAGCCAATAAGCACATAGAAAAGCTCTCAACATTTTATTAGTCTTCAGGTAAATGCAAATTAAAACCACGATGAAGTATTCTAAACATCCACACCCACTACGCCGACTAACCCTGAGAGATTTTCAACACCAAATGTTGGTAATGACTGTGTCGGGGGACAACCCGAAATTTCAGACATTGCTTGTGGGAGTGTAGAATTTACTCCACCTTGGAGAAAGGCTGGACAGTTTCTCCTCAAATTCATCATGCACCTAAAATTTAAAAAAATCTTTATTTTTGAGAGAGACAGAGCATGAGCAGGGGAGGGACACAGAGAGAGGGAGAATCCAAAGCAGGCTCCAGGCTCTGAGCTGTCAGCACAGAGCCTGACTCAGGGCTCGAACTCATGGACCACAAGATCATGACCTGAGCCAAGGTTGGACGTTTAACTGACTGAGCACCCAGGCGCCCCTCATATGGTTTTATTTATATGGATTCCTGGTGAAAAAAAATCAGGCCAGTGGTTGCCTGAAGGGGTGGGGATATTGACTGGGAAAACACACTACAAATCATTCTAGTCCTATATTGTAATAAGGGGTTGGTTTCATGGGGTTCAGAACATGTCACCCCGAAATCTGGCACCTTGGCACCTTCAACGTTTTCAGCTTAAGGGATTTTTTAAATGGCAGAAACAAGAAGGTCACTTTGACCTCCTCCACCCCTCCCTTCTTCCCTGAAATTCTTATCACCGGAAGAATGTCTGGAAGACATTCTTATCACCGGAGATCGGAATCTGGGGTGAAGCACAGCAAATTTGTTCGTGCAAACAAACCTTGCCAAACTAACCATTCTTTTTTTTAATTCTTTTTCCTTTTTTTATAACTAACTCTATTTTTCTAATTACTTCTTACCCACTTACTACCCCCCAGTGCAAACCCTTCTGTCTTGTCCATTCTTCACCAATTTATTGTTTTTTTTTCCTTTTTGTCTAATACTTATGAAAGCTTCCTGCTCTCACTTCTCTGGATCTTCCTTTCTTGTGAAGCCTCCTATGGACATGGAAAAATGGAATAAAACAGGTAAGCTTTGCTCCTGTTAATCTGTCCCTGCCAGTTTAATTTTCAGACCCAGCCAGGGACCCTAAGAAGGTCAAGGAAAACTTTTTCCTCCCCTGCAAGTTATACGAATGTATCCATTTGTCAGAACCGTAGAGTGAAGCTTTGTGCATTTCAATGCGTATAAGTTTTATCTTAAAAAAAAAAAAACTGCAAGAAAAGAAATCAACAGGAGGGATGCCACGTGGAAGGAGGAATCGCTAAAAGAAGCATGGAGGACGCTGATAATTGCTGCAGCCGCATGATGGGTCCACGGGGGCTCATTACACCATTCTCTTCATTTGTATAGATTTGTCGTCTTTTACGATAAAAAACGGGAATGAAAAGAAAAATGCACGGGGGCGGGGGGCATCGCATCTTTGGCTCCGGGCCCTCTGGAAATGATCAGAGAAGCGCCTCCCGGAACGAAGACACAATCCCGCCAGAGTCCGTGCTCCCTGTGCCCCCTTGGCAGTCTGTAGACGCCCGCCAGGAATGTCATATCCGGAGGCATCTTGCCAAGACCTGTCTGAAAATGGCACACCCCTGAGCTTTGCTGTCACGCGCGGAGTCAGGATGCGCCCGGACAAGGGATGTGAGCCTCTGACAGTTTTCAAGCTCTTCCTGACAGTTTCAACTGATACTTCCTCAAGGTGACCGGACTTGGGCAGACCTGGTCTCTCCATCTCAGCGCTGAGTCAGCCGGGCTGGGAGCTGGTCCCTTGTCATCTGCGGGCCCTGCTCTCAAGGGCTCTCGACAGATAGGAGCGGGTCACATCAAAGCAGCTCCTTCTCTTCCTGCGACACGGGCTTGCGCGGTTTTCTCCCCCCGGGAGCTTTTCTGGTGCTTTTCGTTATAGGTGTCAATTTCGGTTGGCTCAAGAGCCACTGTTGGAAAGTTTGTCTCATTTCCTTCCATGAGAGGGTGTCCCCCACACGAGCCGGCTCAGGAATTGCAGAATGCCTGCAGAAATGGGAGCAGTGCCTTCCCTGGAGACGGGGGCCACTGGTGAGGAATGTTCTGTGTGTGCTGATCAAAGGGCAGGTCCTCAGTCAGGCTGGGAGCCGGCCTTTTGTTCCCAGGGTTTGTCCTCCCTCCTCACCTCCGTCCCCAGCCCCTCCCTGACCAAATCCCACGACTTGTCGGGGACTCCCTGCATGCTTGGCGTTCTTGCCTGTCTTCTCAGCTTGCATGGAGATGAAATTAAAGAATTGCAACACATTCTTTAGTGGGGGCAAATCAAGTGAAGAAACCCCGGGAAATCGTTGCGAGACACGATTCAGTAAAGCTCCCCTGTCCCCCACCAGCAGCTCCGTGAATCACAGGGAGCGTCCGCCCCGAGGAAAGAGCATTTACTGAGGCTGCTGTTGTAACAGGATTCTTATCCACATCATCAGAGAAGATAGCAGGACGAAGCTGGCACGGGGCGAGAGGCCACCAGGCAGGCTGTCCTTTATTGCGGCAAACTGCTCCTTGAATTCCTGTGACGGAGTAACACAGACTCCCAGGCTGCGACCTTTTCTCGGGCCATTATAGAAGTCAAATTGGCTTCAGTCAGGAGGCATCATCGGGAGGCTTCATCATAACACCACACATAAGGTGACCCCGGAAAGCGCCAGATGCAAATGGATGGGCTAAACCCGCTGGTGTCCGCGGCACGCAAACCAGAGGAAACCGGGCAGGTGGCGGTGGTTGCCGGGGTGCGGACCCGCGGCTCCCCGGAGCGCCCCACCCTCAGAGGGACGGCCGAGGGGGACCTGGGCTGCCTGGTGGGGTTGAATAAGGAGATGATGCACTAGGCACTCACCTACCTGTCTGGACAAGCGGCTGGGACCCCCTGATCGCCCCGCACAGCAGCAGGGTGCATCTGAAGCCCCTTTCCGCCACAGGTTTGGCAGAGCTCAGGGAATTCCCGAGCTGGGCAGTTGTCTGGGACTTTAGGGTCTCCAAGAAAGAGGCCTGGTTAGACGGGTCACAGAGCCAGCCAGTGGCTAAATTGTCCTTGAACCTGGAGTCTCTGCACTAAATCCAGTGTATCAAAGACGCTTGGGATGGGGAAGAGGGGAGGCAGCCACTTATTCTAGGGAGGTCGTTTTTGGAGCCCGAACCCTGGAGTTCCAGCAAAACCTCAAGGAACCTTGTTTTCGCAGGGGAACGTTCCCTGTGCTCCCAGAGGCAGCCTTGGGAGGGGCCATCCCTGGAGACCAAGGCCTGTAGGGGGCACTGTTGGTTCAGTTGATGCTTTGGTGTTGGGGGGGCGGGGCTGGCACCCGACACTGGAGGTGGGACAACCCAGAGTGGCCCAAGTCAGAGAGACTGTTCTGACTACAGCTCTGCCCCTGGGTTCCCTCGGGGACTCTGCACACGGCACAGTTTCTTCCTGGCCTTCATGGTCATTATCACCATCCACCATTACTAGGCACTTGCTTCACAGCAGGTGTGACGCCAAGCATTTTACGTGGTCCCTGTCATTCAGTCCTCACGGCAACCTGTGATGTCAGTGCTAATGTCCCCCCGTTTTGCGGATCTGGAAACCTAAGATAAAGACACTGCAACCCATCACGGTCTCTCCACCCTGGACGATTCTGTGCCGCTCTGCTGACTTGCTTTGGTTTAGCGAGAGTGTGAGGAGGCGGGACAAAGCCTGTGCCCCTTCCAAGGGCACATCCGGGTCACTCGGGCATCAGAGCACGCTGTGCCACTGTCTTGATAGACAAATTTGGAGATTTCTGGCAATTTCTGGGAACTTCGAGATCTTTCTTCTGGAAAATGTCTGCATCTTCCTTCTTCTCTTTGCTTCTAGAAACAGGAGCAAGAGGAGCCAGGGCGTGGCAGCCAAGGCCCAGTCGACAAGACGATTACAATTCTGTGACAACGGAGGGCCCCGAATGAGAAACGTAGCGTGGGACTCCTTGAGCAGCGAATGTCGTCTTCCCCGGAAGAGGGGCTCCCCAGGATGACTCAGACCTTTCCCCCGGGTCTGAAAAGGAGTGGCACGTGAGCACCTTCCCGTAGAGGGGAAGATACCGTAGCTAAGGGCTGTGGTCTTCTGGCTCTAGAAAAGTGCCACCATCTGCCCAGGCCCCTGAAGGACACCAGCCAGAAGCTGTGATCTGAGAAGGGCAGTGGTGCCAGAACGCCTGAGGGCCGGGGGGCAGGGGGTGACAAGGCCCTGTGGCAGCTTCGCCATGGCATGAGGAAAACAGCCGTCCGTGCTCGGGAGAACCATGGCCCCACGGGAGGTGACGGCGAAGGGATCACACACCCTCCCGCGCCCGTCAGACTCAAACGGCTAAAAGCATCCAGGGAAAGTGCTCCAGCTGCATTCATTACGTACCGAGAAAATGCCCAATAAAGAGGGAGATCGGAGTGGAATGGAAATATTCCAGAAAGTGTCTTAGAAATGAACGTTAAGCCAGATTTTAAAGGTCACTTCCTTCCACCCACTTACCATCCTGACTGGTGCCTCAGACCTGTGCTAACTAAGTAAGGCCCAGCCAGGGAAAGTGATGCGAACTGATTCGTTCACTGGTGCATTCATACCACGGCCACAAGGTGAGGGTTTGATGCGTGTTTGCAGTGACCTGGGGCCAGAAGGGGTGGTTTCCAGGACGGGAGGCTCAGTCCATGGAGCCTCTGAGGCGGGAGGATTGTGGATTGCGCGCGAACTGTTAAGGACGCTAGAGTTCTTTCTCCACTTTTTCAAAACGGAATGATCCAGTGGTTTTAACAAGACCGATTGGAAGTACTGGGTTGCAAGTACTTGGGTAAGCCTGGGTGGCTCAGGGCTACTCATGGGAGAAATATTTATAAAGGGGCGCCTGGTGGCTCAGTCTGTCGAGCGTCCCACTTCGGCTCAGGTCCTGATCTTGCGGTTTGTGAGTTCGAGCCCCGCGTCAGGCTCTGTGCTGACAGCTGGGAGCCTGGAGCCTGGTTCGGATTCTGTGTCTCCCTCTCTCTGCCCCTGCCCCACTCATGCTCTGTCTCTGTCTCTCTCTCAAAAGTAAATAAACATTAAAAAAAGGTTTTTGAAGACTCTTCGGTGTGTCTTGCTTGCACTGTGCTGGGTGAGTCGGAAAGTTGGAGGGGGTGGAGAATACGACAGGGAGATGGAGCACGTGAGTCCCCACCACTGCCACTGTGGGGCTCATGGGCTTTTTGACTGCTGGGCTCAGAGCCCGCCTGCCTGACCGGACGTGCGTGTGGCTAGGAGGTGCCGCTGAGCCTCTGTCTCCCAATGTGTGTGTGTGTGAGAGAGAGAAAGTACAGGTGAGGGTTGTGTGAGTGTGTCTGTGTGTGTGTGGATGGGTGTGAGCGTGTCTGGGTCTCAGTGGTATGCGTGTGTGTGCACACGCATGCGTGTGCACACACACGCAGGCAGGAGGGAACTTTCGTGGGAAGGAAAGCGTGGGGACAGGCTGGGCCTGTGGCCCATATTTGAAAGCCGTCAGGGAGCTGAGTTGTTGGGCAGGGGGGTGGCTGGCCTGAAACCCAGGTCGGGAGCGCCTGAGGTCAGCTGAAGAAGTGTGGCCGGGGACCCGCAGGACCGGGCAGAGAGAGGAGCAGAGCCCACCTGCATCCCCAGGGTGGGGGAGGGGCAGGAGGGGCAGAGGCGTCACCGCAGTGGCAGCCGTGAGGTGGGTCGCTGAGTGGGCAGCCCAGGCTGGCCCAGGAGGCACTGGGAGATGCGGGGGGTGGGAGACGGGCTGCAGGCCTGGGTGCGCACCACAGACGTGAAGGACTTGTGTCGGGGAATGGCCGGGCCCGCCCAGAGCCGAGCACCACGCAGGTGGGGACCAGGACCAGCCTGGGCACCTGTGGGGTCTTGAGCAGGCCGGGGCAGGGCCAGCCCCTTGATGAGGGCCGGGAGGGACGTGGCTTCATCCTGGTCACACACTGGGGCTGCGTCCCGTGTCCCCAGCCCAGCTGCTCGTGGCTCCGGGCTCTTTGCTTCTGCACCCACAGATCCGAAGGGGGCCTTTTCTCAGCGCTTTGTTTTCTTAAAGAGCAGCTGATATAAACCCCAGGGTTTGTCACTCTGCTGTTTTCTCAGCAGACCCTTCCCGCCCCACCCCCACCCCGGAGCCATCTCGTGGGCTGGTCCACGCGGGTAATCCTGAGTTCTGGCACCGGAGCCGTTGCCATGGGGACCTGGAGACTCCGCATTCCGAGGATGGATTCAGTGGGGATGGGTGCGAGCAGAGGGGGGAGGCGGAAGTCTCTAGGTCCCTGATGGGGGGGCGACGAGGAGGAAGTGGGACGGGGGTGCAGTGGATTGCGGATTCCCGGGCTGCCGTAATAAGCACCACAAACTGGGGCGGGGTGGGGGTGGGGGTCGCTTAAAATAACCGAAGCTGATTCTCTCCCAGTTCTGGAGGCCAGCTGTGCCAAAGCGGGGTGTCGGCAGGGAGGGTCCCCCCAGGGCCTTGGGGGAGAACCTGCTCCGGGCCTCTCTCCTGGCTTCCGGTGGCTGCTGGCAGCCCTGCTCTCCCTTGGCTTGGAGGCTTCTGCCCCGGTCTTCACCGGGCCTCCCCTGCCTCGTGTGTCTCTGTGGGTCTGTGACTGTCCCTATTCTGTCTCCTCGAAGGACGCTCTTCGCCGGCTCTGGGGCCGCCCTAAATCCGGGATGATCTCATCTCCAGATCTTTACCTATATCTGCAAAGTCCCCTTTTCCAAAGGAGTCGCCTTTATGGGTCCCGGGGGGTTAGGACTCGGGCACGTCCTTTTGGAGGTCACTATTCGACCCACTAGAGCAGGGAGCTCACACAGGAAGGCAGCTGTGCTGGAACCTGACGTCCCAGCATCTGAACGTTCGGGTTTGGTGGGTGGTTTGGCTGGAAATTTGCCTTTTTGCACCGGGAGATCAATCTGTTCCTCTCCGTGCCCACCTACCTCCTCTCTCCCTTTCTCCCCCTGCCTCTCCCTCCCTCTCCCTCCCTCTCCCTCTCTCTCTGTGTCTCTCTGTCCTTCCCTCTGTTTCTCTGCCTGTCTCCCTCCCTCTCTGTCTCTCTGTCTCTGTCTTTCCCTCCCTCTGTCTCTCTGTCTGTCTCTCTCTTGGCCATGCACTGATGTGGTTAAGAGCACAAAGAGCAACCGGTCACCCTGGCTGAGTTAGCACCCTAGCTTTGCCACTCAAGACCCATGAGAGTCAAGCAAGTGACCGAACTTTGCCATGCCTCAGTTTCCCCAGCTGTAAAGCAGGGATGAGAGTAATTTCCTTCCTCCGGGGCTGTTGTGAGCCACGCAGAGCTTAACGCTCGGGAGGCCCTCGGCTCACACACACGTTAGCTGCATTTACTATCGCTGCTACCAAGGTCCTGACTTGCCTTTGCCAGAATCCTCTTCCTGAGACAAGCGTCTTCCTCTGCCCCTCCCATGGGGGGAGGGGAACTGTATTCAGAAGGCTTCCGTCTGGGGTGCCCCGCATGGGGCACAGGTGGGGTGAGCCTGACCCACAGCCCCCCGGGATCTGTGCGGCCCGAGGAGTCACAGGCAGCCTTCTTTGTTTATCCACCCACCAGTGTTCTCAAAGAAACACTTCCTTCATCTTCGGCAAATTGAGAAAAACAAAGACAAGCCGGTGAGGTTTCCTATAAGTTAATTTTTGACTCCTAAGTAAAAAGATATTTTTACATTTTCTTTATTTGTTAATTATTTATTTTGAAATTTACATCCAAGTCCATTAGCATCTAGGGCAATAACGATATCAGGAATAGACTCCAGTGATTCAGCCCCTGTATATAATGCCCAGTGCTCATCCCAGCAAGTGTCCCCCTTAATGTCCCTTGCCCATCCCCCCACCCCCAGCCCCTCCAGCGACCCTCAGTTTGTTCTCTCTAGTCAAGAGTCTCTTATGTTTTGTCCCCCTCCCTGTTTTTACATTATAGTTCAGAATCTTTTTTAAAGGACTGTCTTTTACTTGGAGCTTCTGGCCTTCCTTCATTTCTGCCATCAAGTGTGTTCGCTCTTCAATGACATGACAGAGTTGACAGATACTCACTTGTTTGTTTGTGTGTTAGTGTCCTTAACTGGCGGAAGAGAAAGTCGGAATCCTATGTCGGCCCCGAAGTTTTGGAAACTTCCTTCATCGATGGAATCTCAAAGCCTGGGAATCACCGCTTACAAAACATTTTCGCACGCATAATCTCACTCCAGCTTCCCCTTTCACAGATGACCACGCCGAGCTTCTGGGAGGTTTTACATCTTGGCTGAGGCCACGGAGGACAATGGTGGAATTAGGGTTTCCCTGCGCCACTGGACCACGATGACTGAACTGGCACTTCTTTAAAAAGAAAAACTTTCGTTAAATGTTTATTTAGAGCAGGCGAGGGAGAGCACACGGAGGGGCGGGACAGAGAGAGAGAGGAGAGAGAGAATCTCAAGCAGGCTCTGCGCTGCCAGCACAGAACCCAACGCGGGGGCTCGACCCCACCAACTGCACGATCATGACCTGAGCAGAAATTGAGAGTCAGACGCTTGACCCACTGAGCCACCCAGGAGCCCCAGCCTGACGTTTCTTGTTGGCTATCTAGCCTTTCCACGAGGCTGGAGCCTCGCTTCCTCCAGGAGGCCCTCTTGGTTTACACCATCCTACCTTTGTCCAGGTGCCTCTCGAATGTAGGGCTCCTGCCTGCACTCAACTAGCTGACGAGCATCACGCTGCAGCGGTTTCCAGACTGGCCCGGGTTCATGTTCTCTGGGTGACAAGCTCTCCCCCTGTAGGAATGGTCTGATTCTCCTTTGGGCCCCGCCCTCCCCCCGCACCAGCCCTTGCGCTCCTCCCTTTCAGGACAGTGAACCTTCTAGAGTGGGCCTGTCTTATTCTCCTCCTGGGGGTTCGGTAGGCGCCCCTTCCGGCACCCTCGGGACTGGCGGTGCCGTCCCTAAAGCATCCCATCTTACAGATGAGAAGACTGAGCTCCTAGACGCTAGGTCTTAACCCAGGGTCTGGTCACTGCGTTCCACGCTGCCTCGCATGTCTGGAGGTCTGGCATGTTCTGTTCACAGCGGACGGACGGATTCCAGCAACGATCAGACCGCACCATAGTTACTGTGGAGATACATCAGCGAGCAAATCTGCTAAACATCCCCGCCTTCATGAAGCTGACGTTCCGGGAAGACAGGAGACGGATGTAAATAGTAGGCAAATACATGAGGGAATGACACAGTATGTTGGGAGGTGGCGAGTGTCACAGAAAGGAGGGAGAGCAGGTGGAAAAGGAGGGTAAGGAGGGGGTGAAGCGGTCACAACTTAGGACAGTGTGGCCAGCGAGTCTGTGGGTTTCCTTTTTCCAACCGAAGCACTCAGAAGATTCTAGAAGACGTAGCATCCCCTACCCCCAGCCCCAGCCCCAGCCCGGGCAGTCCGTGATCCTTTGCTCTGGTGGAGAAGGCAGCTGACTGCCACGGCAGCCCGGGCTCCGGGGATGCTACTGGGAGCTCTCAAGTGAGAGGATCCTTTGGAGGCACCAAGGTGTCTGAGCCTCCAAACCCTGCATCACCCAGTCCCTGCGGGGGATGGGGCGGCGTGTGCAAGCTTGGGTGTCGGCAGTCAACACTTCCAGCAACCGGGGGTGGGAGTGTCAGCCCGAGGGGAAGGTGGGCGGCTCACCGCAGCACCCAGCGCAGGGGAGGAAAGTTCTGGCAGCGTGCCCGGCCCGTGAAGGATGCTGAGCACATGGGGACTGTTGTATTCTCAACGGGGGTGGTCTCTTCTTCTTGTAACAGTTTCTTTCCTTGGCTTCCAGGACCCCACGGGCTCTGCTCTTCCTCCCACCTCCCTGCCACCCACCCCTGGCCCCTCCCTATGCCCCCCCCCCACCTCTTAAATGCAGGTGCATCTCGGGGCTTAGTCCTTGGCCCGCTCATCTCTCCGACCATGCACGCGCTCATTCATCTCGTGCCTTTAAATACCATTTATAAGCTGAAGACTCTTAAATTTTTATCTCCAGTTTGGACCTCGCGTTGAACTCCAGACTCATATATTCAACTGCCTACTCGCTATCTTCACTTACACATCTAATAGACTGTGGGGGCCCGTGAGAACTTTCCAGTCACACCTCTGGTTGTGGGAACACCGTGGCTGACATCCAATGGACCCGGCCCCGTGTACCCCGGGGGGCTGTGCGTCCCGTGGGCTTCTCCCAGCCAGTGCCTGAGCCTGGTGGGGACGGAGAGAGAGGGTATGGGGCAGGCCCATCCCTGTGGGATGTGGGCACTCCTGGTGGGACAACTGGGCTCAGGGATGCCCCCACTGGCCTAGCAAGAACATTCTTGTAACTGTGCTGTGGTTGGAAGGTCTTCCTCCCGCCTTCCTTCCTTCCCTGGCTCCTTTCAAAGGTGCCAGGCCCTCCCTGCCCCTCATCCTTTCTCGGTGTTTCCGCAAGCCTCTGGCACGGCCAGTCCTGTTCTAGAATCTGTCCCTGGGAGGGTGGAAACTCAAGGTGTAGCGTCTCAAATTTCGCCGCTTCTAAGCCGAATCAACCAGCTCCCCCTTCCCCTCCAAAAACCCACGTCTCCCCCTGTCTCCAAACTTCATCTCACTCAATGGCAATTCTATCTTTCCAGTTTCTCTGGTCAAAAACCACGGCTACCTTGGAGATGCTTGTCTTTTCTCCCTTGTCCAGTCCAGCCCCAAACCCCGTGGGTGGCCCCCTTCAGAGCCTGTCCTGCGGAACCCTGCTCTCCCCTGTTCCCGCACCTGCCCACCCGATTGTCACAAAGCCCTTCTTCCCGGGCTCTCTGCCTCGCTCCCGCCCTTCCTCCACCTGCACACTCCCAGATTCTCTCACCTCCCTCCTGGGTCTTCACGCAGGCACCACGTTGTCGGGCTTTCCCTGCCCAGCCCCTCCCACACCCTCTGTTCTCCTGCCCGTGCGGACGGTGACATGTACTTTAGTTTTTAAATTTGTTTATTGACCTGATTACTGCCATTAGAATGGACGCTCCACGGGGGCAAGATTGGGTCCTTTCCTTCTCTATCCCAGGTCCCCACAGTGCTTGGAGCATAGCAGGTGCTCCGTAAACACTTGGCGAAGGAATGAAGCGTTCACTCACCAAAGCTCCTGACCCCATACCAGTATTTGATAAATGTTGGCTTTCTAAAATTCAGTTGGTTTTTGTTTTGTAAAATTCAAGAAATTGTAGAGCAGAAACAAGAACAACCTATAATCCCACACGTTTGATACCCCGCCGTTGACATTTTTAAAAAGATAAAAATAAAATCTGCAGACAGTTACGAAATCCTATTAGATATCAAACGGCATAGAGTGAAAAGAAAGACTTCCTCTTAGACCTTCCGCACCACTCCCGGCAACCCCACAAGGTCATTGTATCCTCGGGCTGAGAAGGGCCCGGTCCGCTGGGGGAAGGGGTGGCCAGGGAAAGGGCCAGAGACCCTGGGAAGCAGCCGGAGCGGCTGGGAGCTAGGTTACAGGGGGTGTTTGTTTACACCTTGCCTTCTCCGCCCCCCCCGCCCCCAACACGGATATAAACGGGATTCTATGACATCGACATTTTATAGCATAACTCATAGCTCAGAGCCCTTCAAGGGATCCTGGTTGGACTTAGGAGAACACCCACACTGATGACAGTGGTCCTAAGCTTCCCTTAGGAAGCTCCACCTCTCCACCCCTTTCTCTCCATCCCTCACTACGCATCAGCCACACCGTGGACTTTCCTGCCTCAGGGCCTTGGCACATGCTACCCTCTTTGCCTGGAAAGTCTTCTTTCTCCCCATCAGGTGCCATTAAGGACGTACCAGACTCCCCTGGAGTGCTTCAAGAGCTTGGCCTTGTCCCCAGAGTTTCTGATTCGGTAGTTCTGGGATGGCCGGAGCATTTGCGTTCTAACAAGTTCCTTGCTGCTGCTGCTGCTCGGGAGTGGGGGGGGACCCTACTTTGAGAACCACTGGATTAAGTGATGCTTTTTTTTTTAAGATGCTAGCTCCCACTGATCCCCCCGCCCCCACCTTTCTAAATGTAGGCTTCCTGTGGTACCCTCTGCTTTGTCTTCACATCACTCATCACAAATTTTTCATTATGCGTTTATTTGTGTTTCATGAAGCTCCTCTCATCGAGACTTGGGTGAGGATTTGGGTTCCACTCCTCCATCCTGTCCTGTAGTAAAACAACCACAAAGACCTATAAGCAGATATTGTACAAAGTTAGTCTCTCTGGCCTCCAGGAGGGAGGAAATGAATATTTATTGGACATTATGAATTACACCATAATAGAGACTTCCAGAATAATAGTGACCCACAGTGAGCACCTACTCTGGGCCAGCTGATGCCGTGGGGAAGGATTTATGGTTGTTTTGTTCATCTGTACTGCCCCCCCGGGCCGATGCTTAATAAATAAATGAATTACTGAGTGAAAATATACAAGTGCCCGGCATGGGGTATTTTCTCCTTTCCTGGAGGATGGGGTGATGTTCATCCCGGGACTGATTTTTATAGCCTTTTCTCCTGGGAGGGGTTAGGAGGCTGGAATCCTTTACGATCTCAAACCTGCTTCCACTTCTCCGGAAAGATTGACAAGGCCCCTGGGAGCCGAACATCTCCTGGGGAAGCAGTAGGTAAGACAGGGACGCCTTCCCTCCACTGCCTTTCATACAACAAAATAATAAGGGAAGGTGGGGGGAAAACCCATAGGCTGGTTTATTTCCATTAAATGCAAAGCAGGAAATAACAAGAAGATCAAAGCGAGGCCAAAAAGAAGGAGACAGAAAAATAAAAGGAGGGGACCCAGGGGCGGGACAGGAGGAGGTAGAGAAAGAAAAGGCAGGAGGGGAGTGCCCACCCTGGAAATTGGCTCTCCCCTTCCTCGGTGTCCACGGGCTACCTGCCAAATCAATTGATTACATCTGTAGGCAGAGTTGCCTTTTTATTTCACACCAATTTCCACGGGCAGCGGAAGATAAAAATGGAAGAGACGGAGTGAATGGGAAAAGCTGATTGAATGCTGGTGTGAGCGGAAGGTGCTGGGAAGGAGGTGACCGGACGCGCAGTGGCAGGAGATTGTGGGAGAGGGCGGTCTGAGCCACGGGGGTCTCCCCACCCCTTTATTCTGTTCTTCCGTCTTTGAAAACAGCAGGTGTGCCCCAGGCCCCTAGGAAGCACTGCTCTGCCTCCCTGCTCCACGACCCTGCTTGCAGATTCTCTACCTGACCCCGACATTGAGGGACTGCCTGAAATGGACCCAGTCTCTTCTGCTCCTGGAGCCCCAGAAAACCCTCGAAATCCCAAGACACTGTTCCCCACAGGATCATGGGCGAAGGGGGAGCCAGGAAACCACCCCCCCGGCTTTCTTTTCTCCCTTCCCAAATCTACCGGGAACACAGGTTTGCGTGCATCACGGCCATCGGTGTGGATATAAGCGGAGTGAGAGGTGGGGGTAGAGGGTGGGATGCTGGCTGGGCCATCTCAGCGAAGGGGGTTCATATGTGCCAGGCCGTTGAGGTGGCTCTGCTCCAGGACTCCTATTGCAGGAGGGGCAAAGCAGGGGGCCACCACCCCCGGACTGTCCCCCCTTACTCGCCGTCTCCAGGCTTGGCGTAGCAGCACAGCAGACGGTGTCCTGGGATGCTGAGGACTGTGTGTCCTTGAAGGGGAAGGTTGCACAGGGCAGAAGGCCCTAACATATGTGTTGTCCATCCAGGGGTCTGTGGCTTCTCTGGACGGGGGTCTCAGCGTCCCTGGGGACTCTTTACCATCAAGACGCAGAACGCCAGTGCTGAAAAGGGCCTTATCAATGGACCCATCCAACATCCCCATGCTGCAGATGAGAAGAATAAGGCCTGGAAAGGGACATGTCACAGGGTATGGACGGAGCCGGTTAGAGGCAGAGAGGAGGCTAGACTCTGGGTTTGCTGACTCCTGTTCTGGGGCTTTCCATGGGCCTGTTTGGAGGGGGAGGAGCTATGCAAGGGATATACCTTTCAGGGGAGCAAGTCTAAGGCAGACGCCCCTATTCACTGGCCGCGGTGGGCTTGGCCTCTAGGACAGGAGGGGAAAATGACAACTACCTTTGCCACATAAACTCAGAGTATAATGTGCCCGGAGAGAAGAGCTGGGAGTTTTGTCAAACAGATGAAATTGTGGCCTGCGTTTTTTCCTTTCTTTTTTGTTTTTTTTTAAAGTTTACTTATTTATTTTGGGAGAGGGAGAGAGATTGGGAATGATTAGGGGAGAGGCAGAGAGAGAGAGAGAGAGAGAGAGAGGGACAGAGAATCCCAAGCAGGCTCCCCACTGTTTGCACACAGCCCGACATGGGGCTTTAACCCACAAACCGTAAGATCATGACCTGAGCCGAAACCAAGAGTCGGAAGCTTAACCCAGGCGCCCCCCGTGTTTCCTCCTTACGCCCATCTGCGCCCGGTGCTCAGGGATCTGCTGTAAGAGGCGTGCACGCAGGCTATCACTCACCGTGCTGGCCCCTCAGACCCCTGTGGCCACAGCCCACCCACCCTGGGGCTGCGGGAGGCCAGGATGGGGTCTGCTTAACCCCGACACCTGCACGGTGCTTAATGTGAACCCCCTACACAGAAGGTGCCCGAGAGGAGGGTCCGCGGCAGGAACCAGGCGAGTGTGTCAGGGGCCATCTCCTCACACCCGTGTGATGGGACGCATCTCCCAGACATCCTTGGAAGTTGCATTTTCCCCTCGTGCTCTTTCAAAGCCCCCGGGACAGTGTATATCCCTGGGGTGGGGGCATGGATCAGGGGGTCATATCTTTTCATCTGGTGTTTTGGGCCCGAGGCTAGTCCCCAGCAGAGAACTGGACACAGATAGGAAAGGAAATTGGGGTAACAATTCTACTCTCTTGGATTGGCCAGTGGTACTGACCATGGTGGACCCTGATGGTGCCCTGCCCCTCCCTTGGCCCCCAAGTCAGGAGGAGGTGCTGGGTGTTAAATCCCTAATGGGGCTCTCAACCTTGAGCCCTCTGTGTTTTGCCACCTCTTGGAGGCCCCTAGACGGCTGACCTCTTGGTGGCCCACAGTGGTCACCTGCTCACTCATCAACACCCCCTTAATTAGCTTTCCTCCCTTCCCTCTCGCCTCCACTCTCTCCGCGTGCTTCCTGGAACCGTCCCCCCAACTCAACTCCTTGCACTCAAACCCTCGCCCATAGGTCTGCTTTTAGAACTCAAGCAAACACACCAAGACGCCAGGCTTCCGAGCCCTGGCTGTCCTGGCCACGTGACATTAGGCCGTGCCCCGTAACTTCTGGGAGCCTCTGTTTTCAAATTTGTAAAATGAGGGTTAATGCTCTACGGTGCTTTGTGAGTCTGTTTCTTAATCATTAAAAAATGAAATTCATTCAGGATCGCCACAGGGCAGGAACGTAGGCTGTGTGCTCTCTGTATATTTGGATTGTGAGATTAAAGATCAATACAGCATTGTACAGAAGCAGGTGTTCAACTGGGTGACACATTCTAACTAGAGCTGGGAATCAGAGAAAGGGGAGATGTAGTCAGGGAAGACTTCCTGAAAGAGGGGGTTTTTGAGATGGGCCGTAAAGTGGGGTGAATCCAGGTAGGTTGGGACCCACAGTGGGGAAGCAGGGAACAGAAAGAGGCCTCGAGAGCCGCAGTCTGAAGGTTCGGGTCCTGGCATGCCTGTTGTTAAGGGCTCTATGTCTGTGTCCCTGTAAAAATCCCTATGTTAAAGCCCTAACTCCCACTATGAAGAAGTATTTGGAGGTGGGGCCTTTGGAGGTAGTTAGGTTTACAGGGTCATCCGGGTAGGATCCCCATGATGTGGGACTGGTCCCCTTCTGAGAGGTGGCATCAAGAAGACAGGTGTCTGCACCTGAGTGCCTTAGTCGGTTAAGCGTCCGACTTCGGCTCAGGTCGTGATCTCACGGTTCATGGTTTTGAGCCCCGTGTCGGGCTCTGTGCTGACAGCTCAGAGCCTGGGGTTGCTTCAGACTCTGTGTCTCCGTCTCTCTTTGCCCCTCCCCTGCTCACGCTGTCTCTCTCTCTCTCTCAAAAAGAAATAAAACATTAAAAAAGAAGAAAGACAGGTGTCTGCAAGCCAGGAGGAGGCCTGCCCTCACCAGGACCCGAGTCTGCCGGCACCTTGATCTTGGACTTCCCAGCCTCCAGAGCGGTGAGAGGTGAATGTCTGTGGTTTACGCCCCCACCTGTGGTATTTTGTTACAGCAGCGTGAGCTGACTAACACACGTGTAATGCAGATTTCTCAATCCTGGGCGAACAGCACTGGACCACACGCATTGCTATCTGGTGGGTGTTGGGATGGTAAGGATATTTCTTTTTTATTAAAAAATTTTTTAATGTTTATTTATTTATTTTTGAGAGAGGGAGAGAGAGAGAGCGAGAGAGCGAGAGAGTGAGCATGTGTGGGAAAGGGTCAGAGAGAGGGAGACACAGAATCCGACGTAGGCTCCAGGCTCCAGCTTTCAGCATAGAGCCTGACGCGGGGCTTGAACTCAAGAACTGTGAGATCATGACCTGAGCCGGAGTCGGATGCCCAACTGACTGAGCCACCCAGCTGTCCCTGGAGGTTTTTTTTTTTTAATGACTATCCATAATTTTCTGGAAGTCAGGACACTGGAACATATGGATAATTTAGTTAAAAAGACACTATCCATCCACTTTCCTTCCCCATCTCATCCTGTCCCATCCTGTCCCTCCTGTGTATGAAGGGATATCTGTCATGCGAGGGGACTCTGGAGACCGGTCCCTTCGGCACAGCCAGCTGGCACAGCCTCCAGTCACAAGAACCTCAGAACCAGGAGATTTTGGACCTAAAAACATGGATGGTCTAAGAGGCTCCAATGATGGAAACAACATAGACAGTCTTGTTTCTAGAAGGAATAGAAGATGTCACTTTTGGTCTCTCTGGTGTGAGCAAGGACTGTCTGTGTGAAATGCTCTCCCTGGCTTTTCAGGCTGGGGATCTGTCCTACCCATTCAGTGGCAGCCACCTGGGACGCATGGCTCTCAGGCCAACCTTGAGCTGGGCTGTCTCCAGTTTGTTTTGACGTTGGCCTCCTGGTCACTTTGACAGGCAGCTAACAGAGCCACCAGGAAGGGCACAGGTCCCATAGCCAAGCAGCCTGGTTAAAATCCACATGCTGCCTTCCAGCTGTGTGGCCTGGGAAGGCTTCCTAACAGCTCTGTTCTTCTGTTTTCCCCCCTGAGCGGAAGGGCTGAGAACAGCGGCTGTCTCTTGGGGCTGCTGTGGTGACAGAGGGTGTGTGTGTGTGTGTGTGTGTGTGAGTGATGCACTGAGCCTAGCACCTGATACGTAGGGAGTGCAAACAGTTAGCTGTTACTACCACCACCAGTCATCTATTCTTATAGAAAATGGGGGGGGGTCTGGTATTCAGGATGGGGCTCCCCAGGACATGGGTTCTGGGGGGAATTTTCGGACTTGGAGTGAAGTGTCAAAGGCTGACTGCCTGAGGACAGGCCCGTCCCACTCTGATGGTGCACCTTCTAGAAGACATATCAGAAAGAGCAGAAGTGAGATTTGTGGCTCTCTGAGTCCTGAACCGCTGTCCTGGCCCGCCCTCCCCCTCCCCCGTGGCCAGCGGTGGCCTCTCCCTTCTGGGCTGGGTCCCTGTCTTACACTCAGGTCTGGGGTAGGACCATGCGGGCGCTGCATGGCTCTGGAGCCCTAATGGGCCCCGGGAAGGTTTAGCGGTGGCTGTCCAGGCAGCCCTCCACTCTCTGCCTCCTCCCCTCCTTCTCTGCGTGTGTTCCCACAGAGGAGGCCGAGCTGGGAGGTCTGATACTGCCTGGTTAATGGCTTATAGATCGTTGGCGCATCAGGCCCGATGGAAGTGCCTGTTAAGCTTGGCATTGAGGGCCTGAGTCAAATGGCCCGAGACAGATTTATGGCTATCTTCCAGGCCACGCCGGGAAAGTGCTCCCAGACAGGACTCCAGACTCTCACGCACTGGGAAAACCCGGAGCCATGGAGGGAGCCTTCCAGGGAGGGTACGGTGCCCCAGTCTGCTGCTGCGGAGACCCACGGCCTCGCCTGGGGTAGAGGCACCCCTCAGGACTCAGGATGGAATTGCCTGACGAGGCCCTGTGGTGTCCGCAAAGGACAGATGTCCTCGTTCGCCTAGAAACAAGTCCAGGAAGACTGACTAATTAGCACTAATTTGGAAAGAGGCCAGACTGATCTAGTAACGAATGATAAATTCTGAATTATGTTTTAAAACAGGGGTTTACTACTCTCAAGTAAATAAGCTACAACAGAACCCTGCAGAAAGTACCCCGTGTGTGTGCATGTGTGCGTGCGTGCACACGCGAGGGAGAAAGAGAGAGAGGGAGAGAGATATCTTATTCTTGTCCTGAAGGAATTCGCAATATGCTCGCGAATGGGTGATACACAATTGTATTACTTGGCTTTTAGTAAAATTAAATTACCAAAATAGCGGAACGAAGGTCTTGGGGACCGACTAGAACGAACAGATGAATGATGTGTAATTGCCCCTCATGTTTGTGTACAAACTGGCACTTTTGCTGGGCTTGTGGCAGCTCGATCTTTGCTGTGGGTTGATCACCTCCCGCTCACTATGTGTCACGCCTTCCTCTGGCTTTGCCGAGCGGCGAATTTCCAGCCCGCCAGGGCTGCTCGGGTGGACTGCGAATCTGCTTGTCCATCGGGGGACAGAGCGCATATGGGGCCTTTGGATGAATGCGTTTGGGGCCCTGAAGTGTAAACCCCGTCCTTGCCCTAGGAGGCTGGGTTTTCCCAACTTGGAGAAAATTGCTAAAATTTCAGGGACAGGCTCACTGTCTTACACGGTTTTTCGGAGCTGGGAGTCCTCCCTTCTCTTGGGCCCTTTAAGAACCTCCCGGGATTCACCTCCAAGGAGGATGTTTGGCATTTCCATCTCCGTGGCTGGCGAATTGTAAATTTGGAGACGAGCAAAAAATATAGTGACATCAAGGTTATGCGGTCCTCAGCTGACAAGATGGATAGCCCTCCGCAATCCGGGGTTTCTCCATCTCCTTTCGGTTTCTTCTCTCTCCACTTCTCTTTCTTTTAACCTTTTTTTTTTTTTAAAAGAAAACATTTTTAGAGACTTTAATAACTGTGGAAAGTTGCTGTAAGGCGGGCAGGGAAATCGATCATTTTTATTCGGTTGTGCGCGATAAAATGTAAGTTTGGGCCATAAATCTTCTTACCTTGAGGGGAAAGAACAGCTTGCCTGGCCATTAACATGACTCCCGCTTTGGAGGTTTTAATGAATGAATGAAACCAAGGTCTGAGTAATTGATAACGATGGCTCCCACCTCCCTGGTGGGGACTCTGGGTGTCTCTTTTTCCTCCAATTCAGGCAACTGCTGGTTCCCAGTGTCCTCTTCCTCGCTGGTATTGACCACCTGATCATTTCTAATCGGTGACTCATCAAATACATATAAAGCATCCTCTGTGTGCGAGACACCATGCTTCGCACCAAGGAAGGTACAGATGAGTATGTCAGAGTCCTGGGCAAGTGGTCCTTAAGGAAGACTCCTCACCAGGATCCGGGCATCGCCCGGGGTGGGGGAGGGGTGGTGAGTGATGGCTTGGCAGAGGCTGGAGGAGGGGCATTTGGTGACCCAGAGGAGGCTGCTGGGGAGGAAGGGGATTGGAATCCCGTACTTTCTCGGAGGTATCGGGTAGTTTCTTGGGGTTTGGTTTGAAGCCAAAATCTGGGAAGTAATGGGAATTTTGGGGGGCAGAGAGAACTCCCTGGTTTTGCAGCCTAAGTCATCCTCTGCTCCCACCCTTTCCACAGACGTTAAGAATTTTTGGTGGGCTCTCTCCCCCACTGACTTGCTAGATGCTTCTCCACAGTGCTGGTCACAGTCCCCTGGGAGCAGGCAGTGGATGAGACACGGGTCTTGGTATTGGCTATGGGACACAATTTCGGGGGCCAGACATGTTAACAACACTCTTTTGGTCTTCGCTCCCAGCATGCTTACAGGAAAGGCAGGGATGCTGCCTCAGTCAGCTCCAGCTGCCACGTAACAAGATACCGGGGGCTTAAGCCACAGCTCTGGAGACTGGGAAGTCCAAGATCGAGATGCTGGTAGATTTGATTCCTGGTGAAGGCTCGCCTCCTGCCTTCTTGCGGTGTCCTCACAGGGCAGAGAGAAAGTCTCTGATCACGCCTCCTCTTCTCCAGACTCCCATCACGAGGACTCCACCCTCAGGATTATCTAAACCTAATTACCTTCCCAAGGCTCAGCTCCAAATACCATCACGCGGGAAGGTTAGGCCTTCCACATCTGAATTTGGGGGCGGGAGAGGTGCACACGCCTTCAGCCCACATGGACACTCTGGTGTCAGGCTGCAGTTTCTGCTTTCTTCGTGGGTAGGTCAGTGGGTGGGAATCTAGAAAGTGTGAGGTGCTGTGTATGGAAAGGACAGGGAGAGACCTTCACTGCCGAGTGGGGGATGCCTACACCCTGCTCCTGCTGCACCGAGCCCACAGCCAGAGCTCAGGAGGGTTTAGGGAATGCTATCCCTGCACCCATAACCCAGGGCACCTACCTCAAGTCCTCAGCTCTCCATCAGCTACCTTCCTCTCTGGACACCTCTCTGTCTTTCTCCCTGTGGCTCCCCAGTGCTCTGGACTTGACCAGCAACAAGTGCCTTCAACACCCTGGGTGCACGTGGGGCTCTGTAAACAAAGACAGGGCATCCAATTACTCTGGAAATAGCCTGTTTCTGTCTGCGGATCAGACTAGCGCTGTTCGCCTCGGGCATCACTACTGATGGATGTGAACTTTCCCCTTCAAGCCCCAACATGATTCATGACGTGTGAGTGGGGAAGGCTTTCTTCACCCAGGACCTGTGTGCCCAGAATCCCACTTAGCCCTCTACGTGGTTGGTGTCAGGACTCCTAAAGGTGAGAAAACTGGCGCTGGGAGAGGTACTTACCCCCATCTCCCAACTTATACGCAATGGAGCCAGAATTTGAGGTCAGGTCATTTATTCCAAGAGCCTGAGCCTTTCCTAGTACCGTGTGGGGACCCCACTTTGGCTGGTCCCCCTTCCTCCCCAATCTAGAACCTGCACTCAGACAGCAAACATAAGAGAATAGAAAAGGCTGATCGTGATTACATTTATATGGCACCGAGGGTAGCATCCAGCTATGCCTGAAGTTGGATTGGTGGGTCAGTCCTACATCTTGAAAAAACAAATGGCGGCCGATTAAACTCATCAGATTGACACTCACTTTTAAAGATTCCGCATCATAAACAAGACAGGGGCATTAGGGCTGGAGAAACACATGCATATTTTGGTGACTGGGAAATTCCCCTGTGGAAACCAAGTGAATATCCATTGCTAGAGATTCAGGTGAATAAATTATAGCACATTTACACACTATTGCAAACAATTAATTGAAGCTATACCAGGGGATTCAGAACTTCCCCGGGGCATTGCTGAGTAAGAAAAGTGAGACACAAGAAACTGAATATTCAGTAAAACAAACAACTGCAAAAGACTATTTGTCCTTGTGTAATAAGTATATGTGTGTGTACATGAAAAAATATATACATATATGCATGTATGCACAGGTTACTGTCCATGATTTTAAAGAAAAATGTGGAAGGACCCCTCTTGGGATATTAGCATGGATCTCCCGTGGTTATGTGGATACAGGAGAGAGAGATGGAAAGGAAAATTGGACTAACAAGGCAAAGAAAAATAAGAGTACACACACACACACACCCATGCATATGATGTTATTTATGCATTTACATTATGTATGCATTATTATGCATTCATATAAATAAGTGCAGGTGAACTTTTTAACGTGTTTTTCCGAAAGCAACTGGGCTGTTACCCTCAGATCTGGGTGAATAAAGGAGAGAGGACAGGACCTAGGGGGACCCAAGGCACTGTGCAGAGGCTGTGGTTCCGAGAAGGTTCTCTCGGCGCCTCCCGCAACCTAAAGGGAAGGGCTCGTTTCCCTCTTGGCTATGATGCCGGCGGAAGGAACTGTGTGATTTGGGGTCTTCCCGAGCCGCTGTCTCGGAGGCGCCACCTGGCTCAGGGCTGAGGTGAATAGTAGGAGGGGAAAATAAACTCTCTTGCAGTCTTTTCTACCACTGGGGAGACCAAAACACTTATCATTCAAACAGGCACCGTCTTGAGAGCTATTAGTGATTATATCAGCAGGTACAAACCAGGCCTGTCCCTGGCAAACCTCGGGGCGGGACCACGTGAGCTGCAACCCTTAAGTGGGGGAGTGGTGGCGGGGATGCGTGTCTACATAGTCTATTCCATTATCTTCTCTGTGCAAAGTGTTCACCCGGCTCGTGAACACTAGTCTAGCAAAATGGAAACTACTCTTAATTACGGTACTGCTCCGGGGAGGGGAGAGCTCATGGCCTCAAGGTCACAGGGACTTATGGCTGCTACAGGGCCTGCTTGACCCCAAACGTCAAAGCCCTGGGCTGAGCGTGTCTGGGATATCTGCCCGTGGCCTCCGTGTGGTTGGCCTGGCCTTCGGAAGATGGACATAATCACCATGTTATGCTGCCAGGGCAATTTGAACCTAACGTGTCCAGCATCACCAGCTTGGAATATAAAATAAGTATATGCCGGGACGCCTGGGTGGCTCAGTTGGTTAAGCGTCCCTCTTTGGCTGAGGTCATGATCTCACTGCTCATGGGTTCAAGCCCCGTGTCGGGGTCTGTGTGGACAGCTCGGAACCTGGAGCCTGCTTCAGATTCTGTGTCTCCCTCTCTCTCCCTGTCCCCTGCTCATGCTCTGTCTCTGTCTCTCTCTCAAAAATAAATTAAAAAAATGTTTAAGTATATGCCTAATATCCAAGTTCAGTGACCAACCCTCCATCCAGCTGTCTCAAGGAGGTTTTTTTTTTTTTTTTCCTGTCTCACGGGGTCCTCGTTTAATTCAGGGCACCCACATAGAAACTGCAGATTGGGCCAGGGGAGGCAGAAATGGAAGGGAGGGGAGAAATCATACTTTCCCAAACTGTCTACTAATCTGAAATGCCACGATTAGAGCTACGAGCTGCATTTTCCTTGGCTACGGGAGGAAGGCTATTTTAAATAGCATAGAGAATCAGACTAACACAAAAGGAAGCAGAGTACAGAGGTCGAGTTGAGGGAAAGACTCTGATGATTCTGTTCAAGCCCTTAGATCGAGCCATGCCTGAAGCCCACTCCTCAGTGCTGCAGACAGAGTAATTACTCCCTAAATTGCTCATGTCCTCATCCTTAAAATCTGTGAATGCGTTATCTTCCATGGCAAAAGGGACATTACAGATATGATTAGGCTGAGAATCTTGAGATGGGAGAATCATCCTGGCTTACCCGGGTGGGCTCAGTCTAATCCCAAGAGGCCTTTATAAAAGGGAGGCAGGAGGGTCAGGGTCCGAGAGGACATGTGATGACAGAAACAGAGCTTAAATTGACACCATTGCAGGAAGGGGGCCATGAGCCAAGGAGTTTGGGCATATTCCCTGGAAGCTAAAACAGGCAGGGAATGAATTCTTTCCTGGAGCTTCCAGAAGGGACGGTGCCTGGCCGGCCTCTTGATGTTAACCACGTAAACTCACGTTCAGACTTCTGAGCTACCTTCAGAACTGTGATCCAACACATCTGTGTAGTTTTAAGCCACTAAAATGGAGGCAATTTGTGACAGCAGCGATAGGCAACAAATTGCTGGGGCCCCGTTAGCTTGGGCTAGAGTTGGTTTTCTGTCATTTGGAACTGAAAGATCCGGACTAGCCCACCAGCTGCCTGGAGACTGGCGCCTCCGTTCCGTGTAATCCCATCATGAACTTGCTTCCGGGTCGGGCACCGGAAATTGGAGTCGTGCAAGGCACACGGGGCAGTTTGTCTCACTGTGTCCTTCTGCTAATGAAGAATCCCAGCGATGCCCGGATGGGTCGAATGGCTTCCCTGGGGCTGCAGATGAGTTCTCTACCCTTCACGGGCTCTGGATCTCAAGTCCATGGACAGGCGGGCGAGCCTGGGAAATCCCAGACAAGGACACGGGAGCGCATGAGCATGTGCACGGGGTGGGGGGTGGGGTGGGGGTTTGTCCCTTTGGGCCCCCTGGGAGGGGTCCAGAACCCTGTCTCCCTGGGACTGCCTTTGCAGAGGAGGCTGGAGGGCCAGCTTGTACCCATGCCCGTGCCCCTGGGCTCCACGCCCACCGTCCCACACCTTCCCAGGATGTCCCTTCACCGCCTCACGTTTCTGAGTGGAGGAGCCTGGGGCTGCTGGTGAGACCCATCTCCCCGGGTGACGCCAGGCACACACCATCCAGCCTCCCGGATCTGATTGTTTTGACAGCTTTGCCCAATCACAAAGCGAAGGCCCCATTTGGTGACGAGAAAAGCAATATTGTGGCAGGGACGTCTCGTTTCTCTGAAAAGCAGCGGTAAGTGAATTTGCATCCGCTTAGTAGTAAATACGTCTGGCTGGCCCCCTCTCCAGCTATGGCAAGGGATTTAGATGCCTTATTATTTTATGATGGAGAGCGGGGTGCGGGGGAGACGGAGAAAGGCGGAGACGGCAAGGGGGGGGAGGAAAAAGATTAACAGCCGTTTCTTGGGGAGGAAAAAATCGAGGATGGGAAGTTTTCCCATGTCTTGCAAGGTTTCTTAGCTTGTGGCTGGGGCTCCAGGAAGCAAGGTGGGCAAATCATTTCGGGCGAAGGAGGAGGCCTCTTTGGTCCCGTGTGTTATGATTTAGAAGGCTCTGAAGAACGCTCGTCATGACATGCCCTCTAAAAGCCTCTTTAAAATTCAGCTGGGAAGGACCAGAGAAAAGATATACAGGCCTTTGTGGAGAGCAGGGGAGCCGGAGACGTTCTCCAGGACGCTGCGGAGGAGAGGGGTCCGGGCAGATCTGTTTAAATCCCAGGTTGGTAGCTGCTGGGAAGAAGAACGCTTTATCCTTTTTAAGAATAAAGTGGACACTATCTCTCGCTGATTGGAGAGAAGCCAGTAACTGAATGTTTTATGATCTCTGCATAGGAACGCCCTGGTGGAGTCTCTTCTCTTTTTACTTCTGCTGCCGGGATGAAGCCTGCGGGGGAAGAAAGGGGAGCAAGATCACCTCCACAACAGGATATGGAAGGGGGCCCTTGGCGTGGGATTCCCCAAGTGGGAACCACTGACTGTATCAGAAATGGAGCAGCCAGGGAGAATCAAGACCAAGCTTCTTACCTCGGCCTTCAAGGCCTCTTTGATTTGATTCCCAGCTTCTCACTCAAATGAAAGCCCACAAAATCCCAAGAAAGGCTTTTTTGTTCGCCTCTGTTTCTTTATCAGTAGAAGTTCCTAACTGCTGCTTCCCTCTAGGTTCCCTGTCAGGCTTGGGTTTATTCTTTCTATACAACACTGGAACAGTCTGCTACGTGGACACCTGTTCCAGGGACATTTTCAGGGAGAAAGGCAACTAACATTCATGTATCGCCATGTGGCACAGAGACGCAGGTTGGCTTGCTCAGCAGGGACGGGACTCGGGGAGGCAAGGGACGTGTCTTCCTAAGTTTTATACCTGAGTTGTCTCACTTGCCCCTGGTTCCCCAGTCCTGTCACCCAAGGTCAACCAAAGTCATACAACTGGAAAAGGACCATGCCGGGAATCAAACCCAGGGGGTCTTATCCACTCCACCATATTGCCTCTCTAATAATCGTACATAATAATTACTTATTAAATAACAGTCACAAGGTGCTTACGAGGCACCTAAATGCGTAAGGCACTGTGTTACTTCCTTTGAAATTCCCCCTCTCCCGTCATCCTCACAACGTGATAAGACAAGCATTATTATTATCTCCATTTTGCAGATGATAAAAATGAGGCACAGAATGGCTGAGCGACTTACCCAAAGTCACACAGCCAACGAGTCGAAGTAAAGGCCTTTAACTCCACGCCCACCCAACTCCAGACTTGCCTGCAAAGGGGTTCGGGACATGCCACCCGAAATATGCCATTTTGGCATAGTGATTATTTTGAGTCAAAGGCACTTGAGAAAGCGGCAGATTCAGGAAGGGCTCTGCGACCTTCCTCCTCCTACCTACAAGCAGGTCCTGACATTTCCCACGAGAAAGGAGCCCTCCCTCCAGCAGGACGCGAACACTCTTCTTACCGGAAACCAGAGTCAGTGCTGATTACGGACCTGTGCGCACACACCGACCGAAACAACCCGAATTTTCTGTTTGTTCCGTAGCTCTTCGTCGCCGTCCCACAATTTACTGCCTCCAGCCCAGACCCCTTTGCCTTTGCTTAGAAAGATACACACTTGTGGTCTGAGGGCTTCTTCAGCTCTTCATCTGCCTTCTGGAGCCATCCATGTCCACGCAGAAATATTAAGTACTTTTGCAAGCTTGTCTCCTGCTGGTGCCTCTTGTGTCGGTGTCGTCCGTAGTCCGGCTGCAGAACCGAAGGGGATAGTGGAGCGTTTTCTTCCCTTACACGTTCTCAGCCACTGGCCAAAGTGTTACAGGCTCCTCAGCCCCAAAGTCACTGGGTGCTGCCCTCCGTTAAGCACGGCCCTGGGTGCTCAGGGATCCCGGTCCCCGTCCTCAGAGAATCCGGGGTCCAGTGGGACGACAGCGTGGAAGCGGACAATTATGAATGGCATCTCTCAGCTCTGAGTTTGCTGGTGTCTCACCTGCAGAGAGCACGGAACAGGTGCCTGTCTTTTTCCTACATGGCACCATTGTGGCTCTGGATGGAGACGGTTGCCAGCTCAGTTACTTGAGGGCATCGGGGCCTGGGGGGGGGGAGCAGGGAAGGGGGCGGCAGGCACAGGGCAGGATCCCCCCCTCCTGCTTGTGTGACAGCCCCAAAACCAAAGCGTTCTCAGCAACCAGCCAGCCAGCTGCGCGGGCCCCCACGGCGCTCACCTGGTGGCTCTTCCGGGTTTGTTTACCACCACGTTTATTGAATCTGACTAGTCTGGAAATAATTGCGTTAATATTATTGACATTAATAGTACACCCGGATGTATTTATATCTGGCTTCTCCCCGAGCTAAGATTCGACTCAGCATCACTCTTGCACGAGTGGTCAGAGGCAGGCAGGGCCGCTGCGCGGAGTGGGGGGTAGGAGAAGACATGCAGGGGCCACACCTGTCCGGGAGACAGACGACTGGGACCCTCCCAGGCCAGACATGCAGAGGCTCACGAATTAAAACTATCCTGCTCTGGGGGCGCCTGGGGGGCTCAGTCGGTTAGGCGTCCGACTTCGGCTCAGGTCATGATCTCATGGTTCGTGGGTTCGAGCCCCGCGTCGGGCTCTGTGCTGACAGCTCGGAGCCTTGAGCCTGCTTTGGATCCTGTGTCTCCCCCTCTCTGTCACTCTGCCCCTCCCCTGCTCACGCTCTGTCTCTCTCTCTTTCTCAAAAATAAATAAACGTTAAAAAACAACAACAACTGACCTGCTCTGGCTCCCACAGCCGGCTGGTGGGGCATTCCTCTGAAAGTGGGGGAGGGAAAGATTGGTAAGATTTCCAGAAGGGGAAGGTGGGCTTCCCCAGAGAGCTTCTCAAACTGAGCTTCCCCACCCTCCACGGCCAACCACTCCGACCCACGTCAACCCATCGATGGGCTGCAGGGCTGCGCAGTTCGCTCTCTGCACTGACGCTCCGGGTTCCGTCCGCCCGTCCGCTGTGCGTAGCGGAGAATCTTAGCTGGAAAGGGGGAGCGTGTGCCCGAGGTCTGCTGTTCGTGTCCAATATTGTACGACTTGCAAGCCAAGGTGAGTGTGTAAGTGTGTGTGTGGTTTCAGAGGTACAAGCAAACCTTGATTCTCAAAATCTAGACTTTTTATAATTCACTAGGTTTATTTTACTAGCCGCTTGGGATTCTAACACAAAAAGGCTTCCTGCTACTTTTTTTTATTAATTCAAAAGAGTACATAAAATGTATATATGCAGTTTAAGGAATAATAATAAAATAAAAACACCCATATATTCACCATTCAGCCAGAGAAATAGAGCGCTGCCAGGACCCCGGAAACCCCCTGAGGATTTATCCCCCGTCACATGCCTCCCCCTCCCTGTCAGCTCTACCCTCGCTTTTGTGCTAATCATTTCCTTCCTGGTCTTTTTTTTTTTTTTTTTTACAAAGTTTTACCAGGCATGCACGCACTCCCAAACAATGTGTTATTTAGCTCTGCGTGAGTTTTGAACTTTATATAATAGGATCATGCTGCATATTTTCTTCTGCGCCTTGCTTTTTCTGCTCAATATTGTTGGGTTCTCTCGTGTTGCCTGTGAGCAGTAATTGATTTATTTTCGCCGCTTTTTTAAAAATGTTGAAATTATTTTTTTATTTCTTTATAATTTTTTTAGTTTATTTGTTCATTTTGAGAGAGAGAGAAAGAGAGAGAGAGAGAGAGAAGGGCAGAGAGGGAGAGACGAAGAGAGAGAGAATCCCAGGCAGGCTCTGAACCAGCAGCAGGGAGCCTGACGCGGGGCTTGAACTCACGAACCGTTGAGATCATGACCTGAGCTGAAACCAAGAGTCGGACGCTAAGCTGACTGAGCTGAGCCACCCAGGTGCCCATATTTATTTTCACTTCTAAGTAGGGTTCTGGTGTATGGATACGCTGTAGTATGCAGCAATTTGTTGGCCCAATCTAATATTGCTGGAATTTTGGGATTTGGGCTTCAGGAATGTTGCTCTGAATATCCATTCACTCCTGTTTGCCGCTCTGAGTGTGGTCCTCCCTCACTCAGTGCTGACGTCTTCTGGGAGTTTGTTAAAAATGCAGAACGTCAGGGACCTCTCCCCGACCTGGGGAATCAGAATCTGCATCGTAAGAAAATGGTATATGTATTACAGTTTTGGAAACACTGCACTAGATGCGTAGGTTTACACCTGGAAGTGGAGTTGTCGAGGGCCAGGGCAAGCACACCCTCCACTTTATAAAGCGCTGGCAAGCTGTTTTCCAACATGATTATGCCGGTTCCTGTCTCCTGCAACTCAGCATGGTAAACATTCCGTTTTCCACATCGCCAGCGCTCCTGGGATTGACATTCTTTTAAGTTTATTTATTTATTGTTGAGAGAGAGCGAGAGCAAGAGTGCATGCATGCATGTGAGTGGAGGAGGGGCAAAGAGAGAGAGGGAGACAGAGACTCCCAAGCAGGCTCCATGATGTCAGCACGGAGCCCGACGTGGGGCTCGAACTCACGAGTTGTGAGATCATGACCTGAGCCAAAACCAAGAGTCGGACGCTAAGCTGACTGAGCCCCCCCCCCCCGGGCACCCCTGGTATTGGCTTTGAATCTTTGCCAGTCTGGTAGGTGCGAGAGGGTGTCTCGGTGTGTTCTTCCTTTTCCTTGTCCTGATTTCCAGCGTGTCCTAGATGATGCCATGCTCTGGCTCTGAGGACCACACTCAGACTAGTAGCCAGGATTCTTGCCTTTCCGTGTGTTTACGGGCCATCATGCTTTCTTTTCTAGCAACTGCCTGATGTTTTGGCCCGTTTTGCTGTTGCGTTGGTTGTCTTTTTCTCATCGATTCATAGGAGATATTCTGCTTAGTACTTTCACAGCGTGGTTCAGGTGTTAGAGCCATGCCAGGGCTGCACACACCGTTTCCTCTTTGGGCCAGATTTCCCAGCCTCCTCTGTGCTTAGATCGGGACCTTGAGACCAAGATCCAATTATAGGAATGATAGTCGTGTTAGTTTGCCAAGGCTGCCCCAACAAAACACCACATACTGGGGTCTCTTGGACAACCGAAATTAATTTCCTCACTGTTCCAAAATCATGATGTTGGCAGGTTTGATTTCTTCTGAGGCCTCTGTCCTTGGTTTGCGGGTGGCTTCTCTCTAGCTGTGTCTTCACGGGGTCCTTCTCGGTCTATGCCTGTCTCTGTCCTTATAAAGGACACGGATGTTGGAGAAAGACCCACCCTGTGACCTCATTTCACCTTAATTACCTCTGTATTTTATTATTTTTTAAAGTTTATTTATTTTTGAGAGACTGAGAGAGACAGAGCGTGAGCAGGGGAGGGGCAGAGAGAGAGGGAGACACAGAATCCGAAGCAGGCTCCAGGCTCCGAGCTGTCAGCACAGAGCCCGACGCGGAGCTAGAACCCACAAACCACGAGGTTATGACCTGAGCCGAAGTCGGACGCTCAACCGACTGAGCCACCCAGGAGTCCCCTTAATTACCTCTTTAAAGGCTCTGTCTCCAAATACAGTCACAATATGAAGGACTGGGGTTAGGCGTTCAATGTGTGACTTTTGGGGCGAGGCACTGCTCATCACATCACAGCAGTCTAAGTCTTAAAAACACCCTACATGGTTTTCCAGCCCTTTCTTTCCCTATTGGGGCAACTTTGGAAGCCACATGTTCTGGGTGGGCATTGCCCCCAGAGGGAAGAGGCAGCCCAGCCCTTCTGTGTGACTGCTTGGAAGAGAGCTGTCTGTCCCTCGGCTAAGACACGGCAGCGAACCAAACCTTCCCCGCGCAGGACCACTGAGACCGGGAGATCTGTCAGTGCAAACCCACATCTTCCCTCCTGATGAACGCAAGTTTTGAGCCAGACTAGACTCTGAGTTTTCTTGCTGATATTGTCCTTGCCTACTCTCGGAATTGAGGTGATGCTCGCCTTTTAAAACGATCTGGGCATGTTTCCTCTTTTTCTATTATCTGGAAGAGTGGTTCCTAAAACATTTGGTAGAAATTGCTGATAAATCATTTGGACCTGGTTTTCCCTTTCTGGGAAGATTTTTAACTAATGATTCAATTTCTCTAAAGGTCATTTGACTCTCCACGGTTTTTCTGCTGCTTCTTTGGTAAGGTGTATTTCTTCTTAAAGAATGCATCCATTCCGTCTAAGCTTTAAAATGTATTGCAAAGTTTCCCATAATAAACTCTTTTTCATTTGTTCCATCATTGCAGCCTGTGCAGTTATGATCTCTTTCTAATTCTTTTTTTTAAAATGTTTATTTATTTTTGAGAGAGAGTGTGCGAGCAGGGGAGAGGCAGAGAGAAGAGGAGACAGAAGATTCGAAGTGGGCTCTGTGCTGACAGCAGAGAGCCCAACGCGGGGCTCGAACTTAGGAGCTGTGAGATCACGACTTGAGCCCAAGTCAGACGCTCAACCGACTGAGCCACCCAGGTGCCTCTAATACTTAATATTGTTTATCTTTTTCATTCTCCCTCCCCACCATCTTCTTATTTTCTTCTGATTAATCATGCAAGGGAATTGCCTTTTTAGAAAGGTTTTTCCCCCCAAAGAACCAACCTTTGGCTTTGATCATTCTTTCTGTTGCACTTTGTTTTGTGCCTTTTATTTTGCTCTTAACTTTAATATTTTATTCCTCTGCTTTCATTGGCTTTCTTCTGACATTCTTTTGAATTCTTAGACTGGATACTTAAGTCATTAATTCTGAGCCACTTTAATTCTAGTATAAACAATATAAGGTATTATTGTCTTCTAAATACTATTTTAGTTGTACCATTACGGTTTTTATAGAAAATAATTTTATCACATGTTCACTCAGATTTTTATTTTCTAATTTCCATTGGAATTTCTTCTTTGGCCCATAGTTGTATAGGTATTTTAAAAATTCCAGATCTATGGATTTTTTTCAAAGTATTTTTTAAATTTTATTTATTTATTGTGGGGGAGGGGCAGAGAGAGAGGGAGAGAGAGAGAGAGAGAGAGAGAGAGAATCCCAAGCAGGGTCCATGCCGTCAGCACAGAGACCTACGTAGGGCTCAAACTCATGAACAGTGGTTTCATGACCTGACTGACATCAAGAGTCGGAAGCTTAACTGACTGAGCCACCCAACCAGCCCCCTCCAGATCTATGGATTTTTAGTGGATATGTTTTTGTTATTAAATATCATAGGTGAATGATTAGGGAATACAGGATTCTTAGGATTTGCTGAGGTAGCTCTATGGCCTAGAACATATTTTTGTAATTATTCTATGAATGCTTTGAAATAAATGTGTATCCTCCTACATTGGGGACAACATTCCATGTACCATCAGGAGGAGAGCTTTCTTATTTGCACCGTTCAAATTTTCTATTATTCTTGGTAATTTTTTTGTCAGCATGATCAGTCATTGGGATGGATGGATGAAAAATCTCTTACTATGTGAATTCTTAAACTTCCTCTTGTGGTTTTGTCATGTTTTGCTTTATATATCTTGAGCTTTGTTTTGATGCATAAAAGTTTAGAATTGTGTCTCCTTGATGAGTTGAAACTTGTATCATTATGTACGAAGTCTCTTTATTTTTAGCAATATTTTTGCCCCTAAGTCTATTTTAATCTAATATGGAGATAGCTTTGCTGGCATTCTTTTGTTTGGTATTTCTTGGTCTATCATATTCCTTTTTGTTTTTTTGCTTTTTTTTTTTAATTTAAATTTTACTTTGACTTTCCATCTTCAGGTTTTTTTCTCCATCTACTCTAAATCACACTTAGATTTTTATTCTATCTATCTATCTATATCTATCTTTAATTGAGAGAGAGAGAATGTGAGCAGGGGATGGATAGAGGGAGAGAGAGAGAGAGACAGAGAGAGAGCGAGCCTGACCTGGGGCTTGACTCCATGACCCTGGGATCATGACCTAAGCTTAAATTGAGAGTTGGCCAACAGGGTCACCCAGGCGCTCCATAGATTTTTAAAATTTAGTTTGATATTCTTGATTTTTTAATTGGAAAGTCTAATTCATTCTCATTTATTATGATTGACATACTTGGATTGATTTCTACCTTTTCTTTCATGCTTTTTATTTGTCTGGATTTCTGTTTCTCTCCCCCATCCCCTTTCTTTAGAATGGCTTCTTAGAATTTGTTGTAGTTTTTATAGATTCCTGGGGTTTATATATGTAGTCAAGCATGTCATTTGTGAATACAGACAGATTTATTTATTTTCCAATTAGTATGTCTTTTGTTCCTTTCCTTGCTTATTTTACCCATAAGGACTTCTGACAGAGGAGCAGTGAAAGTGGATGTCAACTGATGTTAAGTGGAAATTATTCAGCCTTTTAAAATTAGGTATAATGTTAGCTGTAGGTTTTTCACAAATAAATCTTATCATGTGAAGAAGTTTCTTTTCTCCCCTCACTTGTTCAGAGCTTGGTTTTTAAGATATTATTGTGTTATTATTAACATATTAGGATCATATGTCATAGCTAGCCAAATTATTTTTCTACATATTTGGAGACGATCATATGATTTTTCATATGATTTTTCTGCTTTAATCTGCTCATACAGTGAATCACACTGATTCATGAATGTTGAACTAACCTAGAATTCCTGGGATAAATCCCAAGGTGGTTATGATATTATCATTTTTATATATTCGTATATTTATTTTGCTAATATTCTGTTAAGGATTTTTTTTTGCATCTTTGTTTATGAGGGATATTGACCTATATCTTTATTTTAGTTTAGTTTTTTTCTCCTCTTGTAATATGTTTGGTTTTAGTATAGCCTAATATTGGTCTCACCTAATGAGTTGAGAATGTCCACTTCTATTCTCTATCTCTTTTCTGGAAATGTTTGTGTAGAACTAGTATTATTCCTTCATTAAATATTTGAAGGACTTGCCATGGGTGCATGCAGACATCTGAGCATGCAATTTTCCTTGTGGGAAGGTTTTTAACTGCAATTTTAACCATGAATTTAATTTCTTTAATAGATATAGGGCTATTGAGGTTACCTATCGCCTTTTGAATAAACTTTGATACTTTGTGTCTTTCAAGAAATGTGTCCATTTAATCTAAGTTACTGAATGTATTGTCATAAAGTTGTTTGTAGTATTTCCTTATTAGCTTTTTAATGGCTGTAGGATCTGTAGTGATGTCTCTTATTTATTTCCCATTGTTGGTAATTTGTGTCTTCTTTTTTTCTTTATTAGTCTGACTAGAGGTTTCTCAATTTATTGATCTTCACAGAGAATCAACTTTTTATTTCACTAATTTTTATCTCTTGTTTTTCTTTTTCCATTTTATTGATTTCTGCTTTTTTATTGTTTCTTCCCTTCTGATTTCTCTTGGTTTATTTTTTTATAGTTTTTTGGAGTCAAAATTTAGATAACTGATTTGAAACATTTCCTCTTTTCTCATACAGGCATATAGTACTATAAATTTCCCATGAGGCATTATTTTGGCTGCATTCTACAAACTTTAATATGTTGTGTTTTTATTTTTATGTAGTTAAAAATATTTCCTAACTTTTTTTGCAAATTTTCTTTGACCTATTAGAAGTGTGTTAATTTCAATTATTTATTGGTCATCCAAATATCTTTGTTACTAATTTCTACTTTTAATCAGTTGTAGTTAGAGAATATACTTTGCATACTTTCAATTCTTTCTAATGTGTCTTATTTCCCAGAATATAATTTATCCCATGGAGTGTTTGACATGTGCTTGAAAAGAACATGTCATGGGCTGTTGTTGGTTGGAGTTATTGCTCTAGATATTATTTACAGCACATTGGCTGATAATGTTGTTCATGTTTTCTATAAACTTACTGACTTTCCATTTACTAGTTCTATCAGTTACTGAGAGAAGGGTGTTAAAGTTCCAATTACATTTGTGGAAGTATTCATTTCTTTTCAGCTATAACAGTTATAGTATGTATTGTATTTTGAAGCTCAGTTGTTAGGTGTTTACCCTTTAGGACAGAAGTCTTCTTGATGAATTGATCCTTAACCATTATGCAACATCTCTCTCTTTTTCAGGGTATAGGTGATATTACATTTTATTTTATTTTGTGTTTTGTTTTTTAAAGTTTTTATTTATTTTATTTTTTAAACATGCTTCTTTATGTATGTGTGTATGTATGTATTTTTGAGACAGAGAGAGAGAGAGAGAGAGAGAGAGAGAGCATGAGCAGGGGAAGGGCAGAGTGAGAGAGAGAGAGAGAGAGAGGGAGAGAAAGAATCCCAAGCAGGCTCTGTGCTGTCAGTGCAGAGCCTGACATGGAACTCAATCCCATGAACCATGAGATCATGACCTGAGCCAAAATCAAGAGTTGGATGTTCAACAAACTGAGCCCCCCAGGCTCCCCTACATTTTTATTTTAATGCAACACCTCTTTATCTTTGCTAATATTTCCTGCTCTGAACCCTACTTTTACTACTTTAATAGAGTCACTCCAGTTTCCTTTGATAAATGTTTGCATGGTTTCCATGAGTCTATTTTTCCCATCATTTTACTTTAAATCAAATCACATCAATCATTAAATGTAAATAATTAAAAGGCAAATAATTAAGGTGCCTTTTAAAGAAAGAGATAGATTGAATTTTAAAAGAGCAAGACTCAATCATTTGTCGTCCATAAGAAACACACTTTAAATAGAAAGTCATAAATAGGTTAATTTAACGAGCATCTACTACATACCAGATTCTTGCCTGGACCTTAGGGATCCAGTGGGGATTCCACACAAACAAGATCCACACTGGAGCTAATGGGACTTACCTTCCTGTGACCTCTGAGTTAGGTGACCACCTTCGTACATACACTAAAATTTACCCTGTGCTTAATGTGTGCTGTGTTACCCTATGGGGACCGTACTATCTTCTGCTTGTTTGATCAATGGAGGTAGTGAGGCTTAAGAAGTTTGGAAAATTGCCCAGGGTCACACAATAATTGGAGGAGCCAAAATGCCGGGAGCTATGTGTTTAGTCATTATCAGATATTTGTGGGTGGGAAACACTTTGTGGAGTAATCTAACTCACTGCGTCTTACACACGGTATTTCATTGGCCCAGCCTGGTGTCTTATGGGGCAAGTGGATTTGCTTCCAGGCTTCTCAGAGGTGCTCATTAGCATTTGACAATCTGGGGATACCAACATTGATGCATAAGGATGGTGCAAGGAACCTAGAACAAACAGCCACTAGGTTTGGCTTCAGAGACGTGTGACCATAGTAGCAAACTCTGATCATTTTCCAAGACCTAAACATCCCCCACCCCCCATAAACCTCTTATGTGAGAACATGTTTAATTTTACAGAATCATTGCAATAATAGGGGCACCCGGGTGGCTCAGTCAGTTAAGCGTCTGACTTTGATTCAGGTCATAATCTCACGGTCCATGAATTCAAGCCCCACATTAGTCTCTGTGCTGACAGCTCAGAGCCTGGAGCCTGCTTCAGATTCTGTGTCTCTCTTTCTCTCTGTCCTTCCCCTGCTTGTGCTCTGTCTCTCTCTGTCTCTCAAAAATAAATAAATGTTAAAAAAAATTTTAATAAAAAAAGAACTATTACAATAA
>CM053565.1:50193528-50233947 GCA_028646485.1 Cryptoprocta ferox | reverse complement strand
GCTGAGCACAAAACAAAATGGATTGAGGTAAGCAAATGCGAGAGTGGAAGCCGGAGCAGGGATGAATCACTCATTCCGTAGGAAGTGAGAACATTGAAATTTCCCGGGGGCGGAGGGGGTGGTATCTGGGATATCTGGGAGCTGAACATGGAGAAGGCGCTGAGAGATGGGATTTGGAGAATTGTGTCGCATGGAGTTTTAGTTTTGTAGGGTCGTCAGTGTAACCCTTCATGTCCTGCTCCCCAGGGAGGTCTGGGCTGCTCATTGAAGTTGGGTGGGGTGGAGGGAGGACTTGAAGACTTCTGCGTTGGTGGAGTTGCAGAAACAAAGAGCACATGCGGACACTGGCGGTCTCAGGGAATGAGCAATCGGCTTGCTCTATGGGTTGCAGGAATGATAATAATGCCGACAGCTGCAGAGTCTGACACAGCCCTATTCACTGTGACAATTACTCCTTGTGATTCTAAGTCGGTCCTTTGGGGAAAGCAGGAAGGTGGTACAGATAGGGAGACCGAGGCACAGGGAAGCTGCTGACTGCCCAAGGTGACTGTTGGCTGAACTGCAAGGGGACCCTGATGTCCTGATCGCCCCCTCTCCCCACTCAGTGTCCCTTTCCTCTCTTTACATCACATCTATCCACCTTTCATTAGCCTTTCGGAAAGAGCCCGTTGTTTATTGCACAAGGAATAGCAACATCAAAGTTGGAAAATTCCTTTCGAGTCCAGGGCTCTAAAAAACATGCCCAACAAACCAATCCACTTAAAATGCAAATTACACTGACACTAATAAGCAATATATATACACACGCATTTACACATGCAAATGACCAGAATGGTGGGGGGGGGGGCGGGGCAGGCAGATGATTACGTTCAAGACACTCCATCAAAGTGAAGCTAGGAGGCCATGTCCCACACGTCCTCACCAGGCTCGAGCCTTCCAAGTCGCTCGGGGGCGGCGGGGGGCACACAGGGTCCTTCGGAAGCCAGAGTGTCACCCATATTCAAGGCTCTCTATTAAGCTGTGTGATGTGGGTTAAGTCACAGCATCTCTCTGAGCCTCCATTGCTGTCCTGCTGATTTCAATCCTGCTGGTCTTCCTCATCTGCCTGTTGCAATCTCCCTCAACCTTCAGATCCAGGGGCATCTCCCTTGGGCATCTCTACAGCCCATGCCGACCTCACCTGCCCCTGAACTCAGAGCCCATGCAAGCATTCAGTCATCCCAGACTCGTTTTTAGCATTGAACCCACAGTTGCCAAAAGGGACCCTCCCCAAAGATCTCTAGGTCCCCGTTGCATTATGACTTCCCTTCGAAGTGTTGGGATTCCTGGGGTGCCTGGGTGGCTCAGTCCATTAAGCATCCGACTCTTGATTTCAGCTCAGTTGATCCCACAGTTTTGGAGTTTGAGACCCATGTCAGGCTCGGCACTGACCCTGCAGGGCCTGCTTGGGATTCTTTCTCTCTCGCTCTCTCTCTCTCTCTGCTCCTCCCCTGCTCACGATCATTCAGTCTCTCTCAAAATAAAGAAATAAACTTCAAAAAATTATTTTAAAAAAGTGTTGAGATTCTCAGCAGGCAGATGGTACTTGGGGGTTTTCCCAGCCAGGGCTGGAGGTTAAAAGAAATAGCTTCCCACAGACGGCGACAGACCCCGATGATCCTCAGGTGTGACAAGTTTTTAGCCAGAAGCAATAGGAGATGAGCTTTTCCACATAAATTTTCAATAGCGATGTCCCCATTGTCTAACAAAACACTTTTTGGCCATGTGGAGTGGAAATAATTTCTTTCTGAATTGTTTTACATATTCAGCTGCCTTCCTAAATGATGCTGAGCTCTAAGGGTCTTCACGATAAACATCATTTATTAGAGGTCTGTGTGACAATGTCAATCCTTGGGGGACTGCGGCAGCTCACAGCTCCCTCAGCCCTTACTCTCAATGCTTTTGTAACCCAAGCTTTCCTGGAGCCTTTGGGGACTGGGGATAACGCAAGGCAACAAAATCGCACATTATTATTTCATTTGGAGGGAAAAAAGGTGTGTGTATAAAAATGGCCAGGACCACATACACCAACAAATTGGAAATTATCTCTTGATGAGAATTCATGGGCTTTTGGGTATATCAATAAATATTATTCTACCATGTGCATTTTTTAAAAAAATGTTTATTTTTGCGTGAGAGAGAGAGGGCGAGACAGAGCTTGAGTAGGGGAGGGGCAGAGAGAGAGGGAGACACAGAACCGAAAGCAGGCTCCAGGCTCCAATCTGTCACCACAGAGCCCCATGCAGGGCACGAACCCACAAAACGAGATCATGGCCTGAGCTGAAGTCCAAAGCCCAGATGCCCCTCCCGCATGTATTTTAATGTTTGCACAGTACTTCATCTCGGGGATGTTCCAAAGGGTGCTGAACTCTCCTATTAGCTGCTTTCCAGTTATTTCTCTGCTATAAATAACACTCTGATAAACCTCCATGCACACACATCTCTGTGCACACTTAGGGAAATTTCTGGAAGTAGAACGGCTGGGTGGGAGGGCATGCTCCTGTAAGTTTCTTATACCTGGTTTCCAGTTGCCCTCTAGCGCTACTGCCCCGACTTCCCTTCCCCGAGGCTCCAGCTGCTGCAAACTGAGCGGCGGGTCTCGGAGCTCCCAGGCTGGAGGGAGACGCGGTGCCCCCCAGCCGCTGCGGTGCCCCCCTTCCAGGAGCCGCAGTTGTGCACACGCAGCCGAGTCCCAATAAATACTTGCGGCTTATTGAATGAGAGCTCCGTCTCCCCAGCCCCAGCCCACCCCCTGGCAGTGCCGGTGCGAGCCTGTCCTCCCCCTCCGGCACAGGCAGGTAACAGATGGCCAGGAGCCCGCCCCAGCCTCCGTCTCCTGAGGGTGATGAGGGGCAGGACAAATGCGAAGTGAGTGGCAATATTTCCTGAGAGCAGGAGCGGTGGAATCTATCACTCGGCACCGGCACCGGAGTGCCGGCAGCCCAGGAGAGGCGTGTCTGGGGGAGAGTGTGTGGTGCAGGATCAGGGGTCAGGGCCGGGAGCGTGGGGCAACGGGGACAACTGGGGGCTTGGGGGGCGCGTGCCAAACTCTGGTGGGTCCCTCTCTCTGAGCAGGACGTAGCCTTGCAGGCCCTTGAAGTGAAATAAAAAATGGAAGTTTCTGCAGAGTCAGTTCCTGGTGGCTCAACACCCTCCCCAGACAGGGGTGGGGAGATACGGGAAACAGAGTGAAAGGGGGAGGCCAGACAGAGGCTGTGTGATAAATGCCCAGGACACTCCAAATTCACTGGCTGGACACGCAAATCTCCGGGGGGCCGTTCTAGGTTATTTTAACACCTCCCTCCCCTCTCTACCTTCTCTCCAAACCTTTCACCCTCAGGCTCGACCTGGGGCCCCGTGTGAGGTAGGAAGGCTGGCTAATCACCAATAGCTAAGCTGCAACTAGTCACAGCTGGAGACGCCCCCCCCCATCCCCACCCCCCAACTTTATTTTGTGGTTGCTTTTCCACCAACAGAAGGACTGGACCTCTTTATCCCCAGGCTGAGCCCACTGCCGACAAGCCTGCAGTCACCAGTGACTTACTCAGACTTGAGTCTGACCTTGGACTCGCTGCAGCCAGGTTCCCAGGTCATTCGGACCGGGTGCCTGCAATCATCTCCGACTGCTGAAGGTCCTGAGAGGGTCTCTTTGGAAGATCGATGGTGTTAATGGCTCTCTGAGTGGCGTGTATCCAGACCCTTTGGTAGTGACCTCCCACACTCCCTGAGAGTCTCAATTCAGATGCGTGGCGTGCTTGGCCAGTGGGACAGAAGCAACCTCGACTCAAGCTGATCTTGGAGAAGTGCGTGCGGGTTGCCACCAGGCACCTGCATTTCCACCATGAGAACACACCCGGGCTAATTTTCCCAGAGGATGTGACAGGTACGTGAAACCCAGCCACATTGTCATAGCCCAGGTCGTTCTGGACCAGCCAGCCACCGGCCAGCCCGGATCACAGCTGCATGAACAAGCTTAGCTAAGATCAGCGGAGCCCAGCCCAGTTGCCCTGCAGATTTGTGAGAAATAACAAATGGTCGTTGTGTAAGCAAGTTCGGGATGCTTGGTCCGCCGCGGTAGCTGACTGATACATCTCCTTTACCTACACATTAAAGCCATTCCAGAGATCAGCCTGAAGGAAGTCGGGCTGGATCCTAGAAGATGGGGAACCTTGGAAGGCTCATGCCGTATCTCTAATGCCCAAGTTCACGGAGGGGAGGGTGGGGCTGGAGCGGCTTTACGATGAGCCAAAAAAATCACACGTGGACACTGAGAGTTACTCTTCTTAGACACCATTTCGGTTTGGCTTTCTTCAAATCTCAGAAATAACGCATGCTCATTAGAAAGATCAACAAAATAAAAGTATATGAAGCTAAATGGCCCACTTTACAGTACCACCTACTTCTACCCTTTCCCCCGCCGTCTGTCCCCCACTCTGATTTCATCCCCTGGAGGGAACCATTGTTAACAATTTGATGTGTATCCTTCCGGAGAGCTTTCGATGCGTGCACGCCCACACACAAATACAGATAGAGTTCTTTTACAAAAAGGGAGTAACAGTAAAATATTATTCTGAGACCTCCTTATTTTACTTAATGGACTGCCGACAAGTCTAGCTCATTCTTTTTAATAGCTGCATAGTATTTCACGGCACGGACATCCTGTAATTTACCACATTGCTACAGACATCTAGATGGGTTCAAATTTTCTTACTGTAACTGAAACATATATATAATAGCCTCATGCCCCTATGGTGCTACTTCTATGGGATATACACCTAAAAGTGGACCTGCTCGGTCAATTTTTCTTAATTTTTTTTTTTTTACATTTATTTATTTTTGAGAGACAGAGGGAGACAGAGCGTGAGCGGAGGAGGGGCAGAGAGAGGAGACACAGAATCTGAAGCAGGCTCCAGGCTCTGAGCAAGCGTTCAGCACAGAGCTGGATGAGGGGCTCGAACCCACGAACGGTGAGATCATGACCCGAGCAGAAGTCGGACACTTAACCGACTGAGCCACCCTGGCGCCCCGCTGCTCGGTCAGTTTTTCATCATATTGCCAAATTGCCTTTCAAAAAGAGCGGATGGTATAAAAATGTCTGTCCTTCCACACCCTCACTCATTTTGGCTAGTATCGATCTCGTAAGCTTTTTGCGGGTCTGTTGGGGGGAAAAACCCCAATACCTAGTTTATACGATTTTTATTATGGGTGAGATTGAAATAGTCTTAAATATTTATTAGCACTTTGCGTGTCGCTTTTGGTGAACTCCTGTTTCTGTGATTTGACATTTGACTATTTTTTCTGTCGGCTTATGATTGTTTTCTTATTGGATATGACAGGTCTTTATATATTATGGCTATAAACTTTTTATCGTGTACATCCCCAATTTTTCTAAATTCATCACATCATTGCCTCTTAGACAACCCCATTAAACAATCCCTGAACTGTGGGTCTTAGTTCATTCTCCAGGCATTTGGTCTCTATTAAAATACTGTGGGAGGAGGCGCCCCTGGGTGGCTCAGTGGGTTAGGCGAACTGCTCTTGATTTCGGCTCAGGGCATGATCTCACGGTTTGTGAGTTCGAGCCCCGCATTGGGCTCCACGCTGACAGCACAGAACCTGCTTGGGGTTCTCTCTCTTCTTCTCTCTCTGCTCCTCCCCTGCTCATGCGTGCACTCTCTCTCAAAGTAAATAAATAAAACTTAAAAAAGATTTAAATATTTGTGGCAGAAATATCTAAAGAAGGAGAGTATGAGAACCTCCTCTTCCAACTTATTTGCGCCTCTGATAGACCCAGTAGGGGATTTAAATCCCTCTCAGGGATTGGCTTTGGTGATGTTAGGGGTTATTATGCTTTTGCTATCTCAGCCCATGACCTCCCAACCCACCTTGAAGTTCACCTGCCGCTGTGGTGGGGGTCCCTGCCTATGCTGCTGGCCTTCTACCTCAAGGGCCATGGCAGCCGTCTGCTTTCTGCCTGAGGTTGCCCCCCGGTGCCTCGGACCCGTGTACAATCTATAGCACGTAGGCACAGGGCAGCCTGGAAGTGTCCAGAGATTGCATGCCCTGGAGGTAAGCCTCAACCCCTGGGGGACAAGAGGCAGGACAAATGCTTCAGCTTCTCCATCACTTGGGGGACAATCCCCGTGGGGTTCTCCACAGTTCCCCAGCAGGCTTCCAGCGGGCCGGAGAGTAGGGTGCTGTCCTAGAGTTCTCCAGAGAAATAGAACCAATGGAACGAGAGAGCGCCTTATTATAAGGAACTGGCTCACACGGAGGAGAACAAGTTCCAAGATCTGCAGTTGGCAAGCCGACGGTGTGGTTCCAGTCTGAAAGCCAGCAGGCTGGAGACTCAGGAAGAGCCAATGTTTCAGACGAGGCAGGAAAAGACCAATGTCCCGGCTCAAGGCAGTCAGGAAGCATGAGGTCCTCTGACTCAGCTTTCTTGTTTTTCTTGTTTCTTGAGGCCCCCGGTGGATTGGATGAAGCCCACCTACATCAGGGAGGACCATCTGCTTGGCCCAGTCTACACTTCAGATGCTACTCTCATCCAAGAACACCCCCACTGACACCCCCGGAATAGTGTCCGGCCCAACGTCTGGGCCCCTGTGCCACAAAACTAACCACCACACTTGCCCCCGGTGGCATCTCTGTATTGATTTCTCTCTCCTCCTTGTCTTGGCTCCTCAGTGATGTAGGTTTCTTGTTACATCCTCTGAATAAGCGACCTGCTCCCACATCCTTGACTTGGGGTCTTTCGAGGAAACCCACCCCAGGACAAGAGAGGAAAGCAAAGCCGTGAGTGGGTCTCACGTGACTTGGTGGGGCTTTCGCGTCCCTCTGCAAGAGGCTGACTCTTGTCAAGTCGCAGGGTTAGAGCTGGAGCTGGAGCACGCTTTCCCCCTCAAGATGAGCCACTCTTTGCCTGGGGACACAAGCCTGTGGACAAGAGATGAAAGTCAAGCATGCTGGGACCCCACTTTCTGTCCCCCTACAGCCCGCCAAGAAAGGGAGCAGAAGGCCCCTCGCCATGTGGCTCGGGGCTGCAGTTTCTCAGATTCCCCACAGGCCTCAGGTCTGCTGCCACGGGAGCTGGGGAGGGATTGTGGACAGAAGGACTGGGGGGGAGCCCCCCAGGCAGGGGAGGAAAACTTCCTTCTACCCTCTCGGCCGGCAGCTGTGGCTGGATCCAGGAATTAAACTGCCCTAAGACAAGTTGATAGAAGAAAAGCATGCAAATCTTATTTAGTACTTTTACATGCACACAGGAGTTTTCAGAAGGAAAACGACACCCAAAGAAGCAATTAGTGCCCCAAAGCTTATATGTCTTTTTATTTTTATTTTTTTTAAGTTTATTTGAGACAGACAGAGAGAGAGAGTGAGCACGTGAGTGGGGGAGGGACAGAGAGAGAAGGAGAGAGAGAATCGCAAGCAGGCTCTGCACCGGCAGCGCAGAGCCAGACGCGGGGCTCGATCCCGTGAACCGCGAGGTGGTGACCTGAGCCAAAATCAAGAGTGTGAGGTTCCACTGACTGAGCCACTCAGGCACCCCTTATATGTCTTTTTAAACAAAGGCTGATAAATTATGGGGATGTGACAATACCCAGGGACTGGACTAGGTACAGGACCTTGTGGGACAGTGACTAGGAAATATCTGAGGGAAACGAATGGGAGATTGGGGTTATGTTAGGAGGTTTGTTTGTGCAAGTACATTTGGGCTTTGCCTCCCGGTCCCTCACCAGTGCAGGGAGGGCTCCTTTCTCATCGGAAATGTGAGGATCTGCTTTTAGGTGGGAGAGCCCTTCCAGAATCTGCTGTTTCTCAACTGCCTTTGGCTCAAAATAATCACGATGCCACAGCGGCATATTTTGAGATGGCATGTCCTGAACCCCTTCCCAGGCGTTGTGCCGACAGAAGAGACACAGAGAGCTAGATCCTTTCTTGGCTGCTCAGAGGAGAAACTGTACCAACAGGTGCCCCAGAGAGAGACAGTCCCCTCCTAAGAGGACCAACTGGGTGACCCTGGCCCTAAATGAGTAGCCACAATGGCAGAGGCTAGCATGGTGGCCACACCCTCGGCCTGGGGTCCTTCAGATGAAAATTACGCGCCCCTCCCCACCCCCCCACCCCCCCCCCAGTCCATCCCAAGGAGACGCTAAAAGGCTTTCACACATTGCAGTGCCAGGAGAGAGCTGCTCCGGGAAGTCAGACTGGTCCATTACCATCAGGCGGCATCGGGTGCTGGACCGCCTCCTGTGTGGCATGGGGACAGGAGTGTCTCCTTCCCAAATGGCATCTGCTTAGGAAGCCCTGGCCCCAGCAGGCGTTTCTCACAGGAGATTTGCTCTGAGACCTGAGCCGTGGGCCACAATCATATAGGGGGTCCAGCTCCCGGACAGCATGGCCCACAACTCCTGAGGGTGGTGGGAGCTTTGTGGTCTAAGGTGCTTCTTCCCGGGTCCCCCAAGGTGTAGGCCATTTGTGTTCCATCTGTGTTCCTTCCGCTCCTTCACCCTCCTCCCCACAAGGTCCCCTTCTGGGCCCACAACCCCATTCCCAGGCTGCTTAGGGCACCCCAACTTCCTTTCACTTTTGGATACAAAGCAATCAATGTTTCTTTGTTGATAGGCCCATTAAGCTGTTTTCTCAAAACAAAAGAAGGGGTAAAAGGCTCCTAATGTCGCCAGCTTTTAAAATAACTGCCTCTGGTCAGCTGCCTGGCTATCCTCACAAAGCACAGAGTTACCCAGCAGAAGCATTCAGGAAGGTGAGCAGGTGGGGGTGCGGGAATGGCCCAGTGGTGGTGTGGGATGCTGGCAAGGTAAGGCCCTGACCCCAGCCACGGGAGACCTGGGGGAGGGGGAACAGCCTGAGTAAATGCAGCATGGGGAGCATGGGGTGCTCATCCAACAGACAAAGGGGCTTTGGAGGCGGGCAGGAGTGGTGGGTGGATTCCTGGAGTCCAGTTCATTTTTTCCTGGTTTTTTTTGGGGGGGGGATCCAGCCGGCTTGAGAGACTCTCCTCTCATCCCAGCCTGGAAGCCCACTTCTTGGAAGCCAAAGGCAGACCTTGGGGACAATGGCTCACCTGCCTGGAACAAAGCAGGCAGCCCCTTTGGCATAAAGAGGAGGAGGAGGAGGAAACCTGGGTGACCTTGGGCAAGTTCTCTTCTTTCTCCTGTTCTCCCAGCTGGCCTGGAGCTCCCCGGCTGGGCACCCAGACTCTGAGCAGGTAGAAGAGGAAGCTGAGCTGAGAACCACCCTGGAGAGAAGCCCACACCTCCTCTGGCAGCCTGCAGATGGGGGCCCCCACCAGGGTGGAAGCTTCCTGCCTAACTGCAGACAGCAGGGAGGGGCTGGCAGGGAGGATGGAGCACACAGGGGCCCAGGAATCTGCCTCCTCTTTAATGAGGAAGTAATTCAGTTTCCCATTCAGCAGCTTTTATTAAATGTCAGAGCTGCGGGGGCGGTGTTGGGGACTAGGGACTGGGCAGTGTTAGGGACTAAGGACCGGGAGGGAACCAGTGGGGAGGGCACGGGGAAATGAGCAGGGAGAGAGGCAAGGTGTTAAGCAGATTAAAGCTGGGGAGTGGGGAGGGGAGATGAGAAAAATAAAGAAAAGAGAAAAAAGCAAAACGGGGCTGCAGAGAAGGAAATCAAGCACAAAGAGGCCCAGATGAGGCGAAGGCAGGGGGCTGCATTCCGCCCATGTGCTCCCCGCGGCCTAATCAGGAGCTAATACAATCTGGCCTCGTGTGAAAGGCCGCCAGTCAGCCTTCGCCAGCCCCACACCTCGGTGCAGGGAGTGGAGACACACAGTAGCCTCACGGAAATGAACAATAACGCCACCAGGGCAGCTCTGCAGACTCCCAGAGGAGGAGAGGTCAGAGCGAGGGGCCCGTTGAGGCACACCTGGGGCTCCCAGGGGCCGAGGGGCAGCTGAGGTGCAGGCAGGGGCTTGCTGTAACAGAACAAAACAAAACAAAGCAAAACGAAACCAAAGCGACATTTATTGTGCAGTTTTAAATACTTTTGTCTGTATCAACTCCCAGTGACCCTATTAAGGTATTATCATCCCTATTTTATAGATGAGGAAACTGAGTCTCGGAAGGCTAATTCAGGGGTTAGTAAACGATGCCTTGTGGGCCAACTCTGGCCCACTTCCTGTGTGTGTAAATAAAGTTTTATTAGAACACAGACACACCCATTCATTTGCCTGTCGTCTACGGCGCCTTTTGAGCTACATGGGCAAGTCGAGTAGCGGCGACAGAGATGGCGTGGCTAAAATGTTTATTCTCCAGTCCTTTTCAGAACATGTTGGTGACCCTAAGGTTAAATGACCTGTTCAAAGTTACAGAACCGGAAAGAGACAGAGCTGACGTTTCAATCTAGCTCTGTTCCTAGCTCTGCAGCAAAGGGGGGCCTTAAAAGACTCCAAATTGAGAATGGGTGGTGTGGCATGGGGGAGGGAGGAAGGTAGACCCCGCCAGTCTGTTCCAGGTTGACCCTAGATGGTGAAGGGGACAGGAACAGAGGACCCAGACCATCGTGGGGGAGGGTCTCCGGGGAAGTGCGGTTCTTTAAAACCCATTTGGCATCAAGCCCGCCTGCCAGGATCAGCCTTTCCTGGCCTGAGAAAGACACATCAAGATCTCAGCTTGTGCCGTAGCCACCCCGGGAGCCTGGAGTGGGTCCAGCAAGCCCTGGGCCAGCCTGGCAAGATGGCGCTGACCCAGGCCTGCGGGCGTCCCTTCGTCCTTGTCTATCCCGCTTTTAAGCCAGTCGGCATCCTCTGGACTGGAGTCTGTCTGGCTGTGTAATTAATGCTCAGCCGAAGCTGGGGGTTGGTTATGTGTGACCAAGGACAGACAGCGGAACGCCCAGCTCCCGGCCTTGGATGACGGGGCAGGCCTCTCGGTCTATGTCACGGCTCCTGCTGACGGTAATCACATCACGGGAGCTTGAAACCCGAGAAAGGCAATGAGTCCATCTGGAAAACTGCGGGCAGAGACACCCCTCAGGTAGAGAGCACCTGCCCGAAACATACAGTCTGGCAAAAAGGACGGGGATACGGGTGATCAGCCCAGAAGACGTCTCCAACGTGTTGGGATAGCCTGGTCGGCCTGTTCTATACATGACTGCCTACGACAGTAGCGTAACTATGAGTAATGATAAGCTATAATGGTTGTCACCATGTCTTTCATTCAGGAAGCACTGAGGGAGCACCTGTCATGTGCCAGATGCTGTTTTAGGCTCATCGGAAACAGTAGTGAGCCAACATGTCCTCCGAAACTTATCTTTCAGAGAAGGAGACCAAAAATCCTCCCCAGCCCACCTAATTAATGCATGATCTACTTTCAAGATGCAGAAATATTTCAAGAACCAAGCAGGGAAGGCTGAGGAGCCAAGACCTGAGCAAAGCAAGGCAGGGAGTCATGCAGAAGTATAGGGAAAAGGGTCCCGGTCAGAGGGAACAGCCGATGCAAAGGCGCGAGGTGGGGAAGAGCTTGGTGTGACTGAGGAATGGAGGAAGGCCTGTGTGCTGGAGCAGAGTCATCCCTACGGGGAGCAGTGGGGGGCAGGTATACAGAGGTCAGCAGGGACAGGTCACATGGGCATGGAGGCCACGGGGAGGACTTTGGCTGTCACTGCGTAAGAGGCAACCCCTGGAGGAGAGAAATGGAGCTACAGAGCAGAGGCCCATCTGGAGGGGGTTTTCTCCAAGGAGGAGCAGAGAGATACGGTTCTGGCCAGCGTGGGCGGGGGCCTGGGAATGCTTTTCTTTCTAGAGATGGAGCTTTTAGTGCTTGTGTATGTGTTAGTGGAAGAGACCCCGGAGAGGGAGAGGATGGCGGTGCCGGGCGGGGGGATGGGTATGAGAGCAGGGCCAATGTGGCCAGAGGAGCAGGGGATGTGGGGGACAATACACAGGCTCCTACGACTTACCAATATTTCCTGTTTGCATCCATATTGGGAAGGTGACCACACACCCAGGTTTTTCTGGAGTGATTCTTAGTTAGGCCTATGTCCTGATATCATTAAAAATAACTGTCCCAACGATCCTGATTTGGACAATAACGTAAGGGGTCATTCTACTTACTATTTTTACCCCCATTATACAGATGAGGACACTGAGGCTGAAAGAGGTGAAGCAATAGGACAGAGGTTGAGTGGTCAGTGCGTTAAACAAAGGCTATGATTTCAAGCCCTTGAGCCCCGAATCCCTGTGGGTGAATGCTTGATTCTGAGCACAAGAGCAGATAGTAAAAAGCTGAAACCTCTGGGCATGTCCATTCATGAAGAATGATGAGACTAACAGCGAGGCCTGGGGTGAGGGTATTTGACCTTCCCCTTAAATCATACCTGGCGGAAGACCAGTCTGTCTTTCTGGGGCAAGAGCCATGGAACATGTGATCTGGTTACAAAGAAGGTGCTCCACGTTTGGAATTTTCGAGGCCTCGCGGATTTCCAGTTTTAGCCTGTCTTGTCTGATGCCTGCAGCTGCTCATCTTACTCATGTTACCGTGACGGTGAGGTGGGATCATGTTTCAAGATTCAAAGCGAACCAGGAAAGGCTCAAGGTCATGGTGAACTGTTCATAGACCCATAAGTGCTGCTGTGACCCTCCTCTGGGAGGGAGGAGGGTCACATAACTCATTCGCCATGGCCTTCTTCCAGCTTAGCTGGGGATGTGCTTCAGAACCCTTCTCAACACAGAGCTCCTGTCCCTCCTCCTTTACCTGTCAAAGTCGGTCTCCAAAAGAAACCCGTTGGCCACATCTTAGGCAAAGTTCTTCCTCCAGTAGAGGTGGAGTAAATGGTCTCCAAAGGTGCTATCCTTAGGATTTTTCTTATTTTGTGGTGCTTATATGTTCATGCCTTCCATTCTGGAGCCGGGGCCCCTGTGCTCATCAGTGAGAGCGGGAAACAAAGTGGAGTGAACAGGCTTGGCCTCAACAGGTTTTTCTCTTCCCTTAGGAAGATGCGGGATTGCTGTGACCATCATGGCAGCTTTCATTTTGACCCAAGACCACCCACTTTCTCCTTCCCAAGATGTTCTAAGTAGACTGCGACCTCTTTTCTCTCCCCCCCCCCGACCTGTAATTGTTTCTAGACTGAGAAACCACAGATCAAGTCCTAGGTACATGGTCACGTGGCTTCCAGCAAACTGGTGGTGGGAACTCCGTGCCGGTATCCACCAGTGGCCTCAGTTACTTGTAAAACTCAGTGGAAAACGTGAAAGAAAAGAAATGCAGCTAATCCTTTTCACAGGATCTGTGAATAGTTATGAGGGCTGCTTGTTGGCTACCTAACACATGTTAGGTACGTGCTGTGTTAAGCTGCCAGGTTCTTTGAAACTCTACATCTGTGACTTGATGCAATTCTTCATAAGAAATCTCGCCAAGCAGCGATTGTCATCTTCATTGTACAGATGAGTGATGTCCCAAGTCCCACGTCTAGTAGGAGGTGAGCGCTATGTTCTAACTCTGTCTAGTCCCCTCACTCTCCAGAACTTCCTGAGCTGTATGGGAGTCCAAAGACACCACAAAGAATGGATTAGCAAGCACTTAGCTCCCTGACCGGCAACAGATGGGGAGTGGGGGGTGAAGGCGTCAGTCCAGGAGCACTGATGACCTCCCCTCCAGGATCACCAGGCACAAGGGCCAAGGAATAGGAGTTGCAGATGCTGAAGACCACAAAATGTCAGAGCTGCAGATCGGGATCTGGGGCCATTCTGGGAAGATGGCGGTCTCACCTCTGCAAGGTGAATTAGGGACCCAGGTGCGGTCTGGAGTGATGAGCTGGAAGCCAGCTTACAAGCCCATTGCCCATAGCTCCAAACATCATAACTCAGGGACTAGCACTTTCACCTATCTTGTTTCTAGATCCTTTCTGAAACCCTGATTAGCATGAGGGGCAAAACCTCGGTATTCTCATCTTACTGAGGCTGGCACTGAAGCCAGAAAAAGTGACTTGGCCAAAGACATACAGCTGGTAAGAGACAGAATTGGACCCAGGTGGGCCAGACTCCAAGTCCAGCACCTGTTCAGGGGTGGGGCATGTCTGTGGATTGTCCATGGGAGGCTTTACCCTTTCAGCTCCAACCACATCCAGCTGGTTGTAATGCCACATGGCTCCCCCTCATCTCTGAAGGCCGACAGCAGAGTGACCTGGTGGGTTGATTAACCTGGTGGCCATTTCCAAAGAATGGGCAATGTGTACATAAGTTATAAAAATAAACGCAATGAATTCCCATGAACCCAGCTTATGAGACAGAATGACGACAGTTTGGAGGTCTCTGGTGTCTGTCCTGTTTAGAGTTTTTCCCCAGGAGAAGAGCTCTGTGCTGAATTCTGAGTACACCATTGTGTCTTTCTTCTAAATAGTTCTACCGCACACACTTGCATCACTTACAATGCATCGTTTCATTTCCATGTTTTTGAACTTAATATGGATGCAATCATAACTAACATTTAAGCAGGTTTACTATGTTCATTTAAGCCACACACAGCCCCGGTGAAGTAGGCATTATAATCATGCCCATTTTTCAGATGAGGGCACTGAGACACAGGAAGTGTAATGGACATGACCAAGGTTCCACAGAAAGTAGGTGGCAGAGCCGGGATTTGAATCCGCACAATCCGCACAGGCTCCACATCTGCACTTGTCACTATGATGTGGTGTGATGTCAAACTGGAGATGTTTCTATGTCTGTCGGTGCCTGGGGCTGCCCTCCATTCATTTGTGTACTGCACGGTGCTAGCCTGAGGTTGGGACATGGGGTGAAGTGTGCGCCAATGGCTTTCTGAGGCGGGTGCTTTGGATGCCTGCCCGACTACTGTTGACTCCCTTTCCCCACCTCCACTTGTCACCCCATTCTTACTAGCAGGGCCTTCTTTTCTGCAAGTGTTTTTCTGCACTTGCCCAAAGTCCCAGGTATGAATTGTGATGGATTAAATTTGGGTCCCTTGGCCAGTGCGCGGTTAAGGTGTGCACACAGGCGGACATGGTCCAGGAGGTTCCGAACATGGTTTTCCTCGGAAGGGGTCCCATGGAGGAACCTGGCAAAACCCATTTTGCCCAGCGATCCGGTCACGTGACATCAGGTCCCCCGATGTGATGGGAATGTGATGGGAAGGCTACTCCCCGTCTGTGGTCTTCTCCCCACCAAAGCCCGCAACTCCGGTCCAACCGTGAGAAAAATACCAGGCACGAGAATTGCGGTACATTCTACAAACTCCCTGACCAGCGCTTCTCACAACCATCGAGGTGTCAAAATCAAGGAAAGACGAGGAAGCTGTCACAGACCCGATGAGACTTTGGACACCTGATGACTGGGTGCAATGCAGTATCCCACCCGGGGCCCTGGACCAGAAAAATTAGGGAGACCCAAATAAAATCCACAGTTTGCTGAATAATAGTGGTAACTGGGTAAGGATTATAAAGGAACTCCCTGCTCTATCCTGCCGCTTTTCAGCAAATCTAAATTTATGCTAAACTGAAATTCTATTTTTATTTTATTTATTTTATATTTTTAGAGAGGGAGAGAAAAAGCACCTGCAGAGGGGAGAGGGGCAGAGGGAGAGAGGAAGAGAATTTTATTTTTTAGAGAGAGAGTAGGGGGGCAGAGTGAGAGGCAGAGAGAAGGACAGAGAAAGGATCCCAAGCAGGTCCCGCACTGTCAGCACAGAGCCCGATGCAGGGGCTCAAACTCATGAACCTCGAAATCATGACTTGAGCCGAAACTAAGAGTTGCTTAACGGACCGAGCCACCCAGGTGCCCCAGAGAGAGAGAGAGGATCTTGAGCAGGTTCCACGCTCAGCTCGATCCTACGACCCTGGGATTATGACCTGAGCCAAAAGCCAGACGCTCAACTGACTGAGCCACCCAGGTGCCCCTGAAAAATTTATCAAAAAAAAGGAATGGTAAAAAAAGAAATCATGGTCAGAAAGAGGCACCTCCTCTTTGCAAGACCTTCTCTTGTGTGATAGGACAACAGGCCATCTTGACACTATGAAGCGTGACATCAGTCACCTGCTAAGAACAGCAGGGCAGGGAGAGAGAGAAGACAGCACCTAAGTGTCTGACAGTATCGTCAAGCCTCTGAGTTATCCAGTTTTGCAACCCCCCCAGCCCCCACCTTTGTTAATGTGAGATAATAATCCTTCTTATTAAAGTACTTTGGAGGTTGAATTCTTAGTTTTCTTTCTCTTTTTCTTTTCTGTTACCTGCAGCTGAAAGCGTCCTACCCGGTCCATTTCAAAACCCAGACTTGTCCCCCTGGACCAACCTGTTACTTCTCACCTGCCTGTGTGCCACCCACTTTGGTCACTGGTCGTGCAGCCCAGGGCCCAGGCACCCTTGTACCCATCAGTCTTGTGTGGGGCTTCAGCTTAATTAATCTTGTGTCAGCACAAGTGCCAGGGGGATCCCGGCGGGGCCTGGGAAATGACTGTATTGGAGCGAAACAAAAGGGAGCCGCTCGCCTGTGACAGCTGATATTAAAATGATGACAACTCACATCGTGCCCAGAGTCGGTGCCTTATATTCCTAATAAATAATGGGTTACTGCGGGTTAAGTGTCTGTTGCCGCATTCCAATTGTTGATATTTAATTAGCTCTAAAATTAAAGTGTTCTTTTATGGCCACACTGCTAGGACTACTTTATCCCTAATTGATTGAGATTAAAGTGTCTCCCAAAGATCCCGCGTCCCTTTGTCAGCCCGAGTGTGAGAGGATTTTAATGAAAACGTTTGACATTTCAAAGTGTGACATAAATATCTTTAAATTAAGCAAAAGATGCTGGTGTTGTTATATTCCGCAATCGCGGTGCTGATGGGTGAGGAAATATTATTTAATAGGGATGGGGTTTTATGAGGAGGATAGTGGCTAAGGGTGATTCGAGTTGGCTGTGACAAGGTGCTGGAAGGGGTCAGCCTTCTGTTATTGGGGACACATTGGCTTGGGGTGGTTTTCCAGGTTTGGGACCTACGGAAGGTAAGCCTCAGGAGGAGAGCTTCCTCAGGGCCCCGCTGCTTGTCTGGAGAGCCAAGTTGGGAGAAGGAGTGTAGTAGGAAGAGGACTGATATGGGTTCAAATCCAACTCTGTCACTTACAGGTTGAATGACCTCGATGAGTTAGATGGTCCTGTGAATTTCAATTTCCTTTTGTTCTTTTTAAAGTTTATTTATTTATTTTGAGAGGAAGAGAGCGAGAGTGCATACGTGCATGTGAACGGGGGAGGAGGGGAGAGAGGATCCCAATCAAGCTCTGTGCTGTCAGCACAGAGCCCGACGTGGGGCTCAAACCAATGAACTGCGAGATCACGACCTGAGCTAAAATCAAGAGTTGGACGCTCAACCGACTGAGCCACCAGGCGCCCCTGAATTTCAATTTCCTAATGCTCAAATAGGGATAACGGCACCTACTTCTCAGTGCTACCACAAGAATATGTTGAGATTATGTTGGCAAAAGAACAGAGCCCAGGCTGTAGCAGCTGCCCCCGCCCCCACTCCCCAATGGCAGCTATTATCAGTCCCTCACATAAACTTCTGAATTCATATTTGAAGATGACTTCACTAACCATCTATGAGTAAGGCAAAATGAGGCTCTCACTAGTTAAGCCTACTACTCACCCAACTCCAGACCTCTCCGCATTGGTAACATCTTGGGAAGCTGTATAGGACCCTCATCCTGGCTCAGCAGATGGTCTGAGCCACCTCTGTGCCACTTTCTATCAAAGCGTCTTTGAGCCAGGTGCTCCAGGCTCTCCTCTCTGACTTAGATCCAGCCCGATCTCAAACACAAATGCATGTCCTGTTTGATTGCAATTGATTGCCTTGCATTCATTACCTTCTCTTGGTAACAAATTACCACGCAATGTAGTGGTTTAGACAACACCCACATATTAGCTCACAGCCTGTGTATCAGGGACCTGGGCACGGCTTAGCCAGGTCCTCTGTTTCAAGGTCTCTGACAAACTGAAATTAAGGTGTTGGCCAGGGCTGTGGTCTCATCTGAAGGCTCAACTGAGGAAAGATCAACCTCCAAGCTTATGTTGACTGTAGATTGGGAATTGAAACCTTAACTTCAACCTCAGTAGCACCACGGTATAAACAAGGAGCTAACCAATGAATAATTAAGTCCTCAATAGTGCACTCTGCCTCCCCTCAACCTCTCACCTCAACCCTGTCTCCTGATTGCAGCTCTCCCTTCTGACTGCCAAGGCCTGCAAGAATCTGAATGACCAAATCCATGTGATGAGGATTATTCAAAACCAGGTGAGTGGTGAAGGCTGATCTATTCCCTGGGAAGGGCTCTTAAAGACTTAATTCCACTTCCAACTATGGCTGGAGCCATCTGTCCAAGTGGTGCCACATCCCCTCATGGTCCATTCTACCCAAAGTAGTCCCTGGAAGTTTGAAAGTTTCTTCCTTGATAGACTCAAATCTGCCTCCTTGATGCTTTCACCAGTGAGTCTTCTTGCACCACATTAACTACCCTTGTGACAGTTTGCCATTTGTCCAATATTCTGCCCCTGGCCTACCCCACACACAGTAGAGTGGCACTAACTGACTCCTTGTGGTTGGATGGAACTATGTGACTCCTGACCAATGAGTTGGGTCACTTCCGGGTTGAGTATTCAATGGCTAACCTGAGACTCACTATGGCTCTCTTTTCGCTCTGCCATGTTGCTCAGCAAATTTCCTGGTGGGGGCTGTTCCTTCATCCTGGATGCCGGGACAGGAATAATGACAACGCAGGGGCAGATCCCCTAGGGAAATGGAGCAGGAATTAGAAATAGACTTCGAATATTTGCATGACTGAGATTTTAGAGTTGCTTGTTATGGGAGACTCACCTATTCTATCCCAACTAGTGCACCCACCTTCTTAGTACTACCCTTTAGTTTTATGTCCCAGCCATTGAGGGGAGGGTGAGTGGGATAAACACTAGGGAAACTGGGATATTTCCTTGCAAGTCTACAGATGTTTGCTCCACTGACAATTCGTCAGCAGCACATGCACAGCATGGAGGCTGTAGGAAGCCAGAGTAACAAGCTGCAAACCTGTATAATCCCATATCCCACTGAATGTGGCATGAAACCTACTGAGATCATGGCCACCAAGAACATAACCTCCTGGAGACTGTACACACACTTGCAGATCTGACTCGAGCCCCACACAGGTATCAGGTCTGTTTCAGCATGCTTGGATTTTTAGGGAGAGAAACCCTCTACCGGTGCACGTCACGCTGTTCTCCACTCACGCTAGGCTCGGCATCTTCGTGGAGTGGAAACAATCCCTGGCTCTGGCGCGAGGGGGCTGGTTGGAACGTTTTGTGCATCCTACTCCAGTGAGTCTTCCTTTCCGCAGCTTTGTCTATGGACAAAGAGAGGTTGAGAGAGGATACTGAGCTGGAGAGATTACAAAAAATATTATTTTCTGGGGTTTTGACGATCTGCTCAAATAAATCACTTGGCTCATGAAGTTCAAACACACTTATGAAGAATAGCAGATGCCAATTAAGTTTGACAATTAGCTTTGGGAATAGAAAGCTAATCAGAAGCGTAGTTCTGACAGCAGTGATCTGGTCCTGCCTTCCTGAGGATATCTACTGATGTTCGTTAGACACAGCACATGCACGCTCAGGCACACACACACACACCGGGTCTCACGTGGCAACGGGCATTCACAGCCTCATTCATCTCTTTACATCTCTACACCATCACCTTGAGGGAATGAGAGAACAAAGACACACGGGTTCATATCCCCGGGGAGACCCAGGCAGGAACATTAGAGATACCAGTCCTCAGAGGTGTCTATATAGCCACAAGCAATTTAAAAAAGTAAATGGGGGTCAAACTCTATCAGGAGAAGCCAGGGACAGAATCTCCAACGCCCAGGACATAAATTGTGTTCGGACTCTCGCTTCTAGAATTCCTTCTCCCCTCTTATCACATCATGCAGGATTTCCATCTTCTCTCCAATCCAAACTCCAGCATCCATGCCTGGCCCGCAGACAAGCTCTCCAGTTGCATTCACTTTAGGTGGCTTGGTTCGGGGGCGGAAAAGCTTCCCAGTGCAAATTGGGAAAATCCCCAAGGTACAGAAGCCAAGTAGAGGTCCTCGGGCCCTTTCAGAAGAGGGAGGAAAAAGGTTGTCTGGTCACCCCCACCCGCAGGTCCCCTCCCCTGACAATTCATCACTACCCACAAAGGCATCCGTGCTCTAAGAGCCACATACCTCTGAGATTTGCCCAGCTGCCCCTAGGGCTGTGGTGATCACAACACGATGAACCATTCTAGCTCCAGAGTAAAAGCATATGACAGAGTCTGACCTAAACCAGCACAGAGACTACCCCTAAAAGAGTCTCTTCCTGGACTTGGGTGGCGGTGCTTTGGAGAGCACGTGGGGAGCCCGCCAGGCTGGAGGGACCACTTGGCCACGGGCACGGATGGCAGCCAGAGGGAAGGCTTTCAACTACGTTGGTGTATTCCTGCTGAGGTCTGTTTTATGTTCTGACCGTCCATAATGGGATTTAATTGTAATGATTTGGTATTGAATTCCCCTTAACAATCAGGGGGAATGGATCCTGACTGTTTATAAATGTGTTTGCAAATAGTGGAATGACTCACCGCGTGTGTGCAACTCTGCTCTTGGTGTGCCAAAAGTAGGAGTAATCAGGATGCTGGGCCAAGGGGAGGAGATGGGACCAGACCTTGGCCTTCTAGGTGGTGATGGGTGGGTGTGGGAGGCTGCCCCAAGGCCTGTCCTCTATGGGCTTGTGGTAGGGCTGCGTGGTGTGGGTGACATATGATCAATTATATGTGCTCACATAGGTTCAACCTTGGGCCATGAAGGTTTAGAATAATGAATATCATCAATATTTATGTGATATCATGATAAATATTAGAAATATATTACCACTGCTCTCAGCATTTTAAGTGTATGATGTAATCCTCACAATCCTCCTGTGAGATAGAGAATACTGTTATGCCCCAATGAGAGAGCTAATGCTGAGTCACTTCCTGGGGTTACACAGGCACAAAATAGAAAGGCTGGGACTTAAATCTAGGCCATCTGGGGTGCCTGGGTGACTCAGTCGGTTAAGCGTCCGACTTCAGCTCGGGTCATGATCTCGTGGTTCATGAGTTTGAGCCCTGTGTCCAGCCCTATGCTGACAGCTCAGAGCCTGGAGTCTGCTTCGGATTCTGGGTCTCCCTCTCTCTCTGCCCCTCCCCTGCTCACGCTCTCTCTCTCTCTCTCTCTCTCTCTCTCTCTCTTTCAAAAATAAATAAACATGAAAAAAATTTAAATGGGGCGCCTGGCTTAAGCATCCAACTTCAGCTCAGGTCATGGTCTCACAGTTTGTGGGCTGAGCCTTGTGTCAGGCTCTGTGCTGACAGCTCAGAGCCTACAGCCTGCTTCCTCCTACTCTGTGTGTGTCTCTCTCTGCCACTCCCCTGCACACACACTTTCTTTCTTTTTTCTCTTTCTTTCTTTCTTTCTTTCTTTCTTTCTTTCTTTCTTTATCTCTCTCTCTCTTGAAAATAAACATTAAAGAAATTTAAAAAAATTAAGTCTTGGCCATCTGGCTCCAGAGTTCACGGCTAAACTACCATGCTGTGCTGCTAACTATAAAGTTCACTATGAGCCCATATTGATCAGAGGTTAGTGTTCTCTTACTGTGTAACAAATCACCCCAGAACATAGCAGCTTGAGAAAATACACACTTATGATCTCAGAGTGTCTGGGGTCAGGACTCTGTGTGTGCCTTAGCTGGACCCTCTGCTCTGGGGTCTCAATCCAAGCATTAGCTACAGATGTGGTCCCGCCATAAATAAGGTCCCACTGATGAGGCTTGACTAGGGAAGGACTCACCTCCAGCTTCACTCCTGTGGCTATTGGGAGGCTTCCAATCCTTGATGGTTGTTGGACTGAGTGTGTTAGCTCTTAGGTGGCTGTTGGCTAGATGTTGCCTCAAAGTCTTGTCACCCAAAGATTAATCCAGCAAGGGAGAAGTTCCACTTAGTGAGGCAGAAGTTGTCATCTTTTAAAGCTGATCTCAGAAGTGACATCCCATCACCTTTGCCATATTCTGGTCAGAACAAGACACCAGACCAGCCCGTACTTGAGCAGAGGAGATACCAGGAAGTGAAGGATCGTCTTAGACAGGACTACACTCAGCCTGTCAGAGAGGAACGGAGGCTAGTCAGGTCCACTGCCCACAACCCATGTCTTGGAGTAGGTAAACATTCTGCAAAGCTTAGGCTTTCCTGTCAATGTGTAGAGCATGTCGCTTCTATCCCCGAAGCAGCTCCTGGAGAGGGCAACCCCCTGGTAAGTTTCTTCCCTGTCCCTTTCTGTAGGAGTAAAAATGAGTAGACAGAATCCCATTTCTGAAAATGGTGCTAAATACTGCTATGCAGCCATCAGTATAAAACAATTTCCCACTAGCAATGTCCATCCCTAACTTTTCATCTACCTCTCATTGTGGAGAGATTGATCCATTTGTTAATGCTGATGTTTTATTGAGCATTTACTATGTAATTGGCCCAGTGCATACTAGCAAAGACCTAGAGACAAAACATACACTCCCTGTCTTTAAAGAGCTCAAGTGCTAACATCCCGGCAAAAGATATTCAGATGTAACACAGCTCAAGGAAGAGAAGACTAAACAGAAGTCTTTTCAATTATAACTGGATGACATGAGTTACAATAGAGGTTGGTGCAGGATGCCATGGGAATCCAGAGAAGAGTGAGCTCATCCAGGCTTGGTGGGGGTGGTGCTTATGAGACTTACTTTCCAGGGGATGTGATGTTTGAGCTGGATATGGAAGGGTGATGAGGAATTGAGGAGGTGGTGGGAGGAAAGGAAGGAATCCCCAGACACAAAAACACAGCCTGTGCGAAGGTCTGGAGTCTTGACAGAGCTATGCATTTTCTGAGAATTAGAAGTCATCTGGTAGGGTGCAAACCCGTGTTTCGGGCTGAGGGTGCCACAGGTGGCCAAGAACATGTTCCAGGGACTGCTATAAACAATATTGCAGAGGTTGGTGGTCCTCAAGACCGCTCTCAGGTTCAATGCTTTCCTAGAAGGACTTGTAGAACTCAACAAAATGGCTATCCTCGTGGTATGGTTTATTACAGCAAAAGGACACAGGTTTAAATCAGCAGTGTGAAGAGGTACGTGCGTCAGGGCCTAGGAGAGGCTAAGTGTGGGGCTTCCAGGTCTCGTCTCCCAGGGGCATCCTACAGACAGCATTTCCTTCTCCCAGCCGTGATATGCGCTAACACTCACAGGGTGTTGCCAATCAGTATGCTCAGAGCCTTGTTGTCCAGCGATTTTGTTGGGGCTCAGTCATATAGATCTGGTTGACAGCCTGCATGGTTGACCTTAGTTTCCAGCTCCTCAGAAGTCAAGCTGATAACCATGTGGCTCCAGATGTCCCCACCCGGGACCTCTGTAAATCATACTGTAGCATAGACTATCTGTCTGTCCCAAGGCCCACAGGTAAACAGACATTCTTATCAGGCAGGACATTGTAAGAGCTTAGAAATGGACTTCCAGGGGCACCTGGGTGGCTCAGTTGGTTAAGTGGCCAACTTCGGCTCAGGTCATGATCTCATAGTCTGCGGGTTTGAGCCCCATGTCGGGCTCTGTGCTGACAGCTCAGAGCCTGGAGCCTGCTTCAGATTCTGTGTCTCCCTCTCTCTCTCTGCCCCTCCCCCCTCTCAAAAATGAATAAATATTAAAAAAAAAAAAAGAAGTGGACTTCCAGGAGATGAGGGAAGAGGCCAATCTGAGGGCAGGGTTAATCTTTTACTACACAAATATAGACTAAGTTTCTGACCTCAAGAAGTATGCATCTTAGTGGGGAAGACAGATCAACACCCCCCCACACACACACACACCACCACCACCACCACCACCACCAGTAATTAACCAACATTACAGCTGTAGGTGGTCATAAGCACTGTGAGAGAAGGAGTCTGGTGTATCTCAGTGTGCTGAGACAGATGAGCAGAGATTTCATGAATGGGATGGAGAAGGAAGACGTCATGGAAGAGGTGACTTTTGAGTTAAGACCTAAAGAATGAGAATAAACAATCATGTACGGTAGGAGCAGGAGTGGAGGCGTTCCAGCCGATAAAATGGCAAGGACGAAGGTGTAGAAGGCTTGGTGTGGTCAAAGGACAGAAAGGAAACCGATGCAGCTGGAAATATTCAGCCGGAGGGAGAGGGGCATGCGGCAGACCTAGATGGGATCATGATGCATGAGCTCTGCAGGTCACTGTAAGGGGTTGGAAATTTATTCTAAGAGCAATGAACATGAAGCACATGAATCCAGCAAGCTGATTGCATTTGATTTCCAACTCCAGGGGAAGGGTGATGAGCAGAGAAACACAGAGCATCGGAAAAACAAACCCATATAAAACAAGTTATCATGCAGGAATGCACCCTGGGGAGAGGGCCTCTTAGAGAACCAGCTCTAAAGACTGCTCTGGGGAGAAAGAAAAGTGACAGATGAGAAGCAGAGAGACTCTCCCGAAGGCAAGAGAGAGAATCTAAGACCCTCATCTCTTTGCAGAACTGGAAAGCACTCTTGGTGTCTGGTGGCTGCTGTGTGGCCTGTGATGGCAGGGGGAGGGGCAGAATCCGAGTGGAATTCCAGGGACCTTTTCCTGTCCTTAGGAATCCCAAGAGAGCCGATTGCACTCTGTGCAAAGTTGGAAGCCTGGGGTGGAAGTCAGTGTGTGTGTGCGCGCGCGCATGTGCGTATGGGTGGGGGGATTTCATTTCTTGAGCCTCTCTCTGAGATTGAAAGCAATTTTGTCAACTGGTAACTCAACTTTTATAGACAAGTCTGTGCAAGATGTCATGGCAAGATCTGCATGCGCGACCTCCCCAGGGAGACGGAAGAGGAGGTAGAGAAACTTCTTCTGGGAGCAGAGGTACCACCTGCAAGGTCTCCATGAATGCACCCAAGGAAGAAGAGACTGCAATGGCCCGAGCCTTGGTCGTTCCTTTCAGGGGACCCCCACACTCTCCAGGAACATCACGGAGGCAGCTTCAAGGGTGGTGGTGACCCTCATACCACCCAGAAGCTCCCACAGCTCAGGGCATGTCTGTGTCAGATAGGCAAGATGCCCTCCAAAGCCAGACACCCCCCCTCCATCCACTCCATCTTCACTGCAGCCTGGTCTTGGAGGAAGATCATTCTGGTTCCTTCTTCCTTCAGGGGCCCAGGATAGATCCGTGGCTGGCCATGATGGGGGAGAAAAATTAAGCAGGGTGATGAGATAGTGGCATCGGGAGGTGAGGACAGAACATTTCAGGCCTCTGCCTCAATGTCACTCCATCAGAGGGTCTTCCCCGACCCCCTATCCAAAATAGCAGCCCCCACTCTGCCCCTTCCCCATTCAGGCTTCCAGGCCACGCCTCGGATTTCTGCCCTGTTCTGTGTCACAGGAGGCTGACCAAGGAGACTACATCGCCCAGGCCCCCTTGCTCTCTGACTTCCTTCCTGTTGGGCTTGGCCAGTGGAAGTCTCGGGGAGGTCCCTTCCTTAGTGGATGGCAGGTTGGCTGAGATCCTGCTGCCTTTAAAGCTCTGGCTCTTTCCAGGTTTTGGAACCCGCTCTTTCCTTTGCTCCTTCAGGCCTGGGAACAGAGCCAGCTGGCTTCCTTCTCCGGCTGGTCTGGGTGACCGACCCTCCCTGATTGCTTCCTCTTGACCTTGCTCACCTCTTCTCCCCTGTATGAAATCTTCCCTACGATGCCAGTGGAGGACCCATCTGCTTCCTACCTCATTCCTGACTCATGCCTCCTCCTCCCCATGATCTTTATCCTCCCCCTCCCCCGCTTTATTTTGCTTCGAAGCACGGATCGCTGCCTTACGCTGCGTTACATATATGTAACAGTCTATTTCTATGGTCTTTCTTCCTCTCTACAATGCAGGCTGTGTGAGTGCGAGTGACTCTCTGATGGTAAAAACCCACCTCGTTCCATCATCCCTCTGGCCCACCGGCCTTTGGGGCGCTTCTGCAGAGAGCTGAGGTTGGCTGTGGGGTGAGGTTCTCAGAAACCCAGGCCCCGGGGGGGAACTCAGAAGACGCTGGAGGCCGGGAGGGCGGGAGTTTGTGGGGAGGAGGGGTGTGAGGCGTCTCTGTCCGGGCCACACTCACACCGGGAAATAAAACGCTTTCACCTTTATTAGCACTGATAAGAATAATAGTCCATTCTCCAGGCTTTTAAATCTTACTCCATCATCATTTTCCAAGCGAAGCTGCTGAGCAGAGCAGGAACGACAGGCTTGATGAGGTTAAATCATCCTCAGTGGCTGAAGTGTCTGCCAACACAAGACCCTGGGGAGAGCGGAAGTCTTCCCCGTTCACCTTGGAGACCACCAGCAAGAAGGGGAAGATTCTTGAAGGCAAGGGCTGGACCAGCACTCTTCAGACGCTGCATCTCTGTCCCTAGCTTGATCCAGCTCCCCAAAATACTAATAATTCCAAGGGTGAAGCCCACAGGTTCTAAGCCCAGACTGCCTGCGTTCAAATCCTGGCACTATACTTAGTCGCTGTGCAACCTGGGGCAAGTTATTCAACCTCTCTGGCCCTCTGTTTCCTCACCTATGGTTTTTTAAACGTTTATTTATTTTTGAGAGAGGGGGAGAGTGTGCGCAAGCAGGGGAGAGGCAGAGAGAGAGGGAGACAGAGGACCTGAAGCAGGCTCTGTGCTGTCAGCCCAGAGCCTGAAGCGGGGCTCAAACTCACACACTGTGAGACCATGACCTGAGCTGAAGTCAGATGCTTAACCGACTGAGCTACCCGGGGGGGGGGGGAGGGAGGGGGGACTGTTTCCTCACTTTCAGGATGGAAGAGGTAATAACGGTAGGTAATCATGAGACTATTGTGGTGTTTAAGTGAGTTAATACAGGGAAAGTGTCCAGACCAGTGTCGGGTGCATGGTAAGCGCCCGCTCATTTGGTGGCTATTGTTATTATTAATTAGGAGCTTACACTGTGTCAAGTGTAACCCAGGCAGGACGTCATCATCCCTGACGAGCAGATAAGGACATTGATGCTTGGTGAGTTTAATCACCTGTATCCAAGGTCACACACGCCTTGTTTAGGACAGAGCCATGATTTAAGACAGGAGGAGGGCTTCCTGGTGGCTGTCCCCGGTAACTTTCCCATGCTGCTCCCCAAGGTGAGTCACAGGGTACAAGTTTGGGCTGGGGCTCAGTCAAGCTGTCAGAAAGCAGCTGAAGCCCGGGGGAGGCAGAGGAAGAGTGGGGCTGGGGATTCACAGGGCAGGGGACCCTGTCTGGGAACCACACGTCCCTGTGTCCCCTCCACCAGTAGGGACCATACCCACCTCCCTGAGATATAGGTCCCCTTGGGAAGGTCATGTCTCTTCCGGCATGACAAAATGGGGGAACTGGGGAAACAGGAGCAGATGTCAACAGGATGGGGGGGAACAGGGATGGGTGAGGAAGGCAGCAGGGAGCACGCACCACGGAGGGCAAATGCTCAGGGACACACACGCACTTGGCCGCAGACAACACTATTCATATCGATCTACCTTATTTTCAGAAGCAAATTGATCTTGGCTTTTAACAACTTATGTAGGACAGAGTAGTCTCCGGAAATCTCTTCATATGGTGGACAGCCTGGGGCCCCCATTTTTGCAAGAGCATCACCGCGAGGCCTCCATCCCACCCCCCCACCCAGTGTCAAGGTCAGTGGCAAAGGCTCCAGCCTCAGCAGGGGCCTTCAGGCCTATTGTAGAGGCAGGAGGGTGGGATGACAGGGTCTGCTCTTGCTTTTGACAAACCGATTTGTCCCAGACCTTCTGGCTGAGGAGGGGACAGATGTCATCCAGGACGGGTGAGATTTGGAGATTTGGAGGCGGATTAGGAAAACGAAGACTTCTCCCAATGAGACAGAGAGAGGAGGGCACTGGGAAGGACAAGCCCCCAAGGTAGGTTTCAACCAGACAATTCTGCAAAACAGCCTGGCCTCCTCTTTCCAGAAGAGTTCCTCCAGGAGCCATCTGCCCCTTTCAGAAGAGCCGGTTGCTAAAAATGTCAAGACTATTTACTCACAGAGCAGGTGACAAGAATGCCTCTCTCCAGTAATTAAACAGGAGGGTGTGCGACGTAGAGCTAATGTCCCTGTGTCCCCGGGGCAGAGTGATCTGAGCACTGCCGATGGGGGTCATCGTGGGGCCCTCCTGGCCTCCCACAGTGGCCGCCATGGCCGGTGGCCTTGAGACCCGGGGAGAGGAGAAGCCCCCGTGAGCCCCCAGGAGTGACGTGTGTGCTGTCGCGTCCTCTGCATAGAGAGACAAGTGCCAGGGCTCTTAATAAAGGGAGGGAGGTGAGAGTTATTACCCGTCACATGAACCCAAGATGAAATTTAGCAGCCTGAGGTGGGCATTCACCACTGATAAAGATCCGTCTCCCTGCCAGCTTCAAGTGCTGCTTTAAAAGCTAATGTATAATTTAAATGTGCAGTTTGGGAATGGGCTTCCACAGGGTGGCAGCTGAGACTCCACGGTGGCTAAAAGGCCCTGGCGAAGCGTCTGGAGGGGAGAGGCAGGCACGGGTGCTGGCTGAGAGCAGGTGACCAAAGTGTGGAGGGCGTCAGCTGCTTTCCCGCCAGGCAGGGAGCCCGAGTGTTCGGGACAGAGCTTCCCTGCGAAACCCCAAGCCTTCCAGGAGCAGGTGAGTGAGGTGACTTCCCTGGCCTCTGAGCAGGTCTGCCCATGGGACAGAATGCCAGGGGTGTCCCCTGGAGGGAGTGCTCCTCGGAAGGAGTGCTCCCTGAAAGGAAATGCTCCCGGAGGGAGTGCTCCCCAGATGGACTGCTCTTCTGGAGGGAATGCTCCCCAGAGGAGCGGCTCTTCTGGGGGGAGTCCTCCCCAGAGGAAGTGCTCTTCTGGAGGGAGTGCTCCCTAGAGGACGAGCTCCCCTGGAAGGAGTGCTCCCCTCAATGAGTGCTCCCCAGAGGAAATGCTCCCCGGAGGGACTGCTCCCCAGAATGACTGCTCCCCAGAGGGAGTGTTCCCAGAAATGAGTGCTCCCCAGGAGGAATTCTCCCCGGAGGAGGTGCTCCCCAAAGGGACTACTCCCCAGAGGAAGCGTTACCCTGGGGAGTGCTCCCTGGAAGGAGGCTGCAGGTTAGCAGGAGGTGGACCTTGTTGAAAGAACTTCAGGCAGAGTCGGCCCCTCACCACACCTATCATGGGCCGAACAGGGTCCTTCCTCCAAATTCATGTCCCCCTGGAACCTCAGAATGTGTCCTTAATTTGGAAATAGGGTCTCTGCGGGTTAATTAGTGGAGATGAGGCCGCACTGGTTTGGGGGGGACCCTCCATCCGATGACTGGTGTCCTTATAAGAAGAGGAGAGGGCGCAGAAAGACACGGAGCAAGAAGGCCATGTGAACACAGGGGCCGGGGGTGGGGTGATGACCTCCAAGGCGAAGAAAGCCAGGGACCGCCAGCAGCCCCACAAGCCTGAGAGGTACGAACGCCTCCTCCGTCAGGGCCTCCAGAAGGAGCCAGCTGTGCCGATACCTTGATTTCCGCCTTCTGGCCTCCAGAACCGTGAGAGAACCAATCTCTGGTGTTTGAAGCCCCCCGGTTTGTGGTACTTCATTGCAGCAGCCGTGGGAAACTGACCGACGCCCGTGTGCTCAAGTCCTGGAGGGCTGGCCTGCTGACGGTCAGCTTTTATCCAAACTGCCCTAGGGGTGTCCTGGGCACTTGGACCCCGGCCTGGACATCTATATGGCTTCTTGCCACTTGGCCATATTCTTCCCCATCCTGTCATTTTGCAGATGGAGAAATAAAGGTGCGGCGGGCTAGGGCTCAGCTCTGACTTTCTGTGCCACGCTTGGCGACAGGTAGAATCCGGAACAGGCCGGGTACGTGGTGATTCTGAGTCTCGCGGGCCCAGCAGGTCCCTCATTCTGCCTGGATCACGGTGGCCAAACCCAAGAGAGGCATTCAGGTCCCGGGAGGCTCTCCCCTTGTCCTCACTGGCACCAGGCTAATGTTCTTGTCTCTCCTGTGTGACAGGGACCGAGCTCCCCTTCCTCCTCCCTTACCGCCACCTTCAGCCGCCCAGACGGGAAGACTCACCGACCTTCGTCTCCCAGACACCACCTCATGGACCCAGCTCCAACTTGAGGACAGAGATCTGCTGGTGGCCTGAGGGAGTGCTCCTCGGTGGCGGCTGCGGGGCCGTTGGCTTGTCGCTGGCGGTGCGGGCGGCACGAGCACCCCGAAAGCACATCGATAATCATAAAAGGAGGTAAAGTTTATTGTCTGGGCCGTTCCGGGTCCTGGAAGAGAAAAACAATGTAGGAATTGCAACGATGAAAGATTTACGGCATCTGTCAGCTCAGATAGAGGGGTTGGCTTGGAATTATTGCAGCCGGGAAGAATTGTGTTTTAGGATCTGCCCCAGGTATTAATTTGTGGCAGGCTTATCCTGTCAGGAACATACAATGCTCATGGTGTCGAGAAGTAATACTTTAAAGGGCCTGAGCGCCAATTGGTTGGGAGTTGGGAGTTGGAGCCCGGGAGGCAGCTGATCCCCTTAGCGAGGTTTTCCAATAAGTTCCAGATGAAAAGCACGAGCCTGCTGAGTAATACCATCTTTGGAGACTCTCAAACTAGATTTGTCCCCGTCTATTGTGCCAGCTCATGGATCATCTTCCTCCCTGATGCCCGGAGCAATGCCCTCTCTGCTGCTCGCTCACCGGGGTCCGGCAGGCTGCAGGCTCCTCGGCTCCCGGCTGATGGCCCCGACTCCTGAGTCCCGTGTCCGCAGGTCCCTCGAGACCCCCAAGCCCTGCAGCCCTCTTTCCACGAGTTCCAAGGGAAGGGCGGAGACTTCAGGGAGGCCCCTGCTGCCTCTAGAGCATTGAGGAAAGGGCATCCTATGATCCCCCAAGCTGCCCACCCCCATCCAAGGCAATTCTTTTCTCACAGTCTGGGGATCAACTCAGTCCTGCCGGAGAGCCGGTCGCCCCAATCCTTCTACCCTTCTCCTTGGTCTTGGGGTGTCCCTGTCCAATCTGAGTTTTGCCAAATGCCACACCCCCAAACAGGAAATAGTCCAGAGGAGCGAATGGCTGGCACTCTCTTCTTTCAAGTTCATATCTTATCATAGTCTGAAGGCTTTCACGTCTTGTGAAATGCTGGCTTCTCTTTCACCCCCTTCCTTTGGTCCAGGACCCTCTTGGAGCCGGAATATACTGGCAGAGATTCAGGCAGGGAGGGGAGGAGGCAGATGAGGAGACGGGAGCTCCTGGACCTTTCCAGGGGCCACCCCCACCCCCACCTCCCTCCCGCGAGGCCACAGGGAGCCAGCGGGAGCGGGGACAGGTGACCCCAGGAAGGACCGCGCTGGAGGGAAGGAGTTAACATCGTGCTGGCTATTGGGGTGACGGAGGGGGCTGGCTCAGAAACCTTCCGAAGACCCAGGCGGCACCAGGCTTTGGGCACTCTGGGCTGATGAGGAGGGGGGGCGCCCAAGAGAAGCTCTGCGATGTGGTGTGGAGTCTGAACCCGGTCCTGCCGGGCTGGGGGCATTTCCAAGCCGGGGATGGCCAGATTTGCTCCTGTGGATCAGGGGAAACTCTGGAGGTCCGATTCTCCCTCTGCCCTTTGCTTCAGAAAATTTCCTTTCTCCATCAGGGCAGAGCGCCAGGCGAGCCCTGCTGAGCACAGGGCGGTGGGTACTCAGAGTGGAGAAGTAGGTCTTTCCCCCGAAGGGCTTGCCTGGGGTGCACAGCTCCAGACCAGTGCTCCAAGGGCTCGGGAAGGCAGCCTGAGCAGCCCGGCCTGGGTTCTGGACCTGAAATGGCCCAGCTTGGTGGGAGGTTTCTCCCTGCCTGAGGCTGCCATCCACTGGGGCCAGCGCGGGGCCAGCGGCTGGGGCCGGAACTCTGCCCTTGAGTCCTTCCTGGGCTGCGCGGTAGACCCTGGGCATCCAGAAGCTATGGCTGGAACGGGGCCGGATCGGCATCCCTGAGCTGGAGGCACCAGCCGGGGGCTCCTTGCGGTGGGGAGAGGAGGAAGGGTCAGTGCCTTCCTGATGAAGCGAGGGCCACTTTGTATTTTGTTTATGCGTTTATTTTTGAGAGAGAGCACAAGCAGGGGAGAGGCAGAGGGAGAGGGAGAGAGAGAATCCCAAGCAGGCTCCACACTCAGCACAGAGCCTGATGCGGGACTCGATCTCACGAACTGTGAGATCATGACCTGAGCCAATATCAAGAGTTGGATGCTTAACCAACCGGGCCACCCAGATGCCCCGCAAGGGCCGCTTTTGAATGGTGACGGCAGCCGTGGTGGAGGATGGGGGGGGGGTCTCAGTGAGTCACTGGCAGGCTAAGCAGGCGTGAATGGCCAACACCTCAGTCTCTCTGGGGCAGCGAGACCTCCTGCTCCGCCGACGGGCCCGTGGCAGGCTCCACTTGGTAGGTGGCTTCCTGAAAGCCCCAATCCCTGGTGCCGCCCAGGAAGGGGCAGAAAGAGCTGGAAGAGGGAGAGGAGAACAGGCTGGTTGCATCCTTGCCCTTGACTGAGGTCAGAGGAGGAGGTCAGAGAAGGCGGTTCCGGCCTGGGTATAAATCTGTCTTCTGTTGGTTTAGAGCAAAAAATAAAGGGTACATGGGGTGCAGGTGTCCCCGTGGCCAAGAGCAATTTAAAAGTGAAAGAACAATTTTCTCACATTGATCAGATATATGAAAGGTATGTGTTTCTCCCCCCTCCAACCCCCTCCAACCCCCACCTTCAGACTCAAGGAGAGGGAATGTTTTTCCAGGGCCTGCACTGTGGCTTCAAGGCTGCACCCAAGGTGCCCTTGGTCTTTGAAGACCTCTGACCTCCAGGGAGTGGGGAAGTGGGTTGTAGGGGAGGCAAACATCCGTCCCCAGAAATCCAGTGGGTGGGTTTTGTCGGTTGGGTCTGCGGGCTCCAGGCCCAGACCTGCTCTCCTCCTCGGCAGGACCCCTGCTGGGTTTTGAGGAGTGATGACTGGTCACAACCTTGGTCCCATCACCGAGCCTAGGACCAGTCGAGTGATGGACCCACGAGTCCAGAAGAGGGAGTTCCAAATCTCAGTTTTATCCCCAGATAATCTGGGTTGGCATGGTGGGGGCGGGTCACAGTGGGTTTCCACAGGCTCCTGGCTGAATTGCTGATGCCCCCCAAATGGCGCCCCTCACTGGTCTGGAGGAGGAAATCTCTGCCCAGAGACTCTTCACAGGGATGCACAGATCAGGCGGCAACCTTCCCATGGATCGGAAGGAGGGAGTGAGGCCGAAGGAGCAGAGCTGGTCATTCCTAGTTGGGTCATCTTCCCCAACAGCCTGACAGACCCTGAGAAGGAGCGAGTGAGGGGCAGGAGAGGTGGGGGGGGGGCTCACCTTCAATATTCTCGCAGGGGCATTGGTGACTGGGTGGGAGGTCTATTCAGGGCACTGCATTGCACTGGGCTCACCACGCTCTAAATGCCACTATGAAACACCCCCACCGCATTTCCAAACGTCCCCTGGATGAGCCCAAACTGAGAGCCACTAAGTCACGGAGACCACGGCAAGGGGAAGGAAGGGGAAGGAAATGACCCACCCCTTCCCATCAGTTTCGGGTAAGACCTTGGTCGGGAGACCCCCACCCCACTCCCTCGGGGTAACTTGCCAGAGAAGAGGCAGGTCTGGCCCAGGCTGCGAAGCAGGAGAGAGTGGGTCTGAGAGACTCGGATGATAGAGGGGAGGGAGGAGACTAAGGTGGTGGCCCAAGGGTGCAGGGCGAGGTGCCCTGGGGACTTCGGAACCCAGAGGGAGGCATTAGCACAGGCTGCAGAAAACACTAGGTTTCGGAAATGAAAGGTGCATCTTGTTTATGCTGCAGGTGAGATGCGAAGGGTTCTTTCTACTCTGTGCAAGAGCCACATTTCCTCCTTGGCTTCCAAACACCCCCAGTGAGCCCTCAGAGGAATTCTGGGGCTCCCTCACTGCTTATTCCCTGCTGCTGAGAAGGACCTTTGGCCCCTGTCAACCCCCCCCCCCCCCCCGCCCCGCACCCTGCTCGGCCCTGGAGGTAGGGCTGTGGCGCAGTCTCTCCCTGAATCCCCTGGGGGGCTGGCCATCCTGGGGGCGGGGGGGTCTTTCAGTGTCCTACACAGAGTAGCAATCTGGTGATCTCCAGATGCAACAGTGAATGAAGGAGGGGATAACTTAGAGCTCTTGCTGCCCCTCCTCCCTTCCTCCCTACTCTCCCCTCCCGTCCACCTCTGACTGCAGGCTTCTGCAGAAGCAGGTCCATTTCGGCCCGACCCCAGGTCTCTCTGGCTTGGTTTCTGCTGGAAACAGCTGCCTCAGCGGCCATCCTCCCCCCCACCCCTCCACCCATGAACCAGCCTCCTGGCCTCCATCCACCCCCGGGAATGCTGATGGCTTCATATTTTTACTTCCTCTTGCCCTTCCTCCTAGCCTTTCCCCTCATCAAATCTGCTCTTGAACAAATTATCCGGCTGCCCCAGGACCCTCCTTTTCCGGTCTGAAATCACCATCTCCTAACCAGCTCCTCCTGGATCTTAAAAGCCCTCCCTCCCGCCTCTTGCCCTGCCCTTTGGCTCCCTCTCCCTTTTGCTGCACGGCCCCTTCTTAGGGGCTCGCTGCACACGTCCATTTCATTAAAACCGTCCCCACCTCTCTGGGAAGTCCCCACCATCCTCCAGCACCACAATTCACTTTTTTCAAAGGCTCCTTATTTATACATAAATGCAAATGTGGGCCCTGCCTGGGGAGATCCTTTCATCTAGACTTATTTTGGTGGGGCGAGGGAGGTACTTGTGTCACAGTAGGATCTGGAGAGGAGTTCAGGATCTCATGAGTTCATAATCTCGTGTAGAACGAGAATGAGAAACTTCGTAGGGGGAAACAACATGGGTGGCAGTGAGCTGCCCGTGGCTGGCTGTATTCAAGTATTGAGTGGCCTCTGAGAGGCCTTTGAGAGTTCACAGGGGTGCATAGAAATAAAGAGTGATTAAAGATCCGAAATCTTTGGGCAGGAGGGGAGAAAACCCAGGTGCCCCTGTGAGGCTTCAGCCCACTGCAGAAGGGGTTGGGGGGCTGGGGGCCACGAAGAGCATTCGTACGGCTTCTGTACCGGGAAGAAGGAGGGGGAGGATCGCCGAGCTTTGCTGCGAGGTGGAAGGCAGGGATGAGTGGTGGTGTGTGGGTTGTACTCAGCGGGAGGGCCGAGCAGGACATTGGACCTTACTTCGAGGGCGGCTACGGACACAGAATTGCTTTTCCGCCCGGGGACTCAGGGGCCCCATGCACCGCGTGGCAGGAGCGCTGCTCATCCAGACCACACGGGTGTCGTGGCCATGCCACGTAGCCTTCACCTTGGCCTTGTTGGGGCAGAGGGTGAAGACAGGCGGGCGCGTCTATACAGAGGGGCGGCTGCTTCTCAGGGGGAAGACCAGCGGCTAGGGACCCCACTGGCTTCTTCTGTCCGGTTCTTGCTGCCACAGCTTCTGTGCGCTTTTCTTCAACCCCCCCCCCCCCCACCGCCCCATGAGAAGACACGAGAGAGCCCCCCGTTCAGGACACGGCACACAACAGGCATGGGATAAGTCTGTTTTGAAAGAAATGAATTTGAGGGCGCCTGGGTGGCTCAGTCGGTTGAGCGTCTGGCTTCCGCTCAGGTCATGATCTCGCGGTGTGTGGGTTCAAGCCCCGCGTCAGGCTCTGTGCTGACAGCTAGCTCAGAGCCTGGAGCCCGTGTTCGGATTCTGTGTCTCCCTCTCTCTCTGACCCTCCCCTGCTCACGCTGTCTCTCTCTCTCAAAAATAAATAAAAAATTTAAAAGAAAAGAATTTGATGAGATTGCCCAGGCACTGTTTCCACACCCATTGCATTTTGCAAAGATGGCCCCACTAAGAGCTTCTATTCCATGGGCTCTTCTTTCATTCTGACCTTGACGCTCCCCGCCCGGAACCTGGGAGGACCTCTGCGGCTGCCTTGACCCACAGAGTAAGATGGAAGTGACACCAAGTGACTACAAAAATGCCGAGGCACTTTTCCCCCTTGATCTCCTGCAGACACCTGCTCTCGGAAGAGCGGCCATGTTGTTCAGAAGCCCAAACCCGCCCACGCAGAGGGACCCCACGGAGACGGGCTGGCGACAGCCCAGCCAGCTGCAGTCCCAGCCAGCAGCCGCTCCCAACGACCAGACTTGCGAGTGAAGACGCCTCCAGATGATTCCAGCTTGACACTTCTGAGTTGCCCTCCGCCTGCTAGTCTTCCCGGCGCTAGTCTTCCCAGCTGAAACCCCAGACATCAGAAAACAGAGACAAGTTTCCACTGTGGCCGCTCCAGCTTCCCGACTCACGGAAACCTTGAGAGATAATAAAGTGGTGATCGTACTAACCCACTGAGTTTTGAGGCGACCTGCTCCCCAGCAACAGATCACTGAGACAGTCCACATCCAATATGGAGCCCGGTGCTGGCCTCCCTTCTGTCTGGCTTACCCATAACTCAGAGTACAGCCTCCCCTGACAGTGAGTGGTTGCCAGGGTAACTGGGGCCCCTGCACAAGGTGTGGGAGTAGACTTTTCAAGGAAGCGCTTGTAGCTGCTTTTCTTAGAAGAGAACACTTGTGTTTTCAAAGCTTGACCAGCGCAACAAAATCCAAAGCTCTTCCTTCTGGTTCTTATTCTAGCACCAATTCTTACTATTTTAGACACATTTGCTGGAGACCGAACGTTTGTTTTCCCCGCCCCCCAAACTGAGTTAGAAACTCAACCCCCAAAGTGATGGTAGTCGGAGGTGGGACCTTTGGGAGGCGGTCAGGTCACAAGGGTGGAGCCTCGTGCATGAGGCTCGTGCTCTTATAGCAAGGACCCCAGAGAGCGCCTTTCCCCTTCTGCCAAGTGAGGACAAGCCCGAAGACGATGTCTGTGAATCACCTTCTGCCAAGTGAGGACAAGCCCGAAGACGATGTCTGTGAATCAGGAAGTGGGCTCTTAAGGGACACTGAGTCTGACAGAGCCTTGCTCTTGGACTTCCAGCGTCCAGAACTGTGAGAAATCAATGGCTATTGTTTTATCTTGTATTTTGTTAGATCAGTTGGAGCTGACCAAGACCGCAGGCTTCCCAAGACAGTGTCTTCTTGGTCTCCCCCTCTGCATACAGAGCAGATTGGAAAAAGGTGAACTCCCTTCGCTCCAGGCTTCTATGAGTCGATTTGTTGCCCCTGCTTTTGGAGGAGGCTCTGCAGCTGACTGTGAGAGTTTCCATGTTTGGTTCAGGGACGGGGAGAGGCCGGCAATTCCGTGGAGCAAGGGAATCTCTCCTTCCTTCATTCAATTATTGAACATCAACGTGCCAGCTCCTGGATCTAAGTAATTAATAACAATCCGAGCACATTGGTTTTCTTTATTATTTCCTTGTCTCTGCGGAGGGTCATTTGCAGATGATTAATCTAAATCATTATTTAGATTCCGTCTAATCATGTTTTCAGACCAGCATTGATAACCACAGCTGTCTAATCTGTCTGAGAAGTGATCATTTTCCGTGGAAGGGGCTGCCTTGTTGATGTTCAGCCTCCTAAGGGGAAGGGGACTCCCCAGAGTCAGGACACTTGAGTCGACGATGGCCTCAGTTTCCCCATCTATAACATTTCCCACCAGGGACCCCAAAGCCAGGTTGGTTAAAGGACATTGGTCTCATGCTTGCTTCCCAATTATGTGACTTGGGAAACTCCTGGCCTCTCTGAAATTCCAGTTCCTTGGAAAGTATTGTCCCTTCTTCCAGAAAACATTCTGCCTCCGTATTTTGATGCTCCTCCATCCTAGCCTGGCCAGCTCCCATTCATCCCTCAGGCCTCAGCTTCCATAGCACCTCCTCCAAGAAGCCTGCCCTGACTCCTTCCCTGTCTGCTGCTGCCAAGGCTGGTAAAGCAGCCCACCCATGGGCTCATGTGTGGAAGGGACTGGGCTTGTAAGAGCTGCAAAACACATGTCTCCATCCCCACCGGAGTAGAGATGCCCCCGAGAGCGGAGACCAAGTGCTTTGTGCTTCTTGATCTGTTCCCAGCCCCGACCACAGCTCCTGGCCCATAAACAAGTGCTCAATAAATATTCATTGAACAAATGAGTAGAGCTAATGCCAACACCCCTGTCTGCTTCTCGTGATCTGGTAGCTTGACAGATGAGCAGACTCTCCCGCAGAACCGGCTACCAGGTGAAGAGTTATCATTGCCGTTAATGATGATAAGCAGCTAGATGCTTCCAACCCCTTGGTGGAAAGAGAAGCCAGCATCTAAAGGCAGCTCGGATCTCACCCGGATCTGCAGGCTCTGAGCAACTTGGAGGGAAGTACCACGCTCTGGCAGGTGCAGCAGAGTTCTAGAGACAAGGCCAGTATCAAGGCTCCTCAACACTGTGGAAAGTCTTTCCCTGCAAGACAGGAGGGAGAATTCTCCACCCTTCCCTCCCCAGCTCTGCCTTTCTGCTTCCTCAAGGGGTAGGGGACCCAGGACCTGGGGGCCGGGGGGAGGAAGGGGGCTGAGTTCTGCAGGGGACACGACAGTGGGACAGGTGAGGGGCTGTGTCTCCCATCTGGGGCTGCCAGCCAAAGGACGGTTGTGCGTCGCTTCTTAGGGATAAGGGGAGGAAAAAGTGATCTGTTGGCGGGGAAGGGAAGGCTGAGGAGAGAGGTGAACGTCCCAAGTATTGTCAACCCTGGGCTGGCTTCCAGCAGCTTCGAGAGCACCGGGGAGGCTGGGCAAAGCACTCGGGGTCGTCTTGAAGAGACCTCGAAGTCGTTTTCTGCAAGAAGCAAGCTGCCCGTCCCCCACCCCATACCAGGCTGCAACTCTATAAACTCTCTCCAAGTAAAACCCCAGGGTATAATCGGGTGTGGAAGGCAGAATCAAGTGTGGGTATTACGCTGTGAAAACCCCTAACTGCCTGGCCTGGCAAATGAATTAGCTTGTTAAACAAAATACATACATCTGCATACATTTGAATACATGAATAAGATCAGCTCAGACCCTGCCCAGGCCCAACTTCTCCCAGGGGGAGGAGGAGGAGGAGGAGGAGGAGGAGGAGGAGGAGGAGGAGGAAAGAGAAGGATGGGCCGGTGGGTGGGAAAAAGACACTTGTCCTTAAAGAGCCCATGCCTTTGCATGCTTTATTTATAGATTAAATACAAAAAGCGTCTCCCTGCTGCATTAAAAACTACCCATCAAGGCTGAGGACTCGAAGGAGCCGTAAAATCAATCTCGCTGCATAAAGACAACAGCAAGCAATTGGCATGACATTTTAAGTAAATGCTACAGCCATTTGTAAATGTTCATTTTCCGGGAGACCCCATCTATTATATGACAGCTATTTTCTTAGCATCCCAGTGTGAATTCAGTCGGTTTACAGATAAGCCCGTTGAGGAGAATGGATATCAAGATGTAAAGTGCTGTAATACGGACAATTTGTTACTGCTGCACCAAGTCGCTCTGTCATTACGTATCTGCCTCTTACAGGGGTTAGGATCCACTTGGCTACTTTTGCAGCTGGCGTGAGGAAGCCAGGGGGTCCGAATTTGGTGGGGAAGAAGCAGGTGAGGACAAGAGGAGGCACAGTGGGCATGAGGTAAATCACAGACTACAAACGCAGAGGTCAATGGGAGGGGACTTGATACCGTCCTTGGGGTACAGACTTGCCATTTCCGGATGCTTCTCCCCCCAGAGAGGCCCAGGTGGGAGACACAGTTCCCACTCTGAGCCCGGTTATCCGCAAGGTCCCAGTTCGCAGAGGAGAGGGTCCATCACAGGCCAGAAACATTCATCATGGGGCTGACCTCTGCTGCTCCGACGCCTGGGCTTGCTGGGCACGTCGCAAAGATTGGCCCCTTGGACTGGGCTCCAGACAGAACCCCTTTCCCTGGGGTTTCAGCCCCAGCTCCCTGCACAGAGAGGGGAGGCAGAGGCGGCCCATCAGGGCTGGGGGGATATCTTAGCAGCGGCTCTGGAACTGCCCAGGTTGAAATACAGCCCGAGAGAAACTGAGGTTCCCCGGGCCTCATAACTCACTGCTTACTCCGACATCCCAGACGCTCCCAGCGAGGAAATAAATGACCTCTTCGGTGAGCCTGGAGTTGCGTTGAAGAGGTGCCGAGCAGGGCGGATGACAGATCACGCCGGGCTCCCCACCGCAGGCTGGTGGCTGGGAAGGCCCCCCTGGACCTCAGGTGGTGAGGAAAGTAAATCCCTGGAACTCCAGGTCCAGTATCGAAAAGGGTGGGACTACGAGGGTGGTCATGTAGGGCGCAAACCTCAGAAGACAAGTCAC
>CM053565.1:50132798-50193028 GCA_028646485.1 Cryptoprocta ferox | reverse complement strand
CCCCCTAGGTTAGGTGGGGGGCTGCATCCGAAGGGTGCCGTGGCTGGCCCAAGGTCTGTCCTCCGTGATGGTGGCTGTCGTTTTCATCCCTCAGGATTCAGACGAGGAAACAGCTCCACGAACAGGGATTTGTGAGTCTCTCCAGAAATTCTCTTCTGGACTCTGATCGGGCTTCTGGATGCGGCTGGCTCAGAACTGCCCTTTCCCAGGCCCATTTCACCCCAGTTCCCAGCCAGACACAAAGGTCCCCTGGGCCTCGTCCCAGGAAACTCCCATGTCCTGAAGGTGGGGGACCCCAGTCCTCTGAGCCACCTTGGCAGTGATGTTCTGAGTCCAGCCCTGGGGCTTCTGGGGCGCTCATACTGCATGGAGGGTTTGTTTTTGTGGGAGAGGCAGGTGACACAGAGCAGCATTGGTCCCCGGCAAAGGGAGTGAGCTGTGTGGCGTCGGGCGGTGGTTCCGAGTAATGAACGTTTGTGTCCCTGGCCCGTTGTGTCTGAGCTGGGGAGCGTTTGGAGTTTACAAAGACGCGTCTAGGTGCAAAACTCAGTTCTTTTAAGATAAATAAATGAGCAATTGCTGGCCGAGGTGCCACGGAGAGTACTTAGCTTAATCAAGCAGTGTCATCCCCGAGGTAATTTAGAGGCTCCATTCATCACGGCTCTTTCATCCGCTCCGTGTCACCGCTGCTAATAGTTTGTGCTCAGGCAAAAAGTTGCCAAGCGAACTTTGAGTCACGTCTTCACCTCTGCCCAGCCAGGTCTAGAATCTCTGCGGAGAGGCAGGGGTGACTTTCCCAGGGCTTGACAACCAGGGAGACCCAGGGAGTGATGAATCAGAAAGGCCACCACCTGCTGCCGCACCAGTTAGCCTCAGCCAAGCATCAGACCGAGCAGAGGTGGGGTTGGGAGGAGGCCCTTTCTTCCCTGGGGCTGGAAGTCCCCCTGTGAGTTCTCATTGTTACAACAAGCCTGGGAGTGTGAGCTCAAGAGGCATCTTTCTCCCCCTTTCATACCTGGGCAAACTGAGGTAGGAGAGAGTAAAGGTCATCCAACCTATGTTATGGATGACGATGGGTTTTGAAAAAGCTCTGGTTAGACTGGAGTCACTTAGGAGCTGTGGGGCCTTATGCAGATTTCCCAATCTCTCTGGTCCCTCTCTTCTCTCTTCTGTAAAACGGGGCTGGTGACACCTACCTCACTGGGCAGGAGAAGAGCAAACGAGCATTCCTGGGGCAGGGTCAGACCAGACATTGAACAAGTGGAAGCCAGTGCTGTTAGCAAGATGGCGGAGTAGGCGGCCCTCCATCCCCGTGAGCACACTGGTTCAGCAACGATTTGCAGGTTCCCATTGTAAGAAGTGAGAGTCGGCTATGGAAAAAGTGGGGTGACTTACATCAAGTCACACCGTAGGTCAGAGTTGGAGACGAGGTCCGAAATCCCAGTCTCAGCTCTTACCGTTTCCATAGTGACAGATCTCAACCTGGTGACGAGTCCGCTTGATTTTGTGACATCCCGGAGTATATAAAATTATCTGAAGGCCATCACAAAATAATCAAATCGTACGCTCTCCTGTGCTCTCTCTTGGTGAGGATGTCAGAGAGATTTGACAACAATGACAAGATGTCAGTCTGGTTCCTAAGGAGTCAGACATCCAGGTTTAAAGCCTGTTGAGATGATTTTTGCCTTGACTCTGACACGGGAGAAGCTCGAATCAGATTCCCTTGTTTGTGTCTTTCTCATTAACCCCTGGATGCCCAACTCCAAGTGCCCCAGGCCCTGTATCTCCAAAAGCCACTGGTGTCCCCACCCCACCCCCAGCTCCAGTCAATTGCTTCACCCTCAAAAGCTCTCTTCTGCCCCCCCACCCATGAGACCTGGACAGTGCGGCAAACATACTCAGGCAGAATTCCTTAAACTTTGATGGTTGGAAGAAGTCCCTGGGAAGCTTGAGGAAACATGGGCTGTGACTCAGCAGGTCGTGGGGGAAGCTTACGACTCTGCACGTCTGACGGTCTCCTGGATGCTGTTGATGGATGCCTCTTCCAGTCTGATGTATTAAATAGTGATTCTCCCACTCCGGAGAGCATCCGAGTCACCTGGAAGATTTGTCTACACAGATCCCTGGACTCCGGCCCCCAGGCTGTCTGGTTCTGGTGGTCTGGGGTGGGGTCTGAGAATGTGCAGACCTAACGGGTTCCCAAGGTGATGCTGTGACTGCCGGCTCAGGGAACCACACTTTGAGAACCGCTGCGCTAATGGCTGGTTGTGGCCGGGTGACGCGGGCGGCCTCCCCGTCGCAGCTCCCAGGCCTTCCTGCGCCCTTCCCACCTCTCTCCCTGCATGAGGCTTCCACTGAGACCATCCTCTGTCGCAGGGCTGAACCACCCTTTCATCCCTGCATCGAGTACCTACCCAGAGCTAGAAGGAGAGAGACTAATTTTGCAAAATCTGCACAAAAATTGGCTGAATTTATGTTTCCCCTGCAAGAGAAATGCTGCCGAGTGGAAATAAAATGCAGGATTCCTGGGCACTTCTATTACCTCCTCATGTCACCGGCAGTGACTGATGGCTAAAAGTAAGATTGCAAACGGAATCGCTTTCGCTTTGCCCAGAACAAACTCCACCCGGCGACGGAACCTCCTGCAAATCTGTGCTTCTCCCAAGTGTCACCAACAGCGGCCGCCGGGAGAGGAGCCAACTTGGAGGAGAGAGGCTTCACCGGGCCCAGGCCCCGGGGGCCCGTCCTTCACCTCCAAGCAGGGACCCCTGCGGGCGAAAGGGAATCCAGTGTGATTTAATATGGTTCATTTTTCTTCCTTGTTTTAATCACGGAGTAATAATAATAATAAACTTGCCTTTATATAGTGTCTTTCATTGCCAGTGTATCACCGAGCACTTTACGGATTTAATAATAGAGTTTCAGAAATAAATAATGGGGAATAATAATAGGAAGGATAAATAACATATTTATGGAATTGTATTGTGGTTTATGGTGGTAAACAATTCCTCAGACAGCCAGCAGCCGGAAATTAAGAGGTTTGGAAAGGAGGAGGGGAAAAAAAAAGAGAGATGCCTTCAGGTATGTTGTGAGCCAGCTGGGGGGCCCCGGGGACCAGAGAGAAGGGAGGGGAGGGGGCTGCCAAGGGAGGTCCTGGGAGGGGGCCCTCCTGCCACTCAGCAGGGCTGGGAGGGCAGCATCATAATGAGTGAGTGCGTGGAGGAGGGTGGAGGGTAAGGTGTGTGATGCTGATTAGGGATAGGCCCGTGCAGGGCGGGGGAGGAAATAAGAGGAGACAGAGTTAGAATCCAGGCCAGAGTGGCCAGGCCTTTAGATCCCACGGGACTCTGTCCCTGCTGCAGGGCTGCCCCGAAGGCTTTGGCCTCAGGCGAGGCAGTTCTTTGTGGACACACTTCCTGCTTCAAACCTCCCTTGGGGGACATGGGTGGTGCATTATCTCGCCCGCCACAGCCACAGCCTGGAACGAGGCCATGGACAGGAAGAGAAGGTGGTGTGGGAATTTCTCTTACCACCGTGACTATCCGTCCCTAGGCTTCCCGCTGGTGCCAGGCCGGAAAGATCAGAGGGTCAGAGGTACAAGGGCAGGCAGGGGACCGGAAGAAGGGATAGAACGCCCGCTCCTGCAATCAGGCCCAGGAGCAAGGCTCAGAATTTGTTTCCTGCTTTTGTTCCACTTGTTGATGGTTCTAAGATTAGAGCGTTAATCCGTGAAAATATCTGCAGGCTGAGTTTCCTGCCTGTTTTGTGCCTGGCAATGTTCTAGAAGCTTTGCATACATCGTCTTTTTTGTAGATGAGGACATTGTGGCCTGGAGGCTGTATAACTTGCCCAGGGGCAGTGGGTAAGGGGGTGGCCAGGGCAGCGCTCCATCCCAGCCCCACTGAAATCCGTTCCTTCTGCAGACCAAAGGTTTCAGCAGAAGCCGAAATGAAGCCAATGTCAAGTGCTCAGGGGCCGTAAGTGTAGCCTTGGCCTCTTGGAACCTGTTCCCAGGGGCCGAAGACCTCCATGAGATGCCAGTCTCAATCTGTGCTTGAAGTGCCAGGCTCAGCAATTGATGCCTCTGGGGACCCGGGACACAGAGACGGAAGCCTCGGGGGCGGGAGGGGGGGGGGCAGGTTGGTCCTGAGGTCCCCGGGGCCGGCGCTCGGGTGCTGGGCTCCAGCCCAATGGCCCCATGCAGGGGGGTTGCGCCCACCGTGTGCCCTACTTCGCCACCTGGAATTGTCCTGGCCCCTTGGGAGCTCCCACTGGCATGCTTTATGTTCCCCTCAGAAAATTCTGGACTCACACGGGCTTATAAACAAGCGCTGCTCACCTGACTGGCGCCTTACATGGGCTTTACATTCATCAGTCCTCTTTACTGTCGTGTAGGAGGCCGATCAGGAACTCACAGAGCGCCTGTCTGTCTCCGCAGAGCATCTCCAGAGTCTGGATGCTGAGCGGCCGTACTCTGGGCCCGGCTTAGGGGGCAGGAGGGCAGGAGCGTCGTGCTGGGTGCCCTCCCTTCCCAGGCCCCAGCCACCACCGCTTCATCTGACGCATGTTTCCTGAGCTCCCACTGTGAGCCAGACTCCGTACAGCGTCCTCTGGGTGCAGCCACGAGCGCAGCCCTTTCCAGTAATCCGTGGACCGACTCTGTATTTATAATCACGCTAAGAGGGGCGAGGCTCTGGACATCTGTAGAACCTCAGTGACCCCATCTGCAAAATGGAGGGGACCTCTGGGTTTGGTGGTTCAGCAGCTTTCCACCCTGCCCAGGAACACAGCAGCCTGGGCAACCCGGTCCCCAACTCTCGCCTTCGAACACTGCGATCTGACTGTTGTCATGGAGGCATTGTCACCACGTCCTCCTGTCGGGGCCCTGGCAGGTTGTGCCGGGCTCTCCTGATGGGAGCGTTGGAATCAACAACTGATTTGCATGTTACTCGGTTTAAGGAGCAAGGCCTCCATCTCGGGGGCGGGGGGCTCCCTGCGGAGGACCAAGGCCAACCACCTTGGGGCTCTCGGATGTCCGTCTACTCCTGGGGTTTGGGGAGCTCATCAGTCAGCCAGGTCCCCTGCAGTACACGGGGTGGGTACAAACCAAGGAGTCCTTACCCACAAGAGCCCAAGTGCAAATGGAGGAAGAGAAAGCTGGGTTGATAGAGCAGCAGATGGCAAGTGTGTGCCCAGTCGCTGCTCTGTGCAGAGACCAGTGTCACAGAGCCAGACGGAGCCTCAGGAAAAAGCGGGTCCCCATGACACGCAGCCCAGGCAGCAGTCACCTTAGTGCTGCCTGGGAGCCAATGCCCATAGATGCCCATCCCCAGCCACAGACCCCTTCAGTCCGGATGAGTCTCCATGTTGAGCCTACTTTCTGTTAACAAGCCCAGATGACAGCACCAACGTGGGCTCCAGAGCCCCACGGTGTGGCTCCAACCCAACGTCACCGCCGGTGTGAATTCGGGGCAAGGTCCTGAGCCTGTCTCTATTTCCTCATCTGTAGAATGGGGATCATCAAAGCCGTGGTGATTTTGGAAGATTTACAAAGTTGAGGCGCCATCTTCAAGGCTCCGGCTGAACTCGGGGAGCACTGCTCTTTCACCCACCTTCCCTTCTGAGCTTCTGGACCCAAATGGGGATCAGAGTCACCGGCTTCTTAGTGGAGGCCGAAGACTAAAGCAGCACTGCAAACTCCGCCCCCCGGGCTAAATACAGCCATGCTGCCGTCTGTTTTTGTAAATAAAGTTTTGTTGGAACACCACCATGCTCATTCATTTACATACTGTCTGTGGTTGCTTTTGCACAGAGCTGGGTTATCAGAACAGAGATTCTCTGCGGGTACAGAGCCAAAAATATTCACTCTCTGCACCTTAGCAGGAAGGATCTGCAGACCTCGGCTTTAAAGCCCGAGGCTCCTGAAAAAGCTGGGCTGAATAGGCTCCAAGGGTCAAAGTTAGGGCTTCCTGCTCAAAGTCCAGAACTTTGTCCAGAGGAGACCTTGGCTGGCCAAGCACAGTCACTGCCCACTTGGCAGACTCTGTCGTGGGTGGGATGGAGAGCTGGCACCGGGACATAGAGTGGTGGATCCCAGGCTCCCTTAGGGAAGCCGGTGGCTCCCACCCCAAGCCGCTTGACTGGGCTCAGACTGGAAGCCAAGCGAGGGTCCGCCCTTCTCATCAGCTTCTTGGTGGGCAGTGCCAGGGAAGCGAAGGACCCAGGGCCCTGATAGGGGACACAGCCCAGCTGATGGCAGGTTTCTTCCAATCAGATCTAGCTTCTCCTCCTTTGGGAGAAGTGGAGGCTGTTTCCCCAACAGGCGCCTGTCAGGTAGCCCCCCAGAAGGTTCTCCTCTTGGACTAGAAGGCCCCCCATGCCTGAGACAGTGTAAACGTTCAAGAATGCCAACTCTTATTCCTATTGAGTATCATAATTATAAACCCAAACGTCTCCCTGTTGCTTCTTCTTACTGGTCCTGAGAAAACCTTCTGACAAGTTAGGATAAATCTAGTCCCTTTTCAACAGGACAAGGTTTAAAAATCTTTGAAGACCCTTGCCTCGAGTCGCCAAGAGTTCAAGTGGCAGCTTGGTCCAGCTGGGTTCCAGCAGTTTCCATCCTATGCAGTTACCTCCCCGTAAAGGATAAGCTCCATTGTCTCAGAGCTGAACAGATGACGCTGTTGTAATGCATACATACATCTAAGGAATATATAGGAATCCCGTGAGCCATAATCTTTCATTAGAGCAACCTAGACACAGAACTTTCTGGGTGCCGTTGAAACTTACCACCCGCAGTAGAGAGGGAGTTCTCAGCCGGTCCTCCCCACATCGGGTAATGTGAGAAGCAAATTCAAGTAGGTATCGGAGGTTTCTTAGGCTGATGCCTTTTTTCTGGCTGCGATTATACATTTCCTCGCCCAACTTAAAGGAGCCACTTACCTCCGTGTGAAATGGAAATATACCACCGACCCGTGGGATTACAGGGCAACCTGCGTAAACGCAGTCCCGGCCCCCTGGCCACGCGTGGCAGAGACAGAGCACGCGGGAGGTGCCCGTGTCTGGCTGTGCAGACCCACGTCCCTCCTCGGTGCGGTCCTTGTATTGCTCTATGTACACCTTTGATAAATGGCTGTACTTTTATATTCTAATTGGTAACAGAAACAACACCTCAAACACCCAGGAGAAGCCCCAAGTCCCAGCTCAAACGGGAGATGAAAGGGTTTCCGATGAGAGGGAAAGACTCTTAGAGGGAAAGAAAATGCAGGATGCAGATAGGAGAATTCTCAGACCGGGGAAAGGCTTGTTCTTGCAGGTGGGGTGGGGGGCGGGCTTCCTGGGGCCCAGAGAGCGGACAAGAACAGGTACATCTGTGGGGGTCAGGTGAAGAGTAGGGGGTGCAGGGAGTTGGAAGCAGGGGCAATTCGCAGGTGGGAAGTCAGCGTGCTCGCATATCCAAGGAGCAGCCCGAGGTGTGGCCAGACTCCGTTTGGCCCAGCGCTGTGGGCCAGCCGGTAAAACTTCCCATAAGCTGGACCCAACTGGCCCAGGTGTGCTCCGCACCTGCCATCTCCTCTGGGTTCCTTAGCACCTCTGACACCTCCCGGCCCTGACCCCCGGCCCCCACCCCGCCAGGAAAGCAGCGCTTGAGCCAGGACCGAGAGCAGACAGGGCAGTGTCTGTCGTTGTCGTGGTCCTACAGATCGGCATTAGGATGCGCCCCGGTCCCCACCCTCCCTCCCTGACCCCGGGCCTGTATCCATGTCAGTGCTAGGGCTGCCTGTCCAATAGGCTTCTAGGGAATGCGGTGTGTGGGTGTGAGGGCCATTTTGGGAGCAAAGGGCCACAGGGAGCAGCAGCAGGTGGTCTTTGGAGTCAGCCCAGGCTTCAAGTCTCAAGTGTGCTTACTTACTGGCTCTGTGACCTTGAGCAAGTTACTTAACCTCTCTGAGATGCCGTTCCTTCATCTGTCAAATGGGGATAATATAGCATCATGGGATGGCTGAGAAAATTCGGTGACATAAGGTAAGCATGTTTGGGAAATACCAAACACCCAATAAATAAGAGGCCTTAAGTTATTGCTAAGAATATATTGATATCAAAGCCTTATTAGGAAGATCGAGGCAAGAGGGGAGGAGCACAATCTCAGGGCTACTGCCACAGGAGGCCACCCCCACGTTCTGGGGGGTGACCCCAAAGACAAGGAGCCTGCTCCCCACGTCGTCCCAATATCGGGGAGGGACGGAGGCCGTCAGCAGGCCCGAGGGAGACAGCACAGACCAGCCTCACCCTCCACCAGCCTGCTGGCTACGGGCCTGTCACAGAAAGATGTCTGGTCCAGAGCGAAGCCAGTGGGCAAGGGCGGGGAGGGGATGAGAGAGAATCCCCCCACTTAGAAGGTGGATTTCCGGGACTAGGTAAGAGATCAGCCCTGCAAAGAGGATAGGAAATTTTCTCACGCGTTTCTCTATTTACCATCTACCTACTATTTAAATTACGCAGCTGCAGGCACAGCCTAAGAGGTGAACCCCATCCTCACGGAAGTCCTGAGACCCCCAGGGGTAAGCATCCTGCCTGAGTCGATCCCCAGCTCTGTCGTGACCGGCTTAGTGCCCCATCGCTCGGAAGGCATGTGTGTGCGTGTGTATTATGGGCAGACCTGGGCGGGTCGCGAACGTGCTAATCTGAGAACTGAACACAGATGGGGAAAAGGCCAGAGGGACCCACTTAGAGGGTCCCTGGTCTGGTCTGAGGAAAGCGCCTGCCGGCACCTGGCCCTCTAGAGCAGGATTTCTCAAGGCGGGCTCTGCGGTCGTGTGGGTGGGATCATCCTGTGCGGTGGAGACTGTCCTGTGCCTTGTAGCGCATTCAGCAGCATCCCTGGCCCCCACCTGCTAGATGCCCAGAGCATCCTCCCTGAGTCGTGACAATCAGACACTGCCAAATGTCACCACGGCAGTCACCCTGCTTAAGAACCACCGTGCCTTGATACATCCTCTCCTGGGACCCAGTTACTGCTGGAGGAAACGAAGGAGGCATAGGAGCAAGGGTCTGTGAACTCAGCGGTGGGTGAGAGTCCAACAGACAGAGGAGCTCGATTTCCTCTCTGCAAGCTACTGGGCGTCGGCAGCTGAGAGCGTCTCCGAAGCCTTCTGCAGAGTATTTAGCGCTGGGCCTAAACTCTCGGGCTTCCCGGCCTCCTCTGGCTTTGGTTGGAGAGGCTCCACGTGGAGGAGGCTGAGGAACGGGGGCAGCCTGGGAAGATGGGTCCAGCAGGCAGAGGCCACCACCCCACGCCCGCCACACGCGTGTCTCTGGGGCCCTGAGGTTCCTGGGAAAAACGTCTTTGGCCAGGGCTGGACTTGGCTCTGGGGCTTCTGCTGGCAAAGCCAGGGGACGCGGAGGCTGAGTGGAAGAGAATGTTATCACAGAAACCTGATTTTTCTACACACTCTATCAGCTCCCCATCTGTTCCGTGATTAAATGTATTACTGTGTTCCCACCCCACGTGCCCGCTGCCGGGCTGTCTCCGGAGCCCTGATTACATCTGTGGAGAGAGCCTCAAACCTCACAGATGAGCGGGCCTATCGATCAGCCTGGCACCTGACGTTTGTTTTAAAATCTAGAGGAGGGTGAGGAGCAGGGGCAGAGCTGGCTGGGGTTGGGGGGCTTCAGGGAGCCTCCTACCCAAAAGGGAAGGCCCTCTGTCTCCTTTCTCACCCCTGCAAGCTGGGCCCACAGCTTAGGTTGACCTTAAATATTGATTCCTGGCTCTGTGACCTTGGGCGAGCCGTGACCCCTTCACAGCCTCAGTGTCTTTCTCTGTATCCTGGGGGATGTTGGAGCTGGTGACTTCAGAGAGGCTTCCAGAAGCAACGGTCTGCGGCCTTGCGCCTCCAAGCCTGGTGTGGGGGCCAGCAGCCCCGCGTTCCCTGGGCGCCAGCAGGGAATGCAGGCTCTCAGGTCCAGCCCAGGCCCACTGCCTCCAACTCTGCCTTTTAACAAGACCCCCAGGGGCCTTCCGAGCACATTAAAGTGTAGGAAGTGAGCTTCCCCGGCTCCATCCATCTGACTGCTTCTGAGATGAGCATGTAGAAGAAATTCCTCAAAGGAGATGACGATTCGCTATCTCCTGCAGCCTCCGAAAACTTTTATGGGGATTTTCTTCCTGCACCAAAATCTTAACCCTGACAAGCAACCAGCTCTGAAATCCTAGCGGCTTCCCATGGCCTGAGCCCCAAGATGGCAACATTCGAGGGATCGACCACCGAACAAAAGCTTGGGGATGGAAAGCTAACCGGGTCCCCCTTCCTGCCCTTGGGGACCCCACTGGCCAGGATGGAAAGACGCCAGAGGGAAAGGCCGGCTCTGTGGGCTCGTTACTGGGCACCTTGCTCCCTCCTCGTGGGGTCTGGCCAAATCCCAAGAGCAGTACCGGCCCCTGTGATCTGCACCTGTTTCCTGGAGCTACTGTAAGAAATGACCAGAAACCTGGGGGCTGAAGCCAACAGGAAAGGATTCCCTCGCGGTTCTGGAGGCCAGGCTCTGAAACCCACGTGTCTCAAGTCATGCTCCATTCGGAAGCTCTGGGGACAGTTCCTCCCAGCCTCTTCCCGCCGCCGCAAAATCCCCCACCTCGGATCCCTAGCTTGTGGCTTCATTGCACCGATCACCACCTGGTGTCCACACCGCCTTCTCTCCTTGTGGATGTCAGAGCACCTCTGTTTCTAAGGACAGTCGTGATGGCATTTCGTGCTCACCCAGAGAATCTTGGATCATCGAGTCCCTAACTCCTTAATTTACTCACATCTGCAAAGACCCTTTCTCCGAATAAGCTCACGTCGCGGGTCTGGATGTGACATGGCTATCCTGCAAAGGGTTATTTTTCAGCCCACCGCATGCCCCATTCTAGACGTGGCCTCGTTGAGGGATCCTGGGTGAGTTACTCCACATGGCTGAGCCTGTTTCCTCCCCGTGAATCGGGACCAGAATCCCCCTACGGCAGCTGCATGCCTGAGTGTACATCCCCCTCCCCACAACCTCCCCCTCCAGGGGGACCCGTTCCGCATGACCAGGCCACCCCACCCCGGGAGTCTGTCAGTGGTTCTGGGGAGAGACTTAAAAATTTGCATTCCTAACAAGTTCCTGGGTGCTGCCGAGAACCACGGGCTTAAATAAACCACTGCGTCCTGGGTGGCCTAACACAGTCGCGTCCAACCTAGGTACCGACTAGAGCAGCGTTGCTTGTGCGTGAACCAGTGACCACAGTGGCACCCACCGGGGCCGCTCGGTAAATCGGAAGACGGTTCGGCAGAAGATCCTGTGTCCCAGGAGAGGGTGAGCCCCTGAGGGGCAGGGCTGTGTCTGTCCACCTTGTCCGCAGCCTGCTGCTTGTGATATAACACGGCCCAGCCTTCACGGGCCACGAGCCAGGACCGGGCTGGGCCGGGCCTTGCCTCTGTCAGCCCTGGCTCGTCAAGCGGCTCGCCACGTGGCACTGACGTGTAAATTAACAGTGACCCCAGGTGGATGCGTGGACCAAATGTATAGGAAGGCAGGAAAGCATACCGAAGGAGGCTCCAAGGAAGTGGTGATGCCCTGCAGGGTTTGGGGAGGGAAGCGAATTTAGCAGCAGCTCCGGAGTAAGTGGGCATGCTGTTGGCAGAGGGCATGCGTGTGGGGTTATAGGAAACATCAGTGTGGCTAAATCGTCATATCCAGGAGCTGGGGAGTACGGGAGATGGGCCGGGGACCTCGGCAGGTCCACGAGGAAAAGAGGCACTTGGGAGCCAGGACCTATATCCGATAGGCAACATGGGGACCTTCTAGGGCTTTCTTTGGGAGGGTGACTTGGTTAGCTTCGTGCTAAGAAAGATCGCCCTTCGGCCGTTTGGGGTGGTGGGTGATGAGGGGAGAGCCTGGACACGGGAGGGTCCCTTAGGCAGCTGGCAAAACAGTTCAGGCCACGGACGAGGAAAGGCTGGCTGACTGGAGGTGCGAGCGAGCACAGGGCAAATCATCAGTGAGGCCATTTTCACCCTACCTCGGAAGTGGGGGGCGTGGAGGCCCGTGCCAGTGCTGCCCCCGGTGCCCTTGGGCAGTTCACACCGGGAGCACCGGCTCTGCCTTCTCTGGGGAGCACATCCAAACCTCCCCGGCACCTCTCTCCTCCCGAGGAAAAGGCGCCACCTCTGTAATGACACAGTAGCAGGTCCTGCTGAGTATCCCCCAAATGTTAAGCTAGTTAATTTCTGTGGGGATTTCTCTTTAAGCCAGCATGACACAGGCTTTAAATCAATTTGAAATCCGTTGTCTACAGATCCACACGGAGAGGGTCCGTGGAGGACGGGCCCCAATTATTCTCATCAGTCAATGGGGACAGGCCAGGCTGTGCGTGGGTTTCGGTTGTGACTGGGAGACAGGTTTCCATGGTGGGGACGGAGTTAGAAGCTGGGGGCACAACACTGGGCCTGTGTGGACACAGCCTCAATGCGGGGTTGAGTGAAAGATGGAAAGTCATTTAAAAGGATTGGGGAAGGTTTGGGGACACTGAAGTCCACGCCAAGTTCAGCAGGTGCAGGCTCTCAGGGCCACTTTCCTAGGATTTCCTCCATTAAACTCATAAAGTTGGTAACACAGGAAAGAAAGGGCAGGGTCTGGGCTGGATGGTGGTGGTGGTGGTGGGTGGGGGGTGGAGGTGGGTGGTGGCTGAGGGAAGGTCAAAGGGATTCATTAGCAGCCAAATATTTGCTGCCTGCTTTGGAGCTCAGGATCACCGAGAGTATTTATGAATAAAATCAATCTTGCACGCTACAAGGAGACAAGCCAAACGCACCAGCTCCCATCTCCCTGCTCAAATGGCTCTCTTCTCCTTCCGAATATTGCTCTGTAATAGTGCCATCCTCGCCAGGCTCCCACCCCAGAGAGGCTTCCATTTGTCAGCCCTAAAAGTGAAGGACTTGAGTAAGTTGCTAGTGTGACACTGACCCTGGCGGACCACAGGGGACCTGGGGAGGAGGACAAGGGAAAAGCTTTCAGGATGGGCAGTGGCCTTGGTCCATCCGGGGAGAGCCCCACGTGGCGGCCGGCGCTGCGAGATTAGAACTCCGCTCCACCCACTCCTGTGCGGCAGGGAGCTACGTCACGCTCCTTCCCGCTGATAACCAGTCAGGTGATCGGGCTCAGCCAATCCTGATCGTCGGGGCCAGTCAGGTGATCAGGCTCGGCCAATCCTGACAGTCAGGGCCAGTCAGGTGATCAGGCTCGGCCAATCCTACATTCCAGCTTGGACTCCGGGTGCCTAGTGAAGACGCACAGGGACGGGCGTAATGTGTTTGCGGTGGGTTCTTGGAGCTCCGGCTGTGTCCGAAGACCGTGGTGGCAGAAGTGACACAGCCAAACGGACCCACTGCCCAGTCTCCAGGACCCCCTTGCTCCCTACTTTCCAAGCATTTTTGCGGTTCTCCTATCGACTCACTGCACCCCGGGATCCTTCTAGAACATTCCCGTAGCATAGTTTCCTGTTTCCTACAAGCGGAGCCCTGTTGGATTCAGAAGGAAGTTCTTCAAAGTCTGTGAAAGGCAGAAAAAACAAGTTCACGTGGAGGGTGGGATGCAGTGTCCTTTGCCTGCCCGGAGGCTGGATCGGGGGCGCCGAGCTCCTCTCCTCCTCCTCCTCCTCCTCCTCCTCCTCCTCCTCCTCCTCCTCCTCCTGCATTGTCTGCCACAGTGATTCCCTAGTGGAGGGTGAATAATAGCAAGCTGACTTTGATCCTCCTTTTTCTCCCTAAAGAGCATGAAGCTCTTTTGTGCACGGCTCGTGCGCGTGGTCGCGGCACTCCAGCGGCAGGAGTGGGAAGCCACCGCCCGGCCTGTGCCCCACAGCAAGCCAGAGGGGGCTCCAAGATTTAACAGGGAAACATTCCGTGTCAATGCCAAGAGCAGCAGCCTGGCCTTGGTGGCGGCAGGGGTGGGCTCGGGGAGGTTGGGGGGGGGGGCGGTGCATCCTAACACACCTTGTGCCTACGGGCCACCGCGCCTGCGGGTTATTATTTACTCCAGGCACGTGACATAAACGAATTCCCTAGGTCCTCTGCACAGGTCTACGCAGCAGGTTGGTGTCATTGTCCCCGCCTTAGAGTGGGGAAAACAAAGGTGTACAGAGCTTACACAACCCGACCGAGGTAATAATCCAGGGGGCACACGGTGTGATTTGGACCTGGGCATCCGCCTCTGCACGAGCCTGCAGAAAGCTAAGGAGGGAGGAGAGGAGGGAGGAGGCCTCTGGAACCACGGGAGCAGCAGGTCCTGGAGTGGGGGAGGGGTTAGGGGTATCTTCCCGGCCTTTCCATTGATCCTTCCCAGACTGGCATGGGCCACGCCAGGTCCCTGGGGCGGCCTCCCTGCTGACCGGAGTCCAGCTTTCCTTGAGCGATCTGACAAGTGTAACTAAGGACTTCCCTGTTCCTAATTTGGCGGCGGCTGTGCAGTCGGTATTGTCATTCCCGGTTAGCAGGAGCGGTAACAGCCTTTTCCTGCGAGGCCTGGGACGTCTGCTCTGCTGACTTACCTGCGGCTCCGGGCTTGGGGGACAGGGAGGGAGCCCCCGGGTTAGGAAACCCAGACGACTGGTCTTCGGAGCGCAGGGTCCCTGGGATCAGCCCCCCCCCCCCCCCCGGCCTACCTGAGGGTCACGTACACTGTCCCCAGAAGGGCATTCACATTTGTGCCTGGGACGGTTTGCGCTGAATTTCTGGGAGGAAGGGAAAATGAACCAACATTGGGGAGACTGCAGTCAGAGCAGACAAATAAGCAGATGTCACCTGGAGGCTCCCTGAGAAAGTGGCCTGGGCCCCTTTCACCCCCAGGGGAGGCCACAGCCACGGCCTTGTGGCCCCCTGCCAGCTCTGGTATCCTGCTTCTGCGGATTTGACTTCTGACCCAAATGCCCACCCCCTGTCCTGAGCATGCTGTCCCTGTCCGAAGCGCAACTTCTGGTCCCCACCAGAGAAAGCAGAGCCGCTCCCCTCCCCTCCCCTCCTTCAACTTTCCCAAACCTTTGGGGTTTGGAGAGAAGTAGAGAAGCTCTACAAACAGTCTGCAACCTTCTGGTTTGGCCAAGACAACAGCGTCCATTTCCATCGGTCGTTTGCCCATCGGCTCAGTCTCTTCCCCATCTTGCCTCTTGTTCTTATTCCCCGTCTCCGTCCCTCTGACCTTGAGAGCTCGGCATTTTCCTGTGTTTCTCAGGGAAGGTCAGCCCTCCCTGCGCCGTCTCAGGGGCTACCTCCTGTGTTCACAAAGGCTCCGTAGCACCACTCCTTAGAAAGCAGTTAAGATTAAACCCAGGAGCAAAAACAAAAACACAAAAAAACAAAAAACAGAAAACTCTCCTTTGAACATGGGTTCATTTAACCTCATTACAACCCCACAAGGTGGCCCCGCTCACTGTGCTGTCCACAAAATCGAGGCCCAGAGAATCTCAGTAGCCCACCCAGGGCTTGCCGTGCAGAGTAGCAGGTATGAGAGATGTGCTTAGGCTGGACCCCAGAGAGATCTCTGCAGGAGATGGAGGAGGGGGGCAGGCAGCCACTAGCCACGCGCAGGAAATGGGGGGTGGCAATAAGCTCTGGGAGCAGATCTCTGGGTGGCCTGTCACATCCAGAGAGAAGGCACCTGCTGCCAGGACGATCAAACTACCGACCCATGGCAGTGAGGAGGGTCAGAGGTCAAAAGAGGGGCTGAGTGAAGCAGTGAGTGAGCCCTGAGTGAGGAGGGGACAGGGAGGAGAGCTGGAGGGGGGAGGCAGAGCCAGGGGGGCCAGGCTGGCCGGAATCCAAAGTGCTTCTGGATACGCTGACCTCAGTGCTTTGGGTTTGGCTCAGTCGCCTGGGGCTGGACGTGACCCGCAGCTGGCCCGGGGCTCCAGTGATCCAGACCAGTGCCCCTCCGCCTCCTCCTTGCCCACACCGGCCCCCAGCGGCACACCCTGCCCTCCCCCAGACTCGCTCACTGGGCCCCTCCTGGGTACTGAGAGGGAAGGCCTTCCAGATTCATCTTGCACACTCCTCACTCTGGCCGCTCCCAGCAAAGTGCCTGGCAAATGAAAAACCCACGGATCAATGGCAGAAAAATGACTGTCTCCGCTCACCCTCACCAGGGAAGAGGCGTTCAACTCCCCTACTTGGGGTGCGGAGCAGGAGGGGTGGGGCGCTTTGATCTCTTCGACTCTGTTTTCCCTTGGAGTGCACGTCCTGTAGCTTGGGGCCAGCCCATTAATATATCTGTCACCAGCCACTGAGGCAGCCACAAAATATTGATGCAGCCATTGAGATGCAAGGGCGGGTGGTGGAACGTGGCCCTGACCGTGGACTTGGGGGCACGCTCGCAGCGGCACGGAACTCACATGCCTCTGCGTTAACGTAGATGACCAGGTGCCGTGTGGGGCGCCCGAGTTAGGAAGTTAGGATTAATGGTTGTGCAGCGTTGAATCCTGGAGCCACCAAAAGCTCTGTGACCTCGGGCAAAATGACTCTGCCTCTCCGAGCCTCAGTTTCCTGGCCATAAAGCTACCTCCCTCCAAGGTTTGCGGAAGATCACCGGGTGGGTCATGTCAGTCAGTGTTCTAGATTCTAGCCGCAGAGGCTGATGCTGGCGGGTTGAAGCAGCAAAGAAATCTGGTAAGAGGATACGGGGCAGGCTGAGCTCCGTGGTGAAGCTGTCAGAGCCACGGCCAAAGTCACACTGCACGCGGGACGGGTCTGATGAGGACCCTTCGCCTCCACGGGGGACCAGGGGCCTTGGAATCAGGGTGCCACCGAGCCTCCACACCACTGCTGTCCTCTGGGAACTGGATGGCGACGGCTGCTCCCCTCCCCCGCCCCCTGCTCCCCCCAGTTCTGCATTCATCCTGCTCAGCTGTGCGGCCAGCGCCAGGTGCAGCGTCCCGGAAGGGTGCAGCCGATTGCCAAGTCAGGTCGTGAGCAAGGGAGGCTGGCAAAGTGAGTCACTGGCACTTTTGGATTATATACCAGGGACTTTTCTCCAAACGTAGGGAGGGAATTGGGATCCCGGGTGGTGCCAAATACCCACTGCCTTTATGCTCTGCTGTTACTGGCACCGGGGCGCCCCCAAGGCTGCTCTCGTGTGGTGTTCGTGTCCGGTTCTGATCCGTCCAGCCCGTGCGGGCGGCTAGGCCACCCCCAGGCAGACCCCCAGCTGCACGTCCCCACTGTGTCTCTCTAGCAGGCCTCTGCTGGTGGCCTTCCGTCAACTGGGACAATGGTGATGTCCCTAAGGAAGCGATCTTTGGTGCTCATGACCCAAAGTGGGCAACCTTGTTGTATTCTACAGAGGATTCTACAAAGAAACAGAATCCACAGAGCCAGACGATACACACACACACACACACACACACACACACACTCTTGTGTATGTATGAGGAGATTTATTATAAGGAATTAGCGCACACCATCATGGAGGCTGAGAATTCATGGCCGGCACGCTGGAGACTTGGTGCAGTTCCAGCCTGAGTCTGAAAGTCTGAGAACCAGGGGAGCTGATGGTGAGTTCTGGCCCCTGAGCAGCATGCTGGCCACCGGGAAGTCGGTGTTTAAGGGGAGTCCAAAGGCAGGAATCACCAGTGTCCCAGCTCAGGCAGGCAGGAAGCACCCCCTTGCATTTAGCCTTTTTGTTCTCTTCAGATTTTCAACAGATTGGAGGAGGCCCACCCACATCAGGAAGGGCCATCTGCTTTACTCAGTCCTACTGACCCAAATGTTAATCTCACCCAGAAAAGCTTCCAGACACACCCAGAAACACGTTTGACCAAATGTCTGGGCACCCCTGTGGCCCGGTCAAGGTCGCACAGGATCAACGATCACATCCACCCAGTGAAAAGTACCCCCAGATCTAAGCAGAGAGAAGCAAGGGGAGGAGGAGAAGATCCCAATTTCCAAGATCACGCTCCTGAGTTTAGCGATCAGTTTCAGGGCACGCGGACTAGCGGTTCTAAGCCCACCCTGGATCCAAACGCCCGGGTTCTAACCCTGTCTCTGCCAGGAAGTGAGGTGAGCTCTGCATGTCTCTGTTTCCTCGTCTGCGAAGCAGAGATAATAAGTCTACCTTCCACTTGGGGTTGCTTGGAGCCCCGAGTGGTTCACATATGTAAGATGGCCAGAATGTTGTTTGGTAAACAGTAGGCACTCAGTAAATGTCAGTTATCGGTACTCTCCCACGGGAGAGGGGATGTTGGGGTGTAGTGTCGAGGGGGCTTGATGAGGTGGGGAGGGCGGTTAGCGATGAGATCACACAGAAATGTCACGGGAGGGGAGATCAGGCAGCCAGCCTCTGCTGGCCACCCCGAAGCCCTGCCGGGGTCTTGTTGGACATTCCAGGCTGGAAAGGTCTAAGGGTGGGGAGAATTCTGCCCCGTGGCTCGGGCCCAGCCCTGGCAGCTTCGGGAAATGGAAATTCCGCCCCAGCTCCTGCCTGCCTTCGCTGAGGGGTCTCGGCCAGCCCCGGAGCCTGGCACTGAGTCTCGTGTCAATGCCAGCACTTGGGGGTTGTCCACAGCGCTTTCTTGAGCTGGCTTGGATCTGTTGGCCCCAGCACACTCTCCCGTCTCCCCGAACTGGCCCTTGGCCATGGGCTCTGACCCTCCTGCGGTCTTTCAACTGCAGCAGAGATCTGCTTCCTTGCCAGTGTTGGCCCAGGATAATCTGCCCCCACTCTGTGCCTCCACTTCTCAGAACGCTGTTCTGACAGCTACTTAAAGATAAAACCCCATAAACTGATTCCTGATCCCTGTAGACTAGGAGGCAGAGAACTATGTGAGTCACCGGCCCCCAGTCCCGGGCCTGCTCTTGCTGAGCACCTGGGGGAAGGGGAGGCAACCACACGGCATCTCCCCTCTTAGTAAATATCACCGGGGACCCTCGCACATGGACCCAGAGGCAGGAGAAAGGGGAACTGATTCCTGGGGCTTCCAGAATTCATCCCTAAACCACTTTCGTTACTTTAGGGACAAGGGGCCCTGCCTCTCTAGGACATTGCAGATGATGGAACAGGAGCCCAAACCACCCCCCTTGGTTCAGAGAATGCCCGCTAACACACAGAAGTCAGTGCCCACCCAGCGTGCTGGCCAGGCTGCGGGAGAGGGGGCCTTAAGTTTGGGTTTCCCGAAACTCAGGCCCCGAGATGAGGATTTGGGTGCAGGTGGCTTATGTGGGGGCTGACCCAGGAAGTATTGGGGGGGCAGCGGGAGTGAACTGGGGAGAAAGGAGAACCAGTAAAGGGTGCGATCCTGAGGGGGTTAGCCCTGCAGGCATCCGATGCCCATCCTGGGTGGGGGCGGGGGGTGCCCAGGAGTGGTTTGTTGCCTCACTGATCCGTTACTCTTGGGCTGACTTGCTCCTGGAAGATGAGGAGTAAGCCCCCCGGGGCTTGCAGCCTGCTCCACACCAGAGACCCCTTTGGGCTGAAGGAAGGTCCTGCCTGCAGGTGCCCCCCGCCCCCGTCCCCCCACATCCACTAGGGGAAGCCCAGGGACCTCTCTTTACTTGCAAACAGGCAGCCAAGCATCATTCAGGACTGGGAAGCTTTCTGCCCAGGGAGGGGGGCCCAACTGGTCAGTCCTGCATCAGGGCCCCTTCCTCCTGGTCTCTCCACCATCCACCCCTCCTGGGGGTGGCCTTTCCCAAGGCCAGGGACATTCTGTTTCCTAGGAGAGGCAAAAAGCCTGCAAGTGCCAGGCATCTCGCTTCCGCAGACCGAGGGGAAGGAGAGAATGGCAAAGAGCCCTTAAAATACCCCTCAACTGTTTAAGGATTGGAGATCTGCACTAAATCTCAAGAAAAAGGAGTAATTACGCTGTCAGCAAAGGTGATATAGTTTTTAAGACTCCGTTCCACAGCCGTAATTTTTCCTCATCCTCCCCGTGTCTCCCGGGGGATTTAGGGGCCAATTACCTGTCAGTTTGCTGAGGGGTGCTGTTCCCAGACAGGAAGGCATCACCTGCCGAGGCTTCCGTAAACCCTCCTTGACAGCATGGGTGGCTGGGTGCGGGGAGCCGACAGCCGTGAGAGGTGTGCTGTCTTCAGCTGGAGGGGAGTGTCCTGGGAGCTTCAGGGAGGAGTCGAGGAGCACAGAGCACGGCTCTCCTCTGACCTGCCCGGAGTCGGGGAATGCCCGTCCGGACTCTCCCAGTGAGGCCAACCCGGCCAGAGGCCTGGTGGGAGCAAGGAGCCAGCATCTCTGGGCGGTAGGGGCTCTTCTAACAGAACCCAAGCCTTCGAGCCCAGTAAAGGGGTGCCATACAGAGGGAGTGGGGTCAGCCTGAAGGGAGCACTAGCCCTGTGTGATCTCCAACAGTTTCCTCTGTGCCTTAGGGAAAAATAGGCTAAGGATGGGACCCACCTCATTGAGTTGTCAGTTATCATGAGGTGGTCCTACCCTTATCTCGTGCTTGATTCCTGCCAGAGAGGTCATCAGCCTCTCTTGAATACCTTGGTGGACAGGGAGCTCGCTGACTAGAGAGGAAGCCCGTTTCTACTTTGGCCTCTTGGCTGCTCCTGACAGGATCAGCGTCTTCTGTGGCTTTCACCCCCAGGTGCCACTGTAACCCTCAAAGGTCACTTCTGTGGCTCCTTCCTAAGCTGTAAGGCTCACCTGTCAACATCGCCATCCCCAGCCCCAACCCTACCAGGGGGTCACACTTGACCTCTCCTTCAGTCCTCATGCTAGAGAAACAACGTTTCTGCTTTGCCAGGAACGTCCCGGACCCCCGGCCAGGGTGACTTGACGTGAGGATGCCCTCCTTGGCTGTCAGCCCTGAACTTAGGAGATGTCTTCGAGGATCAGTGGAATCAGCTTGTCTTTATCCCCTTTTCCACGTTCTTTTTGTTCTCGAAGCCGAGTTCCTTGGAGCTTCTCTCTCAAAGAGTATTGAGACACCGTGGCCAATTAACCTCAGCTTCCTTTTGTCTTTGGGCTTCTTCCGGGGTGCGTTCCCATTCCCGCCAGCAGAGAACGCTGTGATTCCTGTCTTCATGGGTCCCCAGGAGGGGCTGGGGACTCAGGACGGTCCCACCACCAGGAGCTCGCTTCTCCTTCTGGGTCTCCTTGTTGTTGCAAAGAACATCCCATGGAAGGGGAGTAAGGTCCAGGGGTGTGCGGGGACACTGGCAGACCTCCATCCTCACCAGCTCAGTGCGAAACCAGTATTCTGTCACTAGAGCCTCCTCCTTTGTCCTTCCCCGACCCAGGCAGGGCTCCGCTTCAACACCAAGACACGGCATAGCCTAATGGTTAAGATCTGGGGACTCTGGAGCCAGACCAGCTAGTTCAAATCCTGACTCCCCTGTTCCCAGGCTGCGTGACCACTGCTCTATGCCTCAGTTTCCCTTCCTGCACAACGGGGATGATACTTGGGTTGTTGTGAAAGTTAAAGCGGTTAAGGCGTGCCTCGCGCGGGTCAGCCCGTGGGAAGAATGTTTTGGTAATTTGTCTCTGGCCCCAGACTAACATGCTCCCCAGGGATGCAAAAGTCCTGTGGGCAACCACGCCACCCTCCTTAGAGCCTGGCCTCGTGATTATTGCTGCTCAACTGTGCCCGCCCCACCCCGCACCCAAGCTGCTTGTCAGAGGATGCCCCCCGTTCCCCCTGCGGTTTCTCCCTTGCGGATGTTCCGGTGATTTTACTGAGCCTCGTGGATGGGTGTTTGGAAGCCCACCCTACTCAGCTGACCTGCTTACCCACCTGGCCTTGACTTGGAGGGTTCACCTCCTTTGGGAAGGCTTCCTAGGTCTGGAATGAGAGAAACAGGCTCACCCACAAAATCCCCTCCACTCCGTGCCACATCCTGATGGGGCTTCCTCATATTTGTTAAGCTACCCAGTTCTGAGTCCTTATCACTTTATTTACCTGGGATGTGAATGACCAGCAGTCATTCTTCTATCCCACAAATATCTTCCTTTTTCCCTGCTTCCATTTCCACAGAATTGTGTGGGTTTAAACACACAAAGTCGGGTCAATCGTTCACGTCTTTAAAATTTGCAGTCTGGGCATTCTATTGTGGTAGCGTCCCACTAGGGCTGTGAACCTCAGTTTGGGTTGCTGTCCGTCATGACCAGAAGGTTCTCTGCTGGGACACCCAATGCAGTGTCAGAGCTGGAGCCCCTGGCGAGTTAGCTGTAGAATAACGAACGATGTCAGCGCTAGGAATTGGAAGGGGTCCTTCCGTCTACCCACCCACCCACAAAGCAGACACACCAGGATCTAATGGGCTAATCTTTCCCTTGGCAGGCAGGTCTCAGGGAGCGTTTGGAGTCAGAGGGTCCTGACCATCACCTACCCAAGGCCCTTCCTTCTTCAGAGCCTCTCCGCCGCAGAGCTGTGGTTAAACACATAGCAGCGGTATAGACTCGGGGTCAGGCCAGCCTGGGTGATAACCCAACCTGGCTGCTTGTGACCTACATGACCAACGTCACGACCTCAGAGTCTCTATCAGCCGAGTGGGGACGAACACTATCGGCTCCAGACTTAAATGTGAGAAGTCAGGCCAAACACTCAGATATGCTCGGGAAATGTGTTGTTTCTATTTTTACTGGAAAGCAGGAGAGGAGAGTTCACCACCATTTTCCCACTTCTCACATCTTCGGGCGTTTGATCTTAGCCATGCTGGGACCCCCAGGTTTCTGGCCACGGGGAGCGAAGCAGGGCCGGGCCCCCCAGTACCTGAGAGCCAGCTGTGCCGCTAAGAACGATGGGAACTGGGGGTGTGAACACCATGCACGATCCAGGCGGTTGGGAAAATAATTAAGTGCTAACTTGTCATTTTTTTTTAATGAAGTTCTGGAGTTAGAGATTTATAATTGCTAATGAACCAGGCTAATAATTAGTTGCTTTATAATAAGGGCGATGATCACTCAGACAGAGGCAGAGAGAGCCAGGCTCTGGCCTAATTTTTCTCCTGTAATTATGTGACAGGCCCCACTGCCTGGAAGTCCTCTCACCCTTCCGTCCTTCTTCTCCTGCACGGAGCCAGGCTTCCCTGGCGCTGTCCCCACTTGCCACCGCCCTCCAGCTCCTGGACCCTGAGTGCCTATCACTTCTGCCAGGCAGCCGTGTCCCGAGCTGTCCTTGACACCTGTGCCCACCCACCCATCCTCAGGAGCACGGTGGGCTGGAGGGCTGGTTCCCACACGGGGGAGGGCTGGGCTGGGCTGGCGGCCAAGCAGAGGGGGTGGTGATTGAGAAGACACTCACAATCGGGCTTCTCCCACTCCTGCCCCCTCCACCTTGGAGAGTTCCCCAAGAACAGAGTTCCTGTCCTCCCCCATGGTGGCTTAGAGCCAGAGGGAGGCTGGCAATAGGACTCTGCCTGTAGCAGGCTGGACGGGGGCTTGACAGTGCCATGAGTTTGACTAGTCCAGGTGATGGAGCGGAGCAGGTAGTGGGGAAAGAAAACCAGCTCGGACACGTCTCCGGTGTCAGGAGTCTTCGCGGCTTCTCAGAGGCAGAGCGGAAAGGGCTCTGGGTGGGATGTGATGAAATGTGGTTTAGAGCCTGGGTCCTCCATTACCTGGCTGAGTGAGCTGGGCAAGCCTCTTGACATCTTAGGACCCAGGTATGCCTGGGTGTAAAGTGACAGAGCTGGCCTGCGAAGGCTGAGGTCTCCTCCGGCACCGAGCCTCTAGGGCTTGAGGGCTCTGTGACCTTGAGAGCATGGCTGTAAGAAGAACGCAAGAAGACACAAACATGTGCCCCCCTCCGGCAGCCCTTGGGACAGAGCGGGGCTCACGGGAAGAGAGGGTCAATGCGAGAGCTGATAGACACACATCCTGAGGGAGGCCCTCTCTCACCGTTTGCTTGTGGCCCCGGATTTATGAGAATAGACATTTATGCTTCTGGGGAATAGATGGGATCTCCGAGCAGCTGGTGTCTTTATCTTCAGGTGCTCAGCAATGATTTTGCATCAAGCAGGTAAACCATAACCTGGAGAGTTCATTCATTCTTCCTCGATGGGAATGGTTGTCACTCCACCCCCGCCCACACCCCCTGGGGCCTCCCAAGGCTAAGGGTGCTCTCTCCGATGAGACTAGGAACTCACAGAGCAGACGCTGTGCACAAAGCACAGAAGATCCAGTCACCTGATGTGGACTTGTATCCTGGGGCCCTCAATAGAATTCAGAGGGGGGATGGGTGGGTCTGTGAACCTGAGTGGGAAAAAAATACCCCCTAATTTTCACTAATCTTAAATAACATTGATCGTTTCCTTTAATTATGAATATAGGGGGAAAACCACAGAATACCAGGAGCACTGGAGATGTTTGCCCCAACAGAAAACACAGATATTTTCATATCGTATTACAGCTTGGCAGATATCTCAAAATATTTTTTATGCTCATCACTACTTTGAAATTATGGTAGTTATTAGCCCTGTAGCCAGATCTTGTTTTTTAATGTGTTAATAAAAGAGCACATGAATTCCCACGTATTCGGTTTTGAAACTACAAATTGCTACAGATTTTTTTTAATACTCTGATAGCCATGTTTCAATATAATTGCTTCCCTTTATGAATCCATCTATTCCGTCCTCCCTCCTCCCTCTCTCCACCCCACACTCAAGACCCACCCTTTCCTCCATCCATTCCCAACATGGGGTGGGTTGGCGATTTGCGATCGATGGAGACGGCCATCTCTTGCTGGAGGCAATCGAGGCCAGAACTTCGGGAAGGAGCAAAGGTGTTAGTGTGACCCAGGGACGAGGAAGGTGAAGACACCAGGGAGAAGGCTGGCTCTGAGACCACTGTCCCTGCTGGCTGAGCTCGGAGTGGGGCAGTGGGTGGACAGAATGCCAAACCGGAGCCCACACTCTTGGTTCCCACCACATTCTGGATTCTGTACACGTTGGATCCCATTGCTGGAACCAGCAGAAGGAAACAGATGGAGTTCTGAGTATGCTAGGTTGTGGGGTTCGGGGTAGGCAATGCTACAACCCACCCCAATCCACAACCCTTGTTGAATTCCTGCAGGATGGCGGCCAGGATTGCAGAGAGTGCCAGTTGTAGATCCAACTGGACAATGAGATTTGTCGGTGCTGACTCTCCTGCCCTCTTCCTTCGAAGATAAAGAGCATGTTCCAAGAATACCCTTTTGTTCATTCATTCGGCAAATATATTGAGACTCTACTCAGTGCATGACTCTTCATAGCCTTTGCGATCATAAGCTCGGCATAGAGCTGGGGAGGCACCCATTAGGCAAATAGCATGTCCATAATTAATGACAGTTAATTAATAAATAATAATGACAAATACTTGATGCTCAGGGCAGTGAATGACTCGAATAGAGACAGTCACGTCTTACGGCAAAAGCCCAGCTCTCAGTGGGCGCCCGGAGACTGCCACCGTTACATGTTGCTTGCTTCTGATTTTTCTGTTTTCCAGCAAACGTAAAATTCAAGATTAGCTTCCCTGGGCCTGTAGTGGTTATCACACACCCTGGATTTTTTTTTTTCTAGCACAGCTCTGATTTCGAGAATTCTTCTCCTTTGTGCCCATACACCACTGAAATGCCAATATCCCAGCAGCGGTCACGTGTCCCAGATTACCATCTTTGACATACGTTCACACACAGATGTCCTCAGGCCGTGGGTCCTGGTCTGGTCTGGGGTTTGGAAAATGTACTGTTGGGGGTGTTAGATCCCTCACCCACCCTTGCTTCCTGTCCCCTCCCGGCTCAACCCTCCCATCCGTCTCAGACAGTGCTATGGCAGGAAATGAAAAGTCATTTTGAAATTAGAGCAAGCAAAACAAAACGCGGAGGTAAAGCTGCAGGAGGAAGAGGTCGTATAATACATTCTTGAGCCAAATGGGAAAGAGTGTTTCTTCCCTGCCATTTGTATAGATAATTGAGCATTTTCTGTTCCCTCACCCAGTACAGTCCGTCTTCAAAGACTCTTTGTGTGCATTGGAGGGACTAAGTTGCAAGCAGATGGAGTAATTGGGCAAATTACATGTGGATGTAAAACTCTTTCCACTCGGAAGCCGTGGGGCTCTGTAGGGGAGGCCGCCAGCAGCTCCGCGCTGGGGTGGGCTTGGGCAGGGCCGTCGTTACTTCTGTGTTTCAAGTGAGAACAAAGATCTCTTTAGCAATGGCAGGTGTAGAGTAGACTCCCAACCCTCTAGGAAAACACCTGACTCACGGTCATGGTCCGTAACGATGACAGGCGACAGCTTCATTTATTGAACACGTACTATGTGCCTGGCCCCTTGGAACATGTCCCTTCGCGGATTGCCTCATTTAACCCTAACAGCCCCGTGAAGCGCGTACTGTGTGCTTCATGGAAATCTGAGAAAATTAAGGGGGTTCAACGTCTCATTCAACGTTGCACAGCAGGTGAGTCAGGGAACTAAGATCCAAATCTGCAAGCCTGACCCTGGCCTCACGCTGAGCCGCCGTAAGGTGCTATGAAGGGCAGAGGCACCCCCAAATTCGGTAAGATCTAGGCAGAGAGAAGGGACAAACTCTTAGGCGGATGTTTAGAAAGAGCGTGACGTAGCCTGGCCAGGCCTGACTGGGAAGAGAAGGGACAATGACACTTGTGTGTATCTCACCCGTGTCTGGTATTATGCCGGAAGCTTTACCTACACTTTTATTCAATTCTGAAAACAATCATATGAAGTAGGTAGAATGATCCCCCTTTTACAGGTGAGGAAACCAAGGCTGTATCATAACCTAAGATTATAGTCCGTATAGGAAGAACCAGTCTCCTGACTCTAATGCCCGTATTCTATTCATTCTTCTTTGGCAAGTGGCAGGGAAGGGAGAGGCAGGAGGTTGGTAAAGAACAAGTAGCAGAAGCGTCCAAAAATCAATTTAAGAATTGGCTCCAAATCGCCTCCTCCAGGAAGCTCACAGAGACTGGCATTCGTCCGCTTTGGTTTAACACCATGTGAGGGCCTCGAGCCCAGCTGATCCATTAACAAACACTTGTTGAGACTAGTGGAAAGATGATTGCGTCCACGCACACCGATTTTGCTATTATCTTAAAAAGAGCAGGTGCTCTCTCCTGATTGGGGTCGTCCCGCCCATCTCTTTGGCCCCGGTTCGTTCCTGTCTCTCTCTCGCTCTCCTGCCTTCTCTCATTAAGAACGAGAAGGGAAATCTGCTGCTCTGATTTCTCCAGCTGCCTCCGCGCGGCTGTCGAGCTCCACAGCACAGTATTTAAATCCCGTTAAATAACCTGTTTTCATGGGCAATCACAGCCAGGTTAGTAAATTCCCCACACGCTCACTCTTTAGACAGAACCGACATCCCAGGTCCGCAGAAAATTGGCCATTGTCCTTTAATGGTGGAATTGAACAGCGCAAATGGTTGCACATTAAAAGAAAGTTGTTCCCATTCAGACAAAAAGTTCAGCCTACTGCTCTGGAAATTTCCAGTTCATGGCCCATTTCTCTCCAGGTATAAAGGAGAAAATAAGTATCCGCACAAGGCAAGTGATTAATTTCAGCCAGCATGTTGGTGGCGCCTGCTGATGGCTGGCTCTTGGGTTCCTAATCCTCGGCCCTGGCCAGGTGTGGGGGGCTGGGGGAGGGGCTCCCATCTCTGGGATTTCAAACTGGAAACTTCTTGGCTTTCAAGTGGCTTTGAGCTATAGAAGGAGTAACCCTCTTCTCCTGCTCCTGAGGGTGGAGAGGCTGGTGGGTAGTTATTCAAGTTTTCCTAAATCTTGGTGCCTTTGACCCTGGCTTCTCACCACCACCACCTCCGTGACTTTATGAGGCACCGCCGCGTGTGTGGCCCCATGTTAAGGGACTACAGAAGGGTGCCAGGAGCAGCATGGGTTTGCCCGTGCCCGGGAATTCAGTAGAACCTGTGGTTGTTTCTGAGATGGCTCAGAAGATGTCCAGATTGCCTGGTCCCGGCGTTAGGGTCGCTAGTTTTTGTTACACTCAGCAGCCCCGGGAAATGGCATCGCCTTCCCCCATTTTCCCAAAACCAATTACATCTTGTGAATCTGTCATCTGTTAAGCTGTATAATGGTCCCAAATCTGGTGGCTTAAAACAACAACCACTCGGTCGGTTTTGATTCCACAGGCTTCTAATTTGGGCTGGAATCAGCTGGTCTGAGTCTTTCTCTCCGTGGACCAGGCTTCTCTGAGCTCCGGAGCCAGGGGCTGGCTGGTCTGGGATGGCTCAGCCGGAATGACCGGGGCCCCTCTCCGTGTCGTGGCTCCTCTGCCGTGGGCTGCTTGGGCTTATCTACGGGTGGTCTAGGCTTCAGAGAGCAAGAACTTTATGGCCTTGAACTGAACTGAACTGAACTGAGAAGCTGTTGGTTCTATCACATTACACTGTCTACCTTGGCCAAAGCAAGACACAGGGCCAGTCCAGAGTCCAAGGGTGGGATAGTAGGTTAAATAGTGTCCCTCCCAAATTCATGTCCACCTGGGACTTCAGAACGCGACCTTATTTGGAACTGGGTCTTTGCAGGTGTCATGAAATTAAGGTTCTCCAGAGAAGATCATCCAGGATTTAGGATGAGCCTTAAACCCAGCATCTGGCATTCTTGTAAGAAGAGGAGAGGACACAGGGACAAAAAGCCATGTGGAGTCAGAGACAGAGACGGGAATGCAGCCCAGGAATGCCCGGGAGGAACGGCAGCCACAGGACGCCAGGAGAGAGGCAGGGAATGGCTTGTCCCCTAGAGTCTTCAAAGGGAGCATGGCCTTGCTGACACCTTGACGTTGGACTCCTTACCTCCAGAAATGTGAGAGAATGAATTCCGTTGCTTAAGCCACCCAGGTCAGGGTCATCTGTCGCAGCAACCCTGGGAAAACGATACGGGCGGGAGATAGAGCCCAGCGTGTGCTGCCAAGTCACACTGCGAAGGCTGACGGGGTAAGGGGATGGGAGGCGTGGAGCCACGTTTGCCGTCTTGCACCTTGGCTTCCCAGGCTCTGCCGTGTTCCTGGCAGGTAGTCTTAAACCGAAGAGCAGGCGCAGGATGCCAGGCGCCAGACATCACTTCCCCAGGCGGGTGCTATTCTGCCCCAGGCTCCAGAGTGAGCGCGGCTCCAGGCCTCTGCGCCTGCGGATTCCCCACCAACAACGCCTACGTCTCGGCAGGGGCAGGGGAAGGCAGACAGCCAGGAGATCAAGGCCGGCGACGTGCTAGGGACAGCCCCGTGCCGCTGGGCCGTGTCCTCCATGCCTCGGGTCCCAGTGGCCTGGGATGACCAGGCCAGACCCCTCCCCAGACCCAAGTCAGTGCCCCGCGCACGGGAAGGCTGCCTTTGGATTGACTGAGACCTCGTGCTGGAAAGGGGGCTTTCGTCCCTTCCACACCTCAGAAAGAAGCTTGCTCTCTTGGGAGTTGAGACTGTCACTCCTGTGCACTTATCCACATGTTCTCCGAATCCCCATCTGGCACCTGGGCGCGGTGTGGCGTAGCAGGCACTGGGCGACCGGAGCCTGCCCTTGAGAGCTGGCACTGAGGCTGTCGCAGTGGGCTGGAGTACAGGCACCGCCAAGCACACCAGGGTGTCGGAGGTCACCGCCCAGGCATCGGCAGACTGCTCGGGGGTGGGGGGATGTGGCCCTGCGTGGACTGTGTCCAGGTTTCCTCCTGCAGGACCCGGTGTCCCTTCCTCCTCCGAGTTCCCGAGCACTGAGTCAGGCGGTGGGTTTCAGTGTCAGAGAGCGATGCATCAGGCAGACAAGGAGCCTGCTTCACGGGCCTTCACACCAGCTGGGAAAACGAGTAAGTCAACAAAAATGTACCCTCCTTACAGCAGGTGGAGGGGCCAAACAGGAGTCAGAGAGGTGCTGTGGGGAAGGGCTCCCGGGGGTGGGTGGTGAGTGGAAAAGGCATGGTATTTGAGATGAGCTATGAGGAAAGGGCATACGATATTAATCAATGTCCCCCAAATTCCTGTTCTCCCCAGAACCTCAGATTATGAACTTATTTGGAAATAGGGTCATTGCCGATGTAATTAGTTGCGATGAGGTCATACTGGAGGAGCGGGGACCCTTAATCCAATATGATCGGTGTCCTCGTAAGAGAAGAGACAAGCCACGCGTGGAAGAAAGGTGGCCATGTGGCCATGGAGGCAGAGATAGGGACAGTGCAGCCGCGAGCCAGGAGTTTCCAGCAAGTACCAGAAGCTGGAAGAAGGAAGGAAGGGGTCTTTGGAGACCTTGGTTTCAGCCTTCTGGCCTCCAGAACCGTGAATGAATCAACGTCTGCTGTTTGAAGGCACCTAGTTTGTAGCATTTTGTCACCACAGCGACAGGAACTCATACGACCTCGGAGCATTCGGGGCAGAGTGGAGGCAGTATGACACCCTCCAAAGACAGAGGCTGGGTCCTCCCGAGAGAGCAGCAGCGAGGAGCAGGGAGACAGGGAGCAGCATGGCCGGGGCGGGGGCGGGGGGCAGTCTGCGGGCCACCGTCACCATTTGTATTTCATCTTAAGAACCGTGGAGAGTCATCACAGGCTTTGAAAAGAAGGAAGAAACAGGATTTGAAGTTTATTTTTAAAGATCACACCAGCTGCTCTGTGAAGAGTAGATTTGAAAGAGACAGGAGTGGAGGCAGGACAGCCACTCCCGGCCACAGCCGGAGCTCCTCAGGGGGTCGGACACGGAGCCCCCACGTGGCCCGCAGCCCCTCCCCGAGCCGCGCATCCCGGAGCAGTGAAAATGCACGTCCACGCAAACTCTTACACACGAGCATTCACACCAGCATTGTTCACAGTCGCGGAAAGGCGGAAACGACTCACACGTCCATTGACTGATGAACGGACGAAAAATCCTTGGTCTATTCACGCGACAGCATATCATTTGGCCATAGAAAGGGATGGAACGTGGATGCCCCATGGCACGAACGGATCTTGGTAACACCGTGCCAAATGGAAGAAGCTGGTCGCAAAGGATCACGTGCCGTGTGATTCCATTTGTACGAAATGTCCAAACAGGCAAATCCATAGAGACAGACAATATATTAGGGGTTGTCTAGGGCTGGGGGGATGGCCTTGCGGGGGTGAGAGCTAAGGAGATGGACGTGGTGGGGGTGGGGTAGGAAGATCAAAGCTGGAATTTGGACCTATTACAATTTAAGTGACCCAGTGGAAACGTCAAACACACGATAGAATATATAGGGTCAGAGAAATGAACTTGTATGGAAAAGTATTTAGGGCAAGGAAACCATCCAGAAAATAGGAAGGAGATAAAAGAACCCAGGCGCCTTGGGATTCCAACCTCAGGAAGTTGGGGGATGGTGGGGGAGGTAGGGGAGGAGAAAGCACAGGAGATTTTGAAGACGCATCCACAGAAGTGAGATGCGTGGGGTCCCAGAAGCGAGAGAAGAGCGTTTCAAGAGGAGGGAAACACCAGGGGTTGGTGACTGTGTCCTTGGCAACATGCACCTTGTTGACGGCCTCGATGAGGTCCCTTCAGGGGTGGGACAGAAGCCCGATTAACGGAAGTTGAACAGAGAAAAGGGACCGGGTGCTTACACGCCGTGTTCGCAGTAGCCTCCACGAGACCTCGGTCAGCGCTGGGTGGGTCAACACGATGTGCCCGAGCCGTGTAACAGAGTACTTACTACTCGGCTGTAAAAAGGAAAGAAGTTCAAATGTGCGTGTCACCATGAGTGCATCTTGAAAGCATTATGCTAAAGAGGCCAGACGCAGACGCCACGTAATGCCTGACTCCACACACGTGAAGGACCTCGAATCGACAAATTCACGGACAGAGCACATCACATAGAGATTACCACGGGCTGGCAGGGCCGGGGCGGGGAGTGGGGGGAGACTGAAGCATCATTACCTCACCATTGCAGAATTTGTTCGGGAGGATGAGAAAGTCCCGGAAAAAGTGGGGTGGTGGTGGTGACTGTTACGTATTTGGATGTGCTTAATGCCACCGAGTGGTACGCTTCAACGTGATGAAAACGGCCAATATTACGTCACGCATATTTTACCACAATAGAAATCAATGTTGAAGAAGTGAGTGAGAGGTGACAACACGGTGGCGGTGAGGGTAGACCAGGAACTTTGTGAAGGGATGCCAGGAAAGGAAGCGGAGACGCAGAGCCAAAACTTCCAGGAGGTTGGGACTTAGTTGGAAATAGCATGTGCGCGCACAGGGGGAAATGAGTCATTCCGGCAGGAGCGGGGACAGGGAAGGCGGAAGGTCCCTCGGAAGTCTGCACGCAGGACATCCTTAAATTCTGCGCCCCTGGCACCCGTGGGCTTCGCCCGGCCCCAGCCTTCTGTCCTCCTGGGAACCTCCCCGGGCTGCTCCCGCCCCGGGTCAATGGGACATCCCTCCAGGCAGCTGTGACAAACCTGCGTTTGCCATCTGGGCTCTTGTTTTTGCTGTCGGGCCACTGAGTCCTTTTCTGAGCTGGAAACTGCCAAGGGCAAGGATTTGGTTTTTCTGTCCTCCCAGTGGGCGGGCAGAGAGGCGCTCCTGGTCCACAGATCATTAGGAAGGGACTTCCAGTCCCCCTAACCCCAGGCTGCCCTTGATGTAACATCTTCTTCCTCCCGGTGGCCACATCGTCAGGTCCCTTTCCCCGGCCCCGGCTCCTGTCCCCCACCCTCCACAGACCCCCCCCCTCCTGTGCTCTGATCCTTCGGACTTCCAGAAACGGCTCCTCTTCCAGTGCCAGCTTCAGAACCATCACTCAGGACCCCACTCAGCTGGGTGCACTCTCCCCTCCCAGCACCCCGCCCCTCCCGCACTGCTCTGAACCAGAGTTCTCAGCCTGGGCACTGTGGACATTCGGGGCTGGGTCACTCTGTTTGGGAGCGTTTAGCAGCCTCCCTGGCCTTTACCCACTTGACGCCAGTGGCGTTCATCCCAGTTGTGCCAACCAAGCGCATCTCCAGACCATTGGCCTCTGGCCTCCGGGAACCATCATCCAGACCGAAGGCCTTGACCTCCACCTTCTGCCTGCCCTTTCCTCAGCCGGAGGAGGAGGAGATGACCCCTACTTTCAGCCCCTGCAGCCTGGCATTCGTTCCCCAGGCTCCCTTACTCTCTCTAACTGTTCTCTAATTGCCTCATTTGCATAAACCTGCTCTCCTCCGGGGCTGCTGAGTAACTCCCAGGCCAGGCCTGATGCAGCCGCGTGGGCTTTCTTTCCGCCAAGCTGCGGACGTACGGAATGTAGGTCCCCTGTCCTTCCTGGCCGTCAGCACACGCGGGCCTGGCAGCGGGGAGCACCCCGAAGGGTCCCAACTGACACTGGTTCTTGCCTCGTGTTTTCCTGGGTCAAAACCAGCCGGTGGTTCTCAACCCTGCACGCACATTTTGCTCACTTTTAAGAAAACGCTGAGAAAAAAAAAAGAAAAAAAAGAAAACACTGAGGCCTGATGCCCAGCCTTGGGCTGAGGGTGAGGCCCAGGCATGGCTATTGTTTATAGTCCCTGCACGGTGAGAAGCCCACCTCCATAGTGGGCAAGGATCCCCTGGGGGACTTTTCGAGAATCAGGTTCCTGTCCCCCAGAGATTCTGCTTCTGGAAGTTGACGGTAGGGCCAGGAGTCTCTGACAGACAGCACGTCAGGGGATCCTGATGTACGTATCTGGGGAAGCATGGTGCTGGGGGCTCCGTGCCCGTCACTATTGTGTGTCTCAGCTCCCCAGGTCCGAGGCACACTTGCCGGGGCGTGGGCTGAATCAGGGGCCCTGCGCGCCTCTGTGGGCTGGGTCTGTGTGTGTGTCAAGTGCAGCCCTTACAGGAGGGACGAGGAGCCAGCGGGTGGGCGCCTCGTCCAGGGCATGGCGCCCGGGGCCAGCTCTGCTCCCGGCTGCTCCCTTCCCGCTCCTGCCCCAAGAACCCTCAGGGCCACCCAGTGACACTGAAGAGGAGGAGGCCAGGGAGCTGGGGGCTGGCTGAGCCTGACTCCACCCTGCCCCGTGGCCACCCTGCCCCGGGTCCCACAGAGGGTGAAGAAGAGTCAGGGATGGGGGTTCAAGGCTGGGTGCTCGGGCAGCCTCATCACCCTGAAGTGTCCAGACTGTCATGTCGGAGGGAAGCAGACAGAACCCTTCACTGTCTGGCGGACAGCACCACAATGGGGTCCACAGACAGCTGGTTCTAGAAGCTGCCATCCATCCGCCTGCTCTGGGGCAGCTCTTCCACGGCACCGGCTCTTTTCCTGGACCCAGAGGCCAGGCGTGGGGCCCCCTGGCCTCTTAGAGTCAGTCGAACAGGAGGCACCATCCACACCATCCGGGGGAACACCTTGCTTCCAGGGAAGGAAACAGAGTCTGGTTAGCTGGTAGGCAAGCCTGAGCCCAGAACCCAGCCTCTGACCCCAACAGCAGGGTGCGGCCTGTGTGCCTAAACTCATCCCTCACTCCAGAGAGAGGGCACAGTCGTGGCCATGCCTGGCTCCGGGCCGGCCAGCGTGGATTTGAATGCTCACTCTGCTGTAGACCAGCTGTATGATGCTGGGCATGTGTCCCAACCTCTCTGTGCTTCAAGTGTCCTTATCTATAATTGTGAATAATAACAGTACCTACCTCTTAGGGTTGCTGTGGGGATTAAATCCGGTCACTGAATCTATTTGACAAATACAGTAGTGTTTGCCACACGCCGGACACTGTTCTAAGCACTTGATAGAAGCTGGCGCGTCTATAATAGTGACCCTGGTGAGGTAGGTTCCACGTTTTATATCTAAGGAAACCGAGTCACAGAGGGATTAAGGTGATACAGCGAATGAGTGGTAGAGGGACAATTCACACCCAGGGTCCACATTCTTAACTTCCATGCCACGTGGACTCCCTATACAGAGGCCGGAAAATAGCAGACGCCTGTTTGCAAGGTCGGTTTTCCTTGTCGGCAGACCTGACCTGCAGGCTGGTGGCTCTGACCTGTGGTCATTAGCTGCGGGCCTTCCTCAAGCTCTGTCTTGCTCCCACCTCCCCTCTCAGAGACTCTGCAGCCAGGCCGCCAACACTCCAAGGCAGCTGGCGAGGGTGACGGGCCCTCCTCCTCCTGTCCCATGGGTGCTAAGATCTCCCGTTCATTTCACCTGCGCCGTGTGCAGAAGTGCAGGCCAGGGACCGCGGCCACTGTCCTCTCCGGCCCCTCCCTTCCCTGCAGCTCCCACTCCCCCCCCTCATCTTCCCCAAAGGCATGGGAGGCGCTTTGCAAAAGCACCCTGGGCACCGCAGAATGAATGGAGCGAATGTGTAAGATTCTTAAGACTAAGGAAGCAAAACAAAGTCAGGTCCTTGTCACAAATGGCAGGAGGCGCCTCTTTGGGGACTGAGGGAGAGTTGGGTGAGGACTGTATGGCTACAGAGAAGGTGATTTCCGGGGTTTCGGTGGGGACACCAGGCAGCCGTTCCTCAGTCCGAGCCATGTTTGCGCCCGCTCCTTTCCTAGGTGGCGTGGAGATTGAGATGGGGGGCTGGGGGGCCTCTGCTGATGCAGGGTCACAGGTAGGGCAGAAGGCACGTGATTCGGTCCCAGGCACCCCCAGCTTCAGGGAAGGATCCAGAAAGCTAAAAGTCTCTCTCCCTCTCCCTCTGTCTCCCTCTCCTTCTCTCCCTGTGCCTCCTCTTAACTGCATTGGAAAACCCTTCCAGCATCTTGGCCCTCCCTGCCGCCCAGGAAGCAGGAGAACAGGGCCTCAGAGCCCCCCAGGGAGTCCACTGCGCCCCGCTCCTTCATTGCCAGGCAGCCAAAGCGACACTTTTCTCCTCGAAGGGAAGGTGAGCCTGTCACTTGAGATTCTCAGCAGGCACCGCCCTCTCAGCATTCTGGGCCTGAACTGCCTTGGACAAGCCGTGCTCATCAGAGCAAAAGTAAGCCTGAGTTTCGGGAACAGGACCCCGAGCTGTCTCCCGGCCCCATGCGTGGGTCACCTTCGCGGTAGTGCCTGGCATGCCACTTCCCCGCACTTTGATGGGCCCTTGCTCGTTTGCATCACCTCCTCACGGCACACACAAGTTAGGTAGCCAGGCCTGCCTGCGGGGTCAGCGTGTCCCGCGGGCCTGGGACACTGAAGTGAAAGAGCTCCGCCCTCTTTCCCTGCGGATCAGCATCTTTTCTCCTGGGGTTTCATAGCTACAGCCGCCGACACCTGGGGCTGGAGCACGCTCTGTGTTGTGGGGGGCTGTCCGGTGGCATATTGAGCGATGACCTGGGCCTCCACCCACCCGATGCCAGTAGCACCTTTTCCTCCAGCATGTGACAACCCACAGTGTCTCCAGACATTTGCAGACGTCCCCTGGGGGGAGGCAGAATCGCCCCAGGTTTACAGGCTCTAGGTTTGGGACCCCTCTCCTAGGAGAGCAGCAGGGAGGTGAGTTCTTCCAGAATAACATAGAAAAATTCCTCGGGGGACCTTGTCCTCGGCTCACTCCGACACCACTGTAGTAAGAAATAGCTGAGGAAGAAGGCCGTATCTTCCAGACTAAGAGAAGACCCTACCAAGTTTCTGGAGACCCCAAAGAATGTTCCAGAAGGTTGGAGGAGAAGTGGTCAGGCAGTTCCCAGAGACCTGGACTCCCTGCTGGACCTGAGTCCAGCTCCTGTCCTCCCTCTCCTCAGCTTCTGAGCATGGCTTCCTCCTCAGACTCCTGCATCAAGGTGGGTCAGAAATCCCACCCCCCGGCTGTGTGACCCCGAGCCAGTTTTATAGCTTCTCTAGGTCTGTTTTCTCCTCTACAAAATAAAGCTAATAATACTTGGGGGAGTTCCAAGATCAAAGAAAATGCGTGTAAAGCCCTTGGCACAGTGCTCACTGTACGGCAGCTAATGTATTTTTTCTAACCAACTAGGGGCAAATCCTTCCCCTTCTGGAATCTTCCTTCATCCTCACCTGGGCCACAGGAAAAATAGCTGACTCTTCCAAGGAGGCAGAGCCCGGAGAGATTGTGAGTGAAGAGGCAGGAATTTCGGCAGGGACTGCCCTGAGGGGAAGACCAAGACCTTTTCACACTTTTGTGAGTAATTAAAAACAGCCTTTGGTCTCCTGGCACAGTGCAAAATAGCTGTCACAAAATTAGCTTCAGAGGTGGTGGCACTCCCCAGATGTTTGCCCCTGACCATCGCTTCCGAGCATCTAACTCCCCTGGAAGAGCTTCGGTGGCTGTGGGCAAGGCCGGGCACACTCTCTCCTTGAAATCCTCTCTCGGAAATGTGATTTTAAAATGTGATTGTTCTTACTCATCTTGAAATTCATTTGAGGCTGGAAGTCCGCTCACCCTGCCTCACTCTCTGAATCCTGTGACGATTAAAGTGACGGAAGAAATCAAGCTTCTGAATACGGGTAGAGGAGCTGGGGGTTTGAATTTCGACAGGTGTTGGATCGTGCGAGTGAGGGAGGGTCCTGGAAATGATGTGTTAGGGACTCCAGGGCTTCCAGATGCTGCTGGGAAGCTCATAGTTCTGTCTTCAAGGAGCATACAGACCAAAGCTTTTAAGGAACGGATGTGGACCGGTTCTCTAACCGCGGAGAGAGCAAAGGAGAGAAGCTTCCAGAAAGGCAGATTGGATGGAAGAAACTTTGTTCCCACCAATTTTAAAGCCAGCAGAGTCCCGCTTGAAATGTTCTTCCCCACACCCATCCACTCCTTTATTTGCAAGAACCACTCTACTTTATTCTTCAAAACCCCAGGACGTGCCACTCCTTCTGGGAAGCCTTCTAGAAATACCCCCAAAACATGCGTTGATCTCCCCCTCTGTACTGCACTTCCTTATCAGCACTGCTTACGTCTGTCTCGTTTTTCATTTAGGGGTTCCTTAAAGACAGGGATTTATTTTTCTTGCTTGTATCTTTGACCTTTATCTGGCAGTCGAATTTGGCTATAGAACGGCCTAGACATGGAGACCTGGCCTTGTGGCTTCCGGAGGGTCCCTGTGTCCTCTTAGAGTTTCAGAATTGCTCTCTCTCCGCAAGACGAATCCTTTGGCCATTTAGTGAGGAAAGTGAATGGATCATTTCCTGACCTTAATATGCAAACTGAGATTTTTCTCAGCGGTTAATGATCAAAGGGCTGCCCGGCCTCCCTAGGCACAGGACCGGGAGGGCTCTGCAGCTCCCAGGCTTCATAAATGGCTTTAAACGTTGAGATAGCCCAGGCCTTCATAATTAAATTTTACACATTAATCTAAGCGGGATCTCTCTGAAGCACTTCCTTTGAGTCCTGCAGGGCTAATTCACTGAACCCTCGGTCAAGGCACAGACTCTTTGGAGAATGGAAATTGAATGGCCGTCGCCACCTGCAGGTCGGACATTGGAAGTGGCCGTAGGCTAAGATGCCCTGCTGGCCTTGAGGGGCGTTGTGTCCTGTCAGTGGGCTGTCACCCCTCAAGGGCTTCACTTGGACCAGCCCGCAGGTTGCCAGGACCCCGTGCAGCTCTGCCAGGACTCTGTCTAAGTTGACTGCCATGATGGTTCAGGCTGGCTTGACCGCTCACCACACCCTGGTATCCGAAGGAGGAGAAGCTTCATGAGTTCTGTCACTCTTCCCGGGTTGGCAAATTTTTATGATGTTGACTCTGTTGAGTGGGGCGGTCTAGGGTGCTCAGTGTGATTAAATCAACTCTGCCTCTGCTGATATTGTTGAAGCCCATAATTCTAGAACTTTCCTTGGTTCCAGCCTCATCCAGCAACTCTTTCCTGGAAACTTAGGAGAGGGAAAGCCTCAGTCCCAGGACGGGTGATATTGACATTGCCTTTGGGTTGTTCTTTAAGGAGACCTGGTTGGGTTACATCTTCCCTAAGAAGCAGCTCTTGTTTTGCGAGCCTGCTGGGGAAAGGGTAGACAAAGACCTATTATTTGTTGAGCACCAAGCCAGACCCTCTCAGACTTTCACGTGGGAATGAGCCACGTGGCATCCTGTTAGATGCAGACCCGGAATCAGTAGGTCTGGGGCAGGGCAAGGGCCTCCATTTGTAGTGAGTTCCCTGGTCCAGTGCCATATTTAAGAAGCAAAGGCCAGGGACATGATTTCATACCCCCTGGCTGCAGCCTTATGTAGAGGGCATGGGGATCGGTGCTTCGTAGGCACCTGCTATGTGCCAGACGGGGAGATCGACTGTGCCAGGGGCCCACTTAGAACTTGCAGTGGGCAAGCCGGGACCCATCGGTCATTCCACAGAACAAACTTCAGTGCTTTGGCCTTTTAGCAAAACGGGCAAACTGAGGACTACAGAGATCAAACGGACGGAAGACCAAGGGAGGAGAGGATTATAGCTTCAGAAAGGCACGAGAGCTTTTTAGTAGTTCTGGATTAGAAGGATCTCTTATTCTGTCTTATTCTTCCCACTTTTTGGAAATGGAGTATTATGGTGTTTCCGCCCCGGCCCGGACACAATGCTATGGAGGCCACAGGCTTTGAGGCTGGTTGTAGTGAGGCACACACTCTTGCCCTCATGAGGACTTTGGACCTCATCCTTGCGCCAGAAATTCAGTACGTATAAGAATCACTTCAGGGAGCTGGTTCACAGCCAGATGCCCAGGAGCGGCAGTGGGGCTGGACATCTGGATGTCAAGCAAAGCAACTTGATTGTGATAGATACTCAGGTGACCCTGATGTAGGTGACACGTGGACCTCTTTGGGGAAAACTTGCCCCACATGTTCAGATTAATAGAGATGGGTATCTAATGCAGCCATGTGGACCAGAGAGACCTTAGAAACCCTGATCATCAGAAAGTAGAGGCTTTATTGAGTTTTTAATTATACATGGCATCACGCACTGAGATATGCTCTCTGTCCTCCAAAACACTTGGGACATCAACTCACGTTTTGCGACATAACAGAACAAAACGATTACAACCATTTGGGTAAAGAGGAAGTCAGTTTTCTTAAGCATCCTACCATGGGGCAGACTAGACGCCTGGTCTGTGAAATCTCATTTATTCTTCCATCAACCCAAATAGCTAGACATTATTATTACGTCCATTTAGAACTGAGAAAATGCACTCAGCAAGGTTAATGAATCTGTTCAAAGTTGCACGTGTATGTTGCAGCAAAGACTGAAATCCATGTAGCCCACGTTCTTTGCCTAGAAAATATCACCATACGGACTCACTGGAAACCCTTTGACCCACTTGTCCAGGCTGGTTAAATGTAGCCCCAGCAGGAGTGCCCAGGGCAGACAGTGAGAGAGACCACAGTGCCCTTGCACGTACACCTTCTTCCATCCACTCCCCCAAATAGGGCTACTCGACCCCATGTAGCGCATTGGCACAAAGATGACATACCCAATCCTCCCCGGGCCTCTTGCTGCCTGTGTCTGGTGTGAACCCCCACAGGAACCCAGAACTTGCCCAAACACTGTGCTTGAAAGGCTTAACCAAACTTCAGCCTGCCTTCCACCTGGGATGGGCTACGTCCCTAAAGGTGGCCCCCTCTCCCGTACCGGGTTTCTGGCCAAGAAGCTAGAATGCTGCCGGACCTTGTTCCTCCCTTTTCACTTCTCTGTAGCCGCCTTTTTTGTTCCCTCTCCGTGCTCCCTGTAAAGCTGTCAGTCATCTTAGTTAGCTGGAGTTGCGCACATTTACACTGGCGAAGTCGCCCGAATGAAATCTGTCTTGCCGCCTTCGACAAGAGGCCGTGGCTATTTTCCTCTGTAGCTGGCTTCCGTTTGAACACAGAGATGAGGTCAGAGAAGGCTCTGGAAAGTGGATGTGGGTCTTGGACTCCAGGCTAAGGAGTTTGGACCTCAGCCTGTGGGCAGTTAGGGAATAATTTTGCTTGTGAAGCCAGGCGGAACAAGTTAACATTCTCCTGCTTGAGGGTTCTGCATATGAACAAGAGCCAGCAGGTCCCCCGAGCCTCCCTCGCTAACGTTTCACACCCCGGTTTCCAACGATTCTTCAGATGACACGGTTCTGAGCCCCTCCCCATGCTGGCTGTCCTCTCTCGATGCCCTCAGATTGGTGAAAGCCTCGTCTTCTTAAAATATTCTTCCTGAACAGTCCTTCTGTGTGGTGATGAATGTTAAAGCTCTGATAAGCTTGACCTTTATAATGAAGGCAGTCTGCATCAGAAAACACACGCATTGACTCAAATGTGAAAACCGGGACAACGTAAAAGTGGTTGAAGAATTAACTGACCTGTGACGGCTTTTGGGTATGTCTGCCAAGCATCCCTTCCCTTGCAGCCTGGTCATGAACGCTTGGGGCTCGAGCAGTCTAGTCCTGACTCCTTACCCACAAGGCCAGGCGGAGCCATGGGAAGCCGTTACTGGGATTTTCCATACTGAGACTGCTGACAGACGCCCTCTTTCCTCTTGGGTCTCTGCGAAAATGAGGTAATCTTAAAGCTGCCTGTGGCCATATTCCCCAGCAAGTAAGTAAAGCTTATTTGCAAGACAAGAAAAAGAAGTCGATAGGCAAACGGGATCCCAGATTGAGAGATGGGGAAGAGTCTGGACTTCCAACAATAAGAGCTACTTTTAACCCAAGCTACAGCTGGCTGTTCTGATTCTCAGTGATCTGGGGCAGAGCAGGTGATGGGGGCATGGGAACAAAGTGGATTATGTGACCCTCCTTTAGACAAGGAATTCTGCACCGGGCAGGAAGGGCCACTGTTGTCCCGGGATGGGCTGGATTTTCCTTCATTGAGATGGATCAGTTTATCAGTGTCAAAGGCCAGGGGAAGCTTAAAAAATCTCAGGGTGGTAGACGCAAGAACATCCCTTGCCAAGGGAGCTAAGAGGTTTGCATGAATTAAGACACATTCTACATAATCGTGAGTCACATCTGTGTTCCCTCAACCCCGACTGTGCATTAGTCACTAGGAAGTTTGAAAAGAAACTTGGTTTCGGGGCGGGACCCAAGCGCTGAGTATTTTAAAAGCTCCCCAGGTGATTCTCTAATAGAGTCAAGGTCAAGATTAGGCCAGTAGTTCTCAGACATCAGCAAATAATATCAGGTTCACCTGGAGGGCTTGTTAAGGCAACCTTGGGGGCTCCACCCCTGAGTGTCTGATTTACCAGGTTCGAGGAAGGGCCTAAGAATTTGACTCTATAGTAAGTTCCGGGGTGACACCATTGTTCTGAGAACGAGTGGTTTTAACTCTGATTGATAAATTAAGCCTTAGCTAAGAAAATACACAGGCATCTTTTTTTTTAAAGGTTTATTTATTTATCTTGAGAGAGAGAGAGAGAGAGAGAGAGGTAGCAGGGGAGGGACACACACAGAAAGAGAATTCCAAGCAGGCTCCGTGCTGTCTGCACCGAGCCCAACGTGGGGTTCGAACCCACGAACCGCAAGATCGTGACCTGAGCTGAAATCAAGAGTTGGACGCTTAACCGACTGAGCCACCCAGGCGCCTCCACACAGGCGCCTTTATGTCTTTAAATATTTAGTTGACCATCACACCGCGTTGATGTGTAATAATTCATAATTTTAGATGATCTCTTTTCATGATTCTTTTAACCAAATGCTATAGTTTCTACTTTGTAAGGGAGGATAATTAGGAGGTGCATGAGACTAATTTGCATGTTAGCCCTTCTTATGGGGAGCCCGGCTCCTTGGCCCCGCTGAGCCTAAGTGATTTGGGAGGGAGGGGAAATCTGCTTTTTTGAGGGGTAGCCTGCCTATGCTGCAGACAAAATGCCGAACAGAAAACATTTCTGAGCGTTGAGCTTCCGAATTGCTCCCTAGGGTTTCGAACACGAGCATTCCTAAAAACACACACTGCGAACCTCGGCCATTGCTCAGCTGCCCAGAGCATCCGTACTCCCTAAGTGACAAGAACACCCCACTGTGAGTTCTGGTGGGTGGCAGGTGCCCAACATTTCCATTCTCCACCCTGGGAGCGGGGCGAGCATGCACGGCTGGGGTCAAGCACGTCAAGAGTCCCAGGCAGAACTTGAGCCTTGAGGGAGAAACGCAGGGTGGTGGGGGGAGGTGAGTAAAATCCTCGCAGCACAAAGGCTGAGAGACTCGTGGGGCAGGGGCGGTAAGCGGTGGCTCTGCGGCCGCAGCGCCCTGGCCGTTTTGTTCTGCCTGATCTCTTTTCACTCCTGTTTGTTTTTTCCAGCCTGTGTTTCCACCTTTCTCATCACCTCTGAGCTTTCCGCTTTCTTTCCAAAGCAATCTCTTTCCGCAGAAATTGGGGTTATCTTCTGCAGCTTGTGGCTGAGAACCCATCCAACGCACCAAAAAGGTTCCTAGTGGGTGAATGCCCTGATATCAGCATCAGAGTTTTCAGAATGGCCATGGCCTGGGGCGAACAGAGGCACTGGTCAAGGACCACCCCAGGGACACTGTGATTTCCTGTTGCAGAGGAAAGTCTGAGGTGGGGAAGCTTAAGAGGCTAATGGAAGTACTTTGGACAAGAGCAAGGGACCGGTGGTGGCCGTACAGGGAAGAGGTAACACAATAGAAAGGATACAGAAGATGGTTAACTAAGAAGCTTCTGGGTGGCCAGGCTTTCCCCAAAGTGACGATTGCACCAGACGGAACATTCTGTTGTTGGAATAGTAGCAGTGATGGTTTAATTAAATCATTCCTGCCTTTTCTCTTTCTCCCTAGGCTGATGAGAGGATTAGCTTTTCTCCCTGTTTTTAACGTTGGTTAAATATCGACAGGGCCTCGCAGGAAAGCTACAAGCAAAACGCTGTCACCATATTTCATACAGTCTAAGACACCACCGATTGTAAGGCATGTCATTATTTTATGGGCCAAGAAAGGAAAAAAAAAAAAAAACACTGGCAAATAAATTAGTACGTCAGTTGTAAAATGTGTCCAGTTCTGGGAATATTCAAATATGAAGAGGCTGTGTCTTTGCATCAATAAAATATGATAATAATAATGAAATACTAATGTCAGCTCTTATTTATTAAGCCCGATGCCAAGCTGTTGGCCTTCATTTCTTCCCTGACCCCCTCAAGAGCTCCACGTGGCAGGTGATACTATAATCCAGAAGTCGCGAGGCTTAAACATTTGAGTAAATTGGTCCCCCAGCTCGTGAGGAATGGGTGTCCAATCTGGCTTCTTTGGGGTGAATCGAAGGAAAACTTAGAGCCCAGAAAGGAAGAATGATGTCTCGTTTTATATTGCTGGAAACATAGATGCCCAATAAATAATTGAAGGGTCTGGCTGGTCCAAACAGGTGAAAAGACATTCAATTGATACTGATAGTGAAGCAAGCCTGGCTCACCTCTACCCTTCACCCTTTCTGGAAATCTAAGCACAAGAATACACAAGCACATTCCTCTTCTGAAAAATTAAAGCACTGAGGTTAAGGCTAACGTCCCTTTACCTTACCTGAAAGACCGCTTACCTTAACCGCAGTCTCTGTCCTCTACTTCTGCCCAGAGGTCAACAATACAGCCATTTTGGTTGTATCCTTCTGGATGTTTCTATGCCTTTGTATGCCTACGTGGAAATGTGTTTATTCGCACAGATATGGAAAGCACATGGTACCGTACAATGGGGTTGCCCCATTCACTTTTTAAAAATTAACTTTATGGAGATACAATTTACAGAAAACAAAACGACCAATTTTACCAGATACATACAACCATAAAGACAGAAGCGCAGCAAGTGTCTTCACGACTGTTCACAGTCAATCCCCACCCTCACTGCCAGCCCCGGGCAACCTCTCCCCTGCTTTCTATCACGGTGGGTAGTTCTGCCTTTTCTAAGATTTCATATAAATGGAGCCAGCATGTACTGTTTGGTGTCTTTCGCTCGGCATAATGTTTCATGGTTTGTGTATGGATTGCGTGCGCCAGCTATTCATCCTCTTGAGAGTAGAAGTGCCGTTGTATAAATATGCCCCAATGTATTTATTCACTCTATTGGTGGACATTTGGGTTGTTTCTGGTTTGGGGCTTTTGTGAATAAAACTTTTATGAACATTAACACACAGCTCTTTGTTTGTAGAGATGTACGTTTTCTCTTCTCTTGGGGGCAAAGAGACGTGTAGGAGTAGAATTGCTGGGTCATGTGTGAAATGGATGTTTAGCTTTAAAAGAGGCTGCCAGATTGTTTCCCAAAATGGCTGGACCATTTTACTGTCCCATCAGCAATACAGGAGAGTTCCAGTTGCTCCACCTCCTAACCAACAGTTGGCATGGTCTGCCTTTTTAATTTCAGCTGTTCTAATGGGTGTATATGGTGACATCTCACTGTGGTTTATTTTTAATTTTATTGTATTTTTTATTTTAGAGAGAGAGCATGGGAGAGGCAGAGGGGCAAATGGAGAGAGAGAGAGAATCTTAAGCAGACTCCACGCTCAGCACAGAGCCTGATGCGGGGCTCGATCTTACGACCCTGGGATCATGACCGGAGCCGAAATCAAGAGTCGAACTTTCAACCAACTGAGCCACCCAGGTGCTCCTCGTTGTAGTTTTAGTGTCCACTTCCTTGATGGCTAATAACTTGCAGCTTCTTTTCATGTGCTGCTTTGGGGGAGGGGAGGTCTGTTTAAATCTTTCCCCTTTTTTTCTATTGAATTGTCTTATTATTGAGTTGTAAGAATTCTTTCTCTATTCTGACTACAAGTATTTCGTCAGATATATGCTTTGTAAATATTTTCTCCCAGTCTGTAGCTCACCTTTTCATTTTCTTAATGTTGTCTTCAAAGAAGGGAACTTTTAAACTTTTGTGAGGCGCAATGTATCAAAAACGTTTATGCCTTTTGTGTCCTAAGAAATCTTTTCCTGCCCTAAGACTACCTAAGTTCTGTCTATGTTTTATTCTAGAAGTTTTATAGTTTTAGATTTTGCATTCACGTCTGCGATGCATTTTGAGTTACCCTGGAGATAAAAAGATGACAAGATTCTGTCTCTGTATTTGAGGACTTCATGGCTTAACGTGGGGGTCACATGAGCCAACCAACAATTATCGTATGGTGTGGAGAGTGCTGCAGGGTGGCATATGTGCACATATTACCATCTTCTTAAATCACGTACATATAAGTGATTGCATATAAAAAGCTCATACGATAAGGCGTGATCTCATCTTGGTGCCAATTAAGCGGTGTATGGTGTGAGGTAAGGGTCCAGGTTCATGTATTTGTTATGGGAGTTGCCCCCATTCACTTTGCAACTGCTCCTACCTGATTTCCAAAACTGCCATCAGGTGGGGCTCCCAGCACCCTCCATCCTGACAAACCGAGTGGCCCGTTTTCAGTCCTCGCCTCTGGGTCTCTCTGTGATATTCCACCCTGTGCCCCATTCTTTCCTGGACGTCTCTTTCTTCACTTCCAGGCCGCCATATTCCTCTGTCTTTCCTCCCACTGTCCTCCTTGTCTGGCACCTATGCCCCACCAGACTGCAACTCCGCATCTGCCTCCACCCTCTCTCTCTCCCCCTCCTTCCCTCCTTCCCTCCCTCCCTCCTCAGGTATCTCCTCCAATCTCATGGTCTTACATACGATCCCTATGCCAAGGACACTCACATTATTCTTTTGCCAACCTGTGCATAGTTCCCGAACTCCCAACACTGTCTACCCAAATCTGCCCATCTCCATGTGGTTACCCAGCAGGCATCTCAAAGTCAACATGTCCAAAGAAGAGCACCTGACTCCACGCCTGTTCATATTTGCTGCTCCCTGACCTCCTACACCTGAGCGAATGGCACATATCTCCTGGTTAATCAGGTCTCTCTGGCTGTGGCATTCACGTCTGCGATGCATTTGTCAGGTGACTGATGCACAAATCCAAAGAAAGGGGGTGGGGTCTCCATGACTTTGTCCCCTCCCATTCTTCAGCCAGGTCCAACAGTTATGATGTCCTGTGTGGGAAGAAGAAAGAGGCTTCCAGACCTCAAGGTTTCATTGTTGTTCTGGGGTATCTTGAACCCCCTAGATATGGGCCAGCACGTTCATTATGCTGGTCTGCATTCCTCATGGTGCAGGCAACCTGGAGGCTCTTGGATGGGCATAAAGAGGAGTCAGTATTCCAGGTATAGACTCTTCTCATTCAATGCAGAAAAGAAAAACCCACCTTTTCTCTCTCCCCTCCCAGCTCCCACCCCCTCCACTGGCTTTTGAATCCCTGCCCATCCACCAGAGGCTGCCTCGCTAGTGAACCCACCACTGACCAGCATGAGCATCGGTAAGCTTGCCCGCCTCGGAGCACTTCTGGCCTTTGCCATCTGCACTGCTCAATTGGCACCGGGCAGATCACACCTTGTAGAATTAGCTTTTTATGTGCAATCACTTTCATTTATGTGATTAAATTAAAGGAGGTGATGTACGTGTGCGCGCCTCTATCCAGCGCTTTCCACGCACGATACTAATTGTCAACTGGCTGGTGTGTCTTCCTGTGCTAAGCTGGGAGCTCCTTGCATGCAGATGTCCTCTGCCATCCCCGTGTCTGATTCTCAGCACCCAGTAGGTGCTCACCATTTGAATGCATGAGTGTCCCAAAGCATTTTGCAGATGGAAAATCACCAAACACCCTTGGACCATGGTGCTGACGCGTTGATGGTGCTGTTTACAGGTTCTCTCCCCAGCGAGGAGCATGTTTTCTTCCTCCACGAGCTCATCGCGCAGCTGGGCTCCCATGTGCCTGGCGGGCAATGCCTCTTATTCCTGCCTATGAGTTTTAGGGAGGCTTAAATCCACATGTAACTGGCGAATCTCTTGGAGTGTGTGCAGCCAGAGCTCTAAGCCTGATTCAGAACACAAGTGTCTTGCCCGGCTCCGCCACTTACCAGCTGGATGGCCTGGGCAGGTCCCCCCGTGTGCCGGAAGCCTGCTTTTCTTGTCTGCAACCTGAAAGGCTGGGCAGCTTGGTCCCAAGGTGCCCAGGACCAGCTCCCTCCTCAATGCAGGAGCTGTGTGGCCAGCGGGGGGCCAGGGAGTGCTTGGGTGTCAGGGAGATGTTCTCAGACAGCACCACCTCGTCTGCAAGACGCCCGGGAGGAGGCAGGGCAGGGCTGGGGGATCAGTAATCAACAACAGCAGGGCTGTGACAGGGATGAAGCTCGGAGCAGAACCAATCTGCCTTTAAAATTCCAGGCCAGCGGCGTGTGCCTTGGATAAAGTTCAGGTAATTGTGCTTCAGCCTGCCTCCTCCCCCTCTCCCGCCTCTCCCCTGCTCGCGCTGACAGAGTTATAATAATTGGGTGCCACTGCTTAAACTCATCAGCTCCAGCTTCCTGAAAGGAACATTGCAATTAGCAGTCCTCACCCTGTAATAAAGCCTTTAATATCCACTTTCATGGTTCATATTACAGCCATTCAGGCCTGCCCCCCTGCACACAGCCTGTCAGGCGGCGGGGCTGGGTGCCCACGAGGGAGCTGCCCTGCTGAATGGCTCGGCAAACAACCGCTCCAAAAGCCCGGCGATCCGGGCCAGGCAGCTGGGGAACGGCCCCGGGAAATGCAAAGGGATATTTCTGCCCTCCAGGAGTCTGGAAGGCTGATGAGGCTGGGGCGGGGCTAGGGGGAGAAGGAAGATCAGCCTTTCCACCAGCCCTTGGAGCTTCTCCAGGATGAACTTGTCCCAGAGCTTTGTGTCATTCCACAGCTGGAGATTTTAAAAGAGAAGCAAAAAGGTGAAGGTTGTATCGGGGCCGAATGGAAGATTCTGGATCCCGTGTCTGAACCTGTGTGCACCAGCTGGGACAAGTCATGGAAGGCGGTTGGGGAGGGGTGGGGGGAGGCTGTCTCTGAATGGTGGCTGCAGGGACATGTATGTGCCGGGGTGGGAAACAGCCTCGGCTGGAGAAATGACCACTGTCCCCGGCAGCGGTCATCCCAGAAGTCACCCCGCCCGCTCCCGGAAGAATATCCCTTCCACAGCGTGGAAGGATCACGCTCAGTCTCTCGCTCACCCAGGGATTAATTTACATTTAACGAATGCTAACTATGTGCCAAGCACAAAGCTAAGTAAAATACAAACCATACCTTCCAGGAACCAGACCAAACAAACAAACAAAAACGACTGTGGTATGTATGGTGGGAAGCACGGGATCAGTCTGGGGGACGGAGAGGGACATCCCAGGGCTTCCTGGAGGCAGATTGTGTTTTCCCAAAGTGGCCACGACAAACATTCCATCCCACGTGCTCCCTCAGAACCTGGCCACTCCCTCACTAAGACGAGGAGTCTGGGGGCACCCGGGTGGCTCAGTCGGTTAAGCATCTGACTTTGGCTCAGGTCATGATCTCCCAGTTCGTGGGTTTGAGCCCCGCGTCAGGTTCTGTGCTGACGGCTCAGAGCATGGAGCCTGCTTCAGATTCTGTGTCTCCCTCTCTCTGTGCCCCTCCCCTGCTTATGTTCTGTCTCTCTCAAAAATAAATAAACATTAAAAAAATTTTTTTAAAGAAGAGGAGGAGTCTGTGTCCCCTTCCCTTGAGCCTGGGCAGGCCCTTGTGACAGCCTCAAGAAGGCAGCAGAAGTGATGCTCCGTGACCTCCCAGGCTAGGTTACGAAAGATCAGAGAAGATTCTGCTGACTTCTCTCTTGGGATGCCTGCTCACGGGTTTGGCTGCCATGTCGGAAGGAAGCCCAGGCCACACAGAGAGGCTGACAGTCCTCTCTAAGGTCCCATCTGACAGCTAGCACCAAACCTCAGCCGTGCGAGAGAGCCCGTAAGGTGACCCCAGCCCCAGCCATCACCTGCTTGCCGCCACGGGAGAGACCATGAATGAGAACCAGGGGTCTGAGCCCGGTCAAGTCCAGAACTGTGAGATGTAGTAATAAAATGAGTGCTGTTGTTTTAAGTGACTGGGCTGGGGGTGATTCATTACATAACAAAAATAACAGGAACAGTGCTTCTTAAGGTATGACAGACGCTGACCAGATGGTGGGTGAATGATGTTCCAGGCAAAAGAAAAAGACTTGCAAGTCCCAGAAGCTGGAGCTAGAATCGTCACGATCGGAGACCCACAGGAGCTGGTGCCTGCTGGGGAGGGGGCTGGCGGGAGGGAGAGACAGGCAAGATGGGACCACACAGGATTGGGACTTTATCCCGTACGTCACAGGGAGTTATTGGGGGGTTTCAAGGAGGAGAAAGAAAGACGTAATCCTCTTCGGATTTGGGGACGAGGGCCAGTAGCAATGTGCGCAACGGGTTGGAGGCAGATGAGGCTTATTCATTTGGCAAGTATCTATTTCCGTCCACCCATGTGCCACCTCTGGGCCAGCGTCGTAGGGAGGATGAGCAGATAGGAGGCTACCCCGCAGCTCCATTCAAGAAAGGAAGGCAGAGGCAGTGAAGATAGAAAAGAAAGCCCTGGGGATATTTAAAGTATAGGATCAGTTTTATGGGCAGACGAACATCAGAGATGAAGGAGAAGAGGGATTCTGGAAAGCCCCTTGAGTTTCTGAATTGTGGGAGCAGGGCGATGCCAGTCCCTGAGACACCACATAGGAGAAGGCAGCTGAGGGAGGAAGATAAAGGGTTGCATTTGAGACACTGTGATTTTTAAGTAGATAAAGATATCCCACGGGCATCTGGATTTACAAATTCTGGAGTTCAGAAAAAGGGATTGGGCTTAAAAAAATTTTTTTTTAGTGTTTATTTATTTTTGAGAAGCAGAGAGAGATAGAGCACAAGCAAGGGAAGAGCAGAGAGAGAGGGAGACCCAGAATCAGAAGCAGGCTCCAGGCTCTGAGCTGTCAGCACAGAGCCCGATGCGGGGCTCGAACCCACGAACCGGGAGATCATGACCCGAGCCGAAGTCGGACGCTCAACCGACTGAGCCACCCAGGCGCCCCGGGGATTGGGCTTTAAATACAGATAGGAGATTTGTCTGTACCATCAAGTCACAGGAGGGCCACGAGATGGGAAGAGAGGAGGGCCACAGGCAAAATCCTGGAGGGAGCCAATGCCTGAGGGTGGAGAGAGTGCAGGAAGGAGGGTCAGGGAGGCCCCTCCATGCATATGGCCACTCGGAGGCTTCTGGATTCCACTGTGTGTGTGCGTGATGATGGGAGGGGTGGGGACCCAGGGGGAGGAGAGAAGACGGGCCTCTCTCTCCTGGGAAGGAGTCCCTTGGCGATCCACCCGTTGGGGGCAGGCATCTTGACCACGGAGGGAAAGACCGGCTGTGATGACAAGGCACGCCTCTGGCTTAAAGCAACTGGTGGGTGGGATATGGGGACCGCAGGGACACCGGCGGCCAGCTCTCCCAGCCGCCCACCATTTTACACGTGAGAATATTGAGATCCCCAGAGGCAACGTGACTTCTGGCCTTTGGTCCAGAAGAGTCCTGGATCCCAGACTCCTGGGGCCAAGGGTTTTCATCCAATTTCCCACAAACGTCCCGAGAGCCCTGGCGAGGCTGAAATTTCTCCCCACCTGGCTATTTTTGGTCTTGGGGTGATAGCTACAGTGCCAGCACCTGTCCCCCACTCATCCAGCCTTCTTCCCAGCACAGAATGGCTTCTCCTACTGCAGCTTCCGTGGTAGCCACCTCCTCCCCGCCCCGCTGGGCCTCCAGGAGCTCTGTGTCTACAGTCCTTTCCCTCAAATTGTTACCGGCGCACAGAGGTACCAGAATGGGTGGCCTCAGGAAGGCAGGCAACAGAAGGAGGGGGGTGGAGGAGGCTGGCTCGGTTTGGGGGGCAGGAGAGAGAGAGCGTGCGCGCATCAGGTATGTAAAGCTGCAGTGCTCTCCCGGGATGCCCCCTCCACCCCCCCCCCCCCACTGCCCTGCTAGTCTGCCCCCTACCTTCCTTCCCCAGCACCACGGAAGGAAACCACATTAAAGGAAGCCAGGCAGGTGCTTAGCGTCTCTAATGTGTTCCATTACAAATGCTCCACAATAAGGTAATTATGTTAGAAAATAATAAACGTGTCAGTCTTTCTGGAAATATTTTTACTTCTAGCGAGGGGGAAATAGCGCTATTGTTTTTCAAGTGCATCTCTGCTCCTGTACATATTAATTAACTGCGCTCTGGCTCCAGCACCTCCCGGCATTTGTATTATTCATAAATGTCTTGGGGCTGCAGTAACTTATGTACTCCCCTCCTCGGCTTGGAATCATTTTTTAATTTCAAGCTCTTTTTTGACTAATTGCACTTGCGGGTTGTGCCTCCTGTACAGAGCACCATTCCCTGGCCGCTCCCCCACACTCTCTCTCTTCTTCTCCCTCTGCTGAATCCTAGGGTCTCAGGCTTGCAAAGATTCTTGCCGGGTCCAAAAAAAGAGGCAGATCTGGGCTCTGGGTGGGGGGCGGTGTCTGGGAAATTCTGGTAAACTGCATTCACTCTCCCTGGTGCTGGTCTCGCACCTTCCTCCTCCTTTCCGTCTTCCCCCTCTTCCTTCTGACACCTCACCCCTTTCTAGGGAAGTTCGCAGAATTATTCTACACCTCTCTCATTAGTTCTTTACCTTGTACTTCCCCCTTGCACTTCCAAAAAAATAAAAATAAAATGAACAGGTTTTAGTAGTTGAGTGGTTTCAGATTTACAGAAAAATTGAGGGAAAGTACAGAGATTTTCCCTATCCCGCCTCACCCCACCCCTGTCTCCCCTATTAGGAGCACCTTGCATTAGTGCAATACATTAGTTGCAGTTGATGAGCCAAAAGACGTAACTATTTCTTAAAGTCCATAGTTTTCACTGAGCCCCATTCTTGGAGCTGTGCATTCTATGGGTTTTGACACATGCCTAATGCCACACATCTACCATTACCACGTCATATAGGAGAGTTGTGCAGCCCTAAAGAGTCCTCTGTGCTCCACCTATGGACCCCCGGGTCCCCTTGCACTTTCTCCATAGTTTTGCCTTTTCCAGAAGTCATATGGTAGGAACCCTACAGTCTGTAGCCTTTCCAGATCCCCTCACACTTTTTGATTTGAGTCTTCGTTCTTGAGTTGGTGACGTGTACAGTCTGCCCCCTTCCCGGTCTGTGGACTCCTAAGGGGGCGGGATCATGCCGTCTCCATGGCACCTTCCTGGCTTTCCCCGGAAACAGGTAGGCACACCGTGGGATGTTGGGGACAGACATGCAGCCACCCTGCGCTGGATGGTTGGGCCAGATGGCCTTCAAGATCTGACATTCTAAAGATCAGCCAGAAGTCTGGAAATGGCTGCATCCCCGAGATGCTCACCAAGTCCACCAGGAGCAGGAAGTAAAGAATCCAAGAGAGTGGTCACAGCTCAGGATGACTTCCGAACGTTCTTCTGATTTTGATTAGTCTGAGGGGATAGGCAGCGGTGTTGAATCCTCAGAGAGGAATTGGTTATGATATTGTTAATTTATAGGGAAGACAATGGGTTGGTGATTGTAGCTGAGTTTTCTTGATCTAATAAGGGCACGTGGTTCTCTGGCTCTACATTAATACACGCCTGCTGCCCAACCCTCTCTCTCCCTCTCTCTGAATATTGCCTTTTGACAATATTCCTGGAAGGTATAGTCTTGTCTTGTCTTGTCTTTTTTATTTTCCTTTCCTTTCCTTTCCTTTCCTTTCCTTTCCTTTCTCTCTTCCTTCCTTCCTTCCTTTTCCTTCTTTCTTTTCTTTTTTTTCTTTCTTTCTCCTTTCTCTTCCTTCCTTCCTTCCTTTTCTTTCTTTCTTTCTTTCTTTCTTTCTTTCTTTCTTTCTTTCTTTCTTTCATTCTTTCCTTCTTTTTTAGAGAAAGAGAGTATGCACTGTTGCAGGGGAGAGGGGCAGAAGGAGAGAGAGAAAATCTCAAGCAGTCTCTATACTCAGTGCATAGCCCTATGCGGGGCTCAATCCCATGATCCTAGGATCATGACCTGAACCAAAATCAAGAGTCGGACACTCAACCAACTGAGCCAGTCAGGCGCCCCATGGAAGGGGTAGTATTTCTGATCAAGCCAGATGTGTCCTTCCTGATCTCATCAGGTGAGGAGAAAATTGCTCTAGAAGCAGCCATTCCTCCACATTTTGTTTTTAGCTAAGATTCTAGAGAATCTAAGGGTCAAGCAGAAGCTTGGATATCTATCCGGTTCCATTCTTTTGGCAAGATGATGACAAATCCTTCAGAGTTTAAACATCTCCGGAGACCAGATGCGTGAGTATTCTTATCTGTCCATTTCAGGATTTCCCTGTTGAGAAATTTTTCCTGATCAAAATCTGTATGTATCAGACAAAAACCAAAGTATACATTTGCTGCTCTGCTCGCTTTGGAGTCAAAACAATGGCTGAGTCGTGGTTGACAGGCACTGAGAGGGCTGCAGTCCAGGAACTCAACCAAATGGGTGGATCTGAGATACCCAGAGAGTGCAAATGCAGAGACACCAGCTAAGACAGGTCTCTCTGCTGCAGATCCCGAGAGTCCTCCTTCTGGGCTGGGAGGGTTCTGGAGAGCAGGGTTGGCAAGCTCTGTCCCCAGGCACACACGGCTCTCTCTTTCCCCTGATCAACCCTCAGCCCCTTCTGAGTCAACAGTGGTGGCTGCAAAGGTGTTGATTCGAAGCCTGGAAGGGAATTCTGCCCCAGGCTGACTTTGGACAATTATTCGAAATAGATGGTTTTCTGGCCTTTGAAAGCCTTTACGTTCTGGGCAACTTCTCCAAGTCTTCTTCTGCTCTCCCACTACCACTTTTGTTTTCACGTAGGGAATTCAGTTCTGGACAATGGCTGAGACTTTGGATCCCATGTAGCTTGGCCAGTGTGCTGAGTCCGTGTATCGAAGGACACGTGGTGCGCAAATAAGGTCCTTCTGCCTGTGGCACACATTGGCACTACCCTTCCTCTTGGGTTGGGGCGTCTGCATAAGGTTCCCTCCCACCCACAGAGACCGGAGTACGGGTGGCAAGCATCCACCAGGGACAACTTCTTGCCGAGCAGCCACTGCAGCTGGGAGGGAAGAGGGCCACCCCCAGTCCTGGTGTGTATGGCACCAGCTGCCTTGCAGCATCAGGGCCCCAGCTGGTGCCCGCCTCTCTGGGCCCCTGGCCAGTGCCAGCCTGGAACCCTCCAGCTCCGCCTGGCTGGCTCCTCTGCCGCCATTTCTGGGAGGAGGTGGGGATGGAGGTGGGGGATTGGGGTGAGCGCCACGTACCCATCCCCAGAGCTACCCCACACCACCCCGCTCACTGACCAGGTGAGGGGTGAAGTGTCCTTGCCTCATTGGCTCCCAGTTGTGACCCAGGTGCTCCATCCTCAGTCTGGGTGCCAGGGTTAGAGCATCATTTGCATCTGTTTCTCCTTCACCTCTGCACAGCTGCTTGCCGAGCCGCCCATGTGGGAGAAGACCCTCTATGAGCAGAAGCTCGTTCCAGGGCAGACGGACAGGGGCCACGGAGCGGAGTGAGGAGTCGCCCTGTGGTAGGCACGGCCGCTCTGGGATTCAGGAATTTGCCATCGAGCTGCAGAGGACAGCCCCTCAGCTTCCAAGCCACAGATCCCAGGACTCGGGTCACACTCAGCTACTTAGAGCTTTTGTGGATTTCAGGCCTTGTAGATTCCTCCCGCCTCCAGGCTTCTTGGAGAGCGGGTGTCGCCTGCTAGCCTTGTGAGAATGCTACGAAGAGAAAATGAAATACTGTTTGTAACATCGCTGAGATGTTGGTCAATAGCAGCTGCTCAAATAGTGGCCATGCCTTTCAGCTGCCTTCTTCTGAGGCTGAATGCACACGTTTTGTCTTATCAACCTGTTCTGTCCGTCCCTCCTTCCTGCCTTTCCCTTTCCTTGCCCTGAGTCACCCTCATGTTGTATAGTCTTTGCGTGTCTCGTGCATTTCACGGAGCAGTAGAGCTTTGCGGCTCTATTGTCTCATCCGGTAAATGTTCATCAGATGGTTACTCGGCAGCAGGCCCCGTACTGGGCACGGAGATCACACCCATGAGAAAGTTAAGCATGCTTTTCCGCCCACGTAGAAATTACAGTCTGGTGAGGAAGGCTGGCGTTAAACCAGTCATTTCAAGAAAGGACAAGAGTTAGCATCACTCATCATGAGGCTGTAAGTCTGGTCCGTGCAATCAGGAAAGGCTTCCCTGAGGAGGCGGACATAAGGGAAGTTTCAAGCTGCAGGCACCCCCTCTACCCCACGCGTGGTGTCCTTTGGCGGCAGGCACCCGTTTTCATCGTCCTCGTCAGATCCACCACCTCTGTTTGTTGACTTAGGTATTCATACTCACTTTATCTTCCAAAGGATTCCTGGCACTTACACGTAATTCCACGAAGTAGAAAAATATAATAAAACCTTGAGACCAAGGAAAACAGAAAAACCTAAGATCAGGGGCAGAGAGACCATATGTTACTAAAATGAAGCCACAGATTTAATTCTGCACATCTGAACAGCTGATGCAAAAAGACAAATCAGTTACAAAGTGCTCATTGTCCTTCACACCACAATTTTCAAGAAAATAAAGCTTTTATGGGACGGATCTTCATATGGTGGTTGCCGGATGAGAGGCACCACCGACTCTATCATTTCTAGAACAGACTCAGTAGCAGAAGTTGTGTGGATGTGTTTTTTTTTAATGTTTATTTATTTTTGAGAGAGAGAGAGAGACTAAGCATGAGTGGGGGAAGGGCAGAGAGAGAGAGAGAGAGAGACACAGAATCCAAAGCAGGCTCCAGGCTCTGAGCTGTCAGCACAGAGCCCAATACAGGGCTCGAACTTGCAGGCTGCGAGATCATGACCTGAGCCAAAGTCAGATGCTCAACTGACTGAGCCACCCAGGCGCCCCTGTGTGGATGGTTTTTTAATGGTCTCTGAATGTAGGGCAAGGGGCCGTTCAGAGGCCAGACAATTCCAATACCCAGAAAGAATCTGGTCTCATCCAGGGATAAAGGGTTCTTCATCCGCTGACAGCAGAATCGCCTGTAATGCGGATGAGGGCCCTCTCCCCTGAGGATTCTGGCCAGCAGGTAGAGGTGAGATTTCAGCAGCCGTAACCTTCGGAAGCTCCCCAGCAGTGTCTGATTCACAGCCAACGTTGAGAAACACTGACCGCTACCAGCGATTCTCTAACTGTTCCTTGAAACCCCCAGGATTCTGCAAGAAGCCCTGGGGTCTGTTCAGTGACCTCTGGGATCCCCATCCTGGTTCTTAGAAGAGCTGGCACTTGGGGCCAGGACACACCATATGTGCCTGGACCCTGCCTTTCACCCATTGCCTGGTCCAGGACTCCCCAAGGAAGGAGATGCACAAGGAAGGCAATGGCTGGTGAGGAGGAAACAAAGTGATGATGTCCTTCAGTCTCAGTGCAGAGGAGTGGAGTAGACCAGATGACCCAGGAGGAACCTCTCTTTTTCTTAAGCTAATTAATTAGACCACAGATCTGTCAGGGTTGAGCTGATGCTGCCTTTTTCCTTCTCCGGGGCTGGAACGTCAGCTCTTCCCACTGTCGAGGGAGGAGAGGTGGGGTCTACACACTCTCAGTAGCGTCAGGGACCAGAGGGGACGCAGCAAGGGGGAGCGTATGAGTCTGACATCCACGCTGGGGGGGCGCTCTGGGAGAGGAGGACGCAAAGAGGCAGGAAAGCCCTGGCCGTCCTGGTTGGGCCACAGAGAAGGGATGTCAGGTGAGTTATGCCTGGAAGCATGTTCTTTAAATATAAGGACTTGAGAATCCCAAGAAGGCTCAACGCAGACCCTGGCCTGGGGCTCAATCTCACCAAGTGTGAGATCATGACCTGAGCTAGATCGAGAGTCAGACACTTAACTGACTGAGCCACCCAGGCATCCTTTTCCCTCTCTCTTTATGCCCCTCCTCAACTTGTAAGTGCCTGCTATAGGTAGATAGATGATAGATAGATGATAGATAGATGATAGATAAGATGACTTGACCCAGGAGATGGAGATGAAACATAGAAGGGTTTTAAATTTCTTATCATGAGGACAAGAGCCACCTCGACAGGACAGGTCTGCTTTCACTGGCCTTACACCTGGAACTCGAGAGTTCCTTAGTATCTCATTTGAAAAGGGGTTTCCAGGGTCAACACAATAGGACAAAAACCAAAACAAAACCCCCCAAATACTGAAGCCAGTGACTGAGACAACCAACTGCACACTGTTCAAAATGAGGCTTCATGCATATTGTCTTCCCCAGCCCAACTTTTGATAAAAGTTGATCAGCAGACGGTGTGGACACCTGCATTCTAATAGAGCAGGACTCTGGGGTGTGTATTTTCTCTTTTGCTAAATAAGGGGGATTCAGATGCTTTTTACGGTCAACCATAAAACAAAATAAAACCGTGTACTAATGTTTTGAGAAAAATCAATCAACTCGATGTAAGGCCTGGTATTTAGGATGGGTTGAAGTGTGTCCATCAAAATGAGTATGTTGAAGTCCTAAGCCTGGTACCTTATAAATACGATCTTACTGGAAATAGGGTCTTGGCAGATATAATTAGCTTAAAATCAGGTCACCCTGGATTAGAGTGGGATGCAATCCAATGGCTAGTATTCTTGTAAGAGGAACATTTAGACCCAGACACACAGAGAGGAGGCCATGTGAAGATGGGGGCAGAGAATAGAGTGACGTGGCCACAGCCAAGGAGAACCTGGGGCCACCAGAAGCTGAAAGACCCAAGGGAAGATCTTCCCCTAGGAGCTTCAGAGAAAGCACTTACCTACCAGCACCTTGATCTTGGACTTCGGGCCTCCAGAAGGGTGAGCTAATACATTTCTGTTCAGTCAAAACTGTCACCTGAATAGACAGTATCCCACAGAGTATCTACAGAAGCAGGTGCTCCCCAGGCAAGGTCAGCATCTTTCCTAAGAACCCCTCAGCGCTCTAGTCACTGGGGCTACTTATATTTAGACTCTTGCACCTTCCAGGAACTTGGTGGGATTGTATAGCCCACCCATGGGGTCTCGTCGTGTGACTTGTGTTGGTGGGTGAAATGTAGTCTGTCATTTTAGAGTATGTACCTTGTCATGTTCTCTTTTCCCTCAGCTCAGTGGATGGTCCAACAGCCTGGGTCCTGGATTGGGGTGGTGACTCTGAGGCGCTGTGGCCCAGCTTGGCTACATGTGTATAGAAACTGAGGGAGACATAAGCCCTGGTGGTTTTAAGTGGCTGAGGCTTCCAGGGTTGTTGGCTACGGCAGCATAACCAGCATCCTGTCCTGGCTCGATAATCTGCCCCCCCTCCCCCTGGCAGGTGAACATTCAAGATCCCAAGGTTTAATATGATGATTTGGGTGTGTGTGTTTTCCAAAGCAGGAGTCACCCGGTGCTGACTATGGTCATATATAAATCTCCAATGAAGATCCTGGTGCATCTGATTTCAAGGGTGGGGCTGCTTATAAATCTTACAGGCTGTTATAACACACATCCTACATAATAAAAGAAATTAACTTATAATACCGAACTGGTGGAATATAAACCCAAGGTGTTGGGCAGGTGGTGGGCACATCTACCCCAAACGAGCTGCTTTGTTTTGGAGCAGGTATTCCTAAGCCAACCAGGCTGACAGTAGTTCAATAACAGAAGCTGCCCCCCACTTCCGCCCCGTGACAATGAAGGGATACCATAACAAAAAGGAAGCTACTGATATATATTTTTTTAATTTTTGATAACAAGAGGGCATGCTTCCAGCTAATCCAAAAGGAGTTTCAAATCATTAAGGTATTTCTCCAGAAGGAAGAGGCCAGAGCACAATCTTGTGTCACATTGCTTGGAACTACCACCAGATCTGCTGGGCGTCTGACACTTGGAGTATTACCAAGCCACCTGCATTAAGCTCATAACTGTTGGCCAATAACCAGCTCCTTCCACGAAGTCAGAAGTCATGGCAGGTCAATAAAGTTGCAAACAATCTGAGGTTTTTCTTATCAGATTTCTCCTCAAGATGAAAAAGGGTGTCAAAGTGATGAAGAGTAGAATCGCCTGTTGATTTCCCTTCCGCCCCTCTGCGGCAATTACAGGTTTGAGAAACCTAGATTTATAGTGTATCTAGCAACTATTAAATCTGCAGTTTTAGGGAGAGCAATAAATAGACACTTTTTTTAAGTGATAGAGACAGAATTCCTTTGTTCACTCATACGCTAGCAATAATGAAGATAAACCGGTTGGCACAAAGTCCCTTGTCAAATTCAATCTAAGGTAACAAAGTTCCCTAATCTGCTCGGTTTTGCCTTAATTACAGCTCCAACTGGAAACACATTGAAATTAGATAATTTGGGGTTTACTTGCAAAGGGACTGTTTTCCAAGGTAAAGGCAGAGTGAATGGGAGCCAGTAACGGAGGAATGGAAGCCATGGAAATGTTACCACCCAAAGCTGAGAGGACTAGGGGAAAGAACAGTCCGAGACCCAGAAGGGAAATCCTGTGAAAGAAGATGTCTCAAGAGGAGCAATGTCCTTTTGTGATGGGATCCAGCCACCCTGAGGTGACCCTGCAGGGGGGC
>CM053565.1:50086102-50132298 GCA_028646485.1 Cryptoprocta ferox | reverse complement strand
GGTCCCCAAGCTGGAGCCCAGCAAGGCCTCGAGCCGGAGAGCTGCTGGTGCGGATCCAGTCCGAGCGGAAGCCCCGCAAGCCAGGAACCCTGAGGGCGGGAGAAGATTGGTGTCCCAGCCCCGCAGTCAGGGGGAGACTGAATTCACCCTTCCCCTGACTTTCTGGGCTACCTGGTCCCTCAATGGATTAGATGAGGCCCACCCACGGTGGGGAGGGCCATCTGCCTCACTCAGTCCCACCAATTCAAACGCTAATCTCTTCCCCAGACACCCTCGCAGACACACCCAGAAATAAGGTTTAGCCAGGCTGTCTGGGCATCCCCGGGCCCAGTCAAGCTGACACATAAAAAATTAACCCCAAATCAACAGGGAGAAGAGTAGTTTGCACGTCCAAGGCTTGTGCTGTGTGTGAGGCTCTCTTAATCCTCACAGCCACCCCAGGTGGTGGGTGACATTATCCTCACTGCATAGAGGAGGGATGTGAGGCTCACAGAGGCAACTGGGTGGCTCTGAACCCAGGCACTCTGGCCCGAGGCTGTGGCCCTTGCTTCCTGGTGACGAGGTACAGGATGGTGGTGGGGAGGAGCCGAGGGAGGGGCCCGGGAGCAGGGTCTGTGACAGAGCTGGATCTAGAACTGGTGTCTCTGAGTTCTCAGCCCAGAGCCCCTTCCCTCACACTGACCGTTGTCTTATTCTGGTGCCCCAGAGGTGGGCAGATGTGCCCAGGGCTCGCTGGGCCATGCAGTGGCTTCCACCCATCACAGCAGGCAGGGTGTCAAGGGTCGGAGTGCCGAGTAGGCAGGTGTGAGCACAGACAGGGGAGAGGACAGACAAGGCGTCCCAGGGGAGCCTGGTTTGGGGAATCATCTAAGTGCCCAAGTTCTGTGTTATACTCCCATGGCCTCTTGGACTTTTATCATAGCATTTGTCACGAGTGCAAATCAAAGATATATTGTGTTGTGGTTTGCTCGTACTCTGTACTGCCCGCTAGACCGTACGGTCCATGTGCATGAGGGCCATAACTGTCCTGACTCGTGGGATCCCAAACACAGCACCGTGCTTGGCGCCCAGAAGCCAGCGGCTGCAGGGTGGGTGAGTGAACGGACATCAGCAGGCTCACCCCCTACCCCGTAATGATTTATTTCCCCGTCTGCTGTCCTTCTAGACTGAAACCCCCAGAAGCAAACCATCTCATTCCGCTCTGTGCACAGAGTTCCTAGAACAAGGCACATGGTGTCTGGAACAATGGCTGGCTCGATCCACACTTTTGGAGCTAAACCCAATCAGATTCTAAAGTCCAGTGGGTCCTGCCACCAATAATATCGGCATCCTTGCACGGGGGACGGCGAGAATGCTGAACCAGGAGTCTCTAAAACACTGGACTGGATTTTCTCAAGGCTTCCTTTGTCCGGATGCATTCGCAGATTCCAACCCCCTGAGGGTAGGACCCAGGGTCTCGTTTCCCGGGTCCCCGGACTGAGCAGGGGGCAGGGGTTCAGGCCGCCTCAAGCAGCTTAACCCCGTGGAGGGATCCAAGCATTCAGGTAAGTAGCTGCTGTGAAAGGGCTCCACTTAACCCTCATTTTTTGCAAAACTGAGATTGTGAGTCAACCTTCAATTAACCTCTTCTCCCAGATTCCACGCTATGCAAAAGGTTTCATTCTAAAGGCGGGAAGCTATTTTAGGCTGACGTTTATTATTGTATTGATACCAAACCAGAATAGGTCAGCTCTCTTCCTGCGGCCCAGAAACACTTAGTCACAGTGGCCAACTGGATGTAAAAAAAATGCCATGCCCCAGGGGGGATCTGTCTGTCCCTGGACCTGCTCCTCCCGGCCCCGGCCTCCCTTCCCCGTCCACCAGGAGGCATCAGTATTTTGCTTAGAGGCCCTATTAAAAGAATGAACCACACCCCCCTTCTCTCTTCTCTTCCAAAGCTCCCGACATTTCTGATCTAACCCACAAACTCTCTCCGGTAGGCAAAATGGTGCGCTCGCATACAAAGGGACAGACAGCGAGGCCTAGGGAAGTCTATTTTGGGAAATTATTAAGCTCATACACCTTATTTTTATCCCAAATTTATTTTTTCATGAGCTAATAGGTCAGTTGGCTCTGTTCAGGGCACCTGCCAGGAAAAGGAAGTGGGGGTGGGGGTGGGGAGGATGCATAAAGACCCAAGTGAGATGATACGGATGGCTCAGGGCAGGTCACAGGGCTAAGGGCTCCTGCTCCTCCGAGGACGCGTCATGGAGATATTGATTTGCTTTGGTCTGTGCCCTCTTTATATTAATGAAGTAGCAACTTTGATATTCTCTGAAATGTTCTAGATGGACATTCATCGACTGGGGACTGTGAGAGCCACCATTTCTCATCCAAGTAGTGAAGGTATTAATGGACGATGAAGAGAGCGAGGAGGGGAATTGATGGAGGGGTTGGATAAATAATTTATGATACATCCACGAAGGAATACTATGCAGCCGTTTAAAATCTATAAATGCAAAGACTAGTTAATGACCTGGAAAATGCCCACAATACAATATTCAGTAAGAAAAAACAGGACTTGGAATTGCACATTGAGTATAAGCCACATAATATGTGTTGAGATGGGGAAGAAATATACCTCCTGTTTCCTTCTACACATGTCTGGATTATCCCCATTCCTGGCAGTGTGCCTTTATCCCATCTAGTTTTTTTTTTTAATTTTAATGTTTATTTTTGAGAAAGAGAGAGAGAGAGACAGAGCACGAGTAGGGGAGGGGCAGAGAGAGAGGGAGACACAGAATCTGAAGCAGCTCTAGGCTCTGAACTGTCAGCCCAGAGCCCGACGTAGACTCGAACTCATGAACGGCGAGATCATGACCTGAGCCGAAGTCGGACACTCAACTGACTGAGCCACCCAAGCACCCCTATCCCGTCTACTTTTAAATGTTTCTTTATTTCAAAACATTTTTAAAGTACAATACAAAACATTCTCCACACAGAAATAAATTCTAGTTATACAAAAAAAAATTCAAATTATATAGAAAGGAAAGTTGCTCCATGTCATAACCACTCTTAAACCCTTGGCATGCAGCTTCCAGAACTTTATGTATAATGTAAACGTATACTATCTACACACCTGTGCATATATGCATACATATGGTGTCCATGTGCAGATATGGGTTGATATGCTGCATTTTTTATATGTAAACCTATACAGGTATGTGTGTGTGCATGTGAATTTTAGCACTTAAAGTAATGAGATAAAATTATACATATACATGTTATTATTCAGATTCTTGGTGGGACCTCAGGCTGCTTTTCATATGAAAAATGCTTTTCATTGTTCCCTGAAAACACACAAGTAATTCGCGTTCAACGTAGGGCACTGCGCCTGCCTTTTCTCCTCGGCTCTCAGCTCTGTGTGCCGTGCTCCTGCATACACCTGACCATCCGCTCCATTGCATTTATTCTGGTTGAAGGAGCAAGGCAGACACGGGCCGGAAGTCCCAGAGGGTGAGTGACCTTGGAAGCACTCACCAGCCCCACCCTCCGCGGGGATGGCCGGGACGTGTCCTAGCCCATTGCTTCTGCCCCTGCGGGGTGAGACAGAGCCTGGGCGCCCAGGCAAGCAGACCAAAGGCTGGGCGTTTGTATTTTTAGACCAAGTCCCCCAGGTGAGTCCCTGTTATGGACTGACTTGTGTCCCCCCCCCCCAAAATTCATATGCTGAAGCCCTAATCCCCACTGTGACTGCGTTTGGCGATAGGGACCTTTAGGTAGATAATTAAAGTCAAATGAGATCATATTCTCCAAGCTTACCAGCCACATAAATGACTTCTATTTGAATCCGTATGTGATGGGCAGAATGATGACGCCCCGAAGCCTTCCAGGTCTTGCCCCCTAAAACCTGAGAATATTTTATCTTCATGGTAACAGACACTCTGCTAAATTTAGGATCGGGGTCGGGGAGGGGTGTCTGGGTTATGCAGGTGGGTCCGGTGTAAGAACAAGCATCTTCTTGGGGGGAGGCAGAGTCCGAGGAGCGTGTGATACAGGAAGCAGAGGTAAGAAGCCTGAAGGGGCCACGAGCAGGGACCGCCGGAAGCCCCCGGGAGCTGGGAGGAGAGGGAGCCTAGCCTTCCCGGGAGGGGGAGGGGAAGGGGAAGGGCACAGCGCTCTGTGGACCCCTTGATGTTAGCCCCCTTTTGGACTCCTGATCTCCAAAGTTATAAAAGATCTGTCAGAGGGGATCCGTATGCCTTATCTCAGGGCCCGCATTTGGAGGAACCCACCCCAAGACCCAGAATTTCAGCTACTTACTTGCCTTTTGTTCCATTTGGTGTCTCCACCATGCCTGGCTTCCCACAGTAGGAGCTTTCCTCCGGATTTTACTTATATAATCAGAAAAACCTGCTTTTTCTTAAAAAAAAGTAAGCAGAACGGTGATACTGTGGGGTGAAGGAGACCAGCTGAATGCCTACTGTGGGCCAGGCACTGTATGCCACGGAGAACAACAAACATTTCTGTCCTCTGAGAGCTGGTGTTCTAGCAATTCTCACCGGGGGAGACATGGAGTAAAATACCTCAGAGGGGCACCCGGGTGGCTCAGTCAGTAGGCGTCTGACTCTTGATTTCGGCTCAGGTCATGATCTCACAGTTTGTGAGATCGAGCCCTGCGTTGGGCTCTGCATGGACAGCAAGGAATCTGCTTGGAATTCTCTCTCTCCCTCTCTCTCTCTGCTCTCTTTCTCCAAATACATAAATAAACAAATAAAAAACCCACCTCAGAAATAAGGAAATCCAATAGCACATCAGAGGTGATGCACACAAGGAATAAAAGCAAAACTACAGCGAAGGAGGGAGGGAGATTGGGAGGGTGGGGGTGGGGCCGAGGGGCAGACTACATGCTTCAATACTGTGCTCAGTGTCTGCCTCACTTGATTCACTCTAGTTTAATAATCTCTCTTAAGTTTATTTTCAGAGAGAGAGTGCGCACAAGCAGGGGAGGGGCACGGAGCGAGGGAGACAGAGAATCCCAAGCAGGCTCCACACTTAGCGTGGAGCTGACACAGGGCTCTATCTCACAAATCGTGAATTGATGACCTGAGCCCAAAAATCAAGAGTCAGATGCTCAACACACTGAGCCATCCAGATGCCCCTAATTCAATAATCTCTTATTTCACACGTTCTCCACATCAGGCTCTAAGTACTTTACAAATATGAAGTCATTTAATCCTTAATATAACCCTGTGAGCAAATGCCTGTATTACCCCCATGTTGCAGAACAGAGAACTGAGGTACAGAGAGGCAAAGTAACATTTACATCATCAGATGTAAATGCAAGCGGCAGAAAAGGGACTTGAGCCCAGGCAGCCCGGCTCCCGTCTGTGTTCTCATCCCCTGCGCCGTGCTGCCTGAGGTTCAAGGGCAAACTTTAAGGCGGTAAGGAGCCGGCCACGCAAGTCTTTGTGGGAAAAGGAAAAGGCATGGCCAGTACAAAGGCCCTGTGTCAGGAGAAAACCTGGGGTTTTTGGCCACATTGGCAAGGCAGCCAATGTGCCTGGCAGGGATGAGCAGGGGGTGGGAGTCACTCAGGCCACACGCCCGGGGCCTAGAGTCCCTTTGTCCCTCTGTGGAAAGGGTGGGGGGCTCTGCAGGGTTTGGGGCACTAGGCAGCCTTTCTCTGGTTGCCAGGGGCAGGGTCGGGACAGGAAGACCACCCAGGGATGGTGGTGGCCCAGCAGGGTGGCAGCCAAAGGGACGCAGAGGGATAGTGGTGGGGCGCTGGGAAACGTGAAGTAGGGCCGACAGGATTTTCTGACGCGTGGGATGCGGGCCATGGGAGGGGGGAAGCATCCACGGTGGCTCCGAGCCATGGCCCGAGGAGCTAACCGGGAGAAAGGCCTTGCACTCTGCCAAGATGTGGGGAGTGTTTTTTCTCCCCCACAAGTGTGGCACTTCCCCGCGAGGATGAAGCCTCAACATAACAAGTCGGGATAATAATAAGTGTCTGCTACGGAGGTGTCATAGCCAAGGGGGAAGGGCTCTCAGAGGAGCGTGGGGCGGAAAGAAGCCTGGCGCTTTCCACACCCGCCTCGTCGGCAGGCCCCTGAGAACCTCCAGAGGGGCATCAGAGAACCCAGAGGGCTCAAGGCCAACGCTCGCATTGGCATCCTCAATGTCAGCGTCAGGAGTTGGAAGGAATCGCCTCTTTAACTGCGCCCCGGTTGGGAGGTGAGCAAATGGCACCGTTAGGACCCCAACCTCGACCCAGCCTCCACGGTTGGGCCACATCTGGCCTCTGCCCGTGAAGCATCCGTGTGATTGAACGCGAATCATTCCAACTGTCAAGCCTCTCGGCTGCTACTGTGGGGAGATGGGGCGGGAACTGTCAGCGATTTCTAATTGGTTACCCGGGAACCATCAGGGCACCCAATTTCTTTGCAAGGGGGCGGGAATGAGGAGCCATCTCCCAAGCAGAGCTCCAAGCAGAAGAGACGTTTCACGCCAAAGACACTTAAAACTCCCCTCCCATCAACACCAAGCTCCAAGGATTCTGACGGTGGCAGCGAAAACACAGCCGGAGAAGACAGTCCAAAATAGGACAAAAATAAGACACTCGGGATAGAGAGACAGAGAGCTGTAGGGTCTCACTGTCACTGCCAACGTTTCCAGAACATACGGCGAGGAGGCAGAGCCTGTCAAGGAAATGAATCCCCGAAGGAAAGGAGGACGCATGGATCAGACGCTCCTTGAGTGCCTAACAGCGAACAAGGACTTAGTAACAAAGGCCTCCGAGCAGGAGCGGGGGGCCCAGTTCACACTGTGCGCAATGGAGTAACACGGGGGCCCAGAGGAAGCCCGGCCCGCGTGGCCCCCTCCCCGGCTGCGGTTGCCTGTATGAGTCTAGAGAGGAAACTTTCCATGCAGACTGTGAGATCCACGATTGTGATAGTCTGAATGGGTCCCCCATCTCCCCAATTCCTACACTGAAATCTAACCCTCAAGGTGACAACGGTATCAGGAGGTGGGGGCCTTTGGAGGTGATTAGGTCATGATGGGGGGGAGCCTCATGAATGCTATAGCACCCTTTTTTATTTTAAGTTTTTAATGTTTATTTACTTTTTTTGAGAGAGAGAGACAGAGCGTGAGTGGGGAGGGGCAGAGAGCGAGAGGGAGACACAGAATCGGAAGCAGACTCCAGGCTCCGAGCTGTCAGCACAGAGCTCGACGCGGGGCTCGAACCCACAAAGCGTGAGATCATGACCTGAGCTGAAGTCGGAGGCTTAACCGACTGAGCCCCCCAGGCGCCCCGTGGCGCCCTTATAAAAGCCTTCAGAGATCTCCCAGCCCCCTTCCACCCTGTGAGCCCACGGGAAGCCACCTGAGACTCAGGAAAGGGTGCTCACACGACCGTGTTGGCACCCTGTGCTCAGATTTCCAGGCTCCAGAGCCGTGAGCAACACATGTCTGTCTTCCCCAAGACACGGAGCCTGCGGCACTTTGTCACAGCAGCCCGCACAGACTAGGACAGAGGTCCTCAGCCATTGCTTTTGTCAGTGCATGAAGCCCCGGGGTCAAAGGTCCCCACGACCAGCGATACCCATTCCTTCGGGTCACTGGATGGCGATCTGCCCAATGCTTCCCCGCGTGTCAGGTACAGTGCAGGAAGTGCACACTGGTGAGATGTGCCAGGTGGCGTGTTCCCTGACGTTGCTGACAAGTCCAGCCGCCTCAAGGGACCACTGTTGACAATTCGAGTCTAGGTGGCTGCGTCCAGCAGGCCGGCCCTGGGTGGGCCACCGCCTCTGACATGGGACTCTCAGTGGGGCCTGGCACATGTTGCCCAGGGCTGTCGCTGCCTGGCTTCCTCCCGGAGAAGTCATTCTCTTCTTCCCCTGCTATAGGGGCCGGGCGGGGGGCCTGAGAAGCGGTGTCCCTGCTCTCGGCTGGGTCCTGCCCCTAATCTCTGACTCTTCCCTGTTTCTGCTTGTGAGGACCGTGTGTGTTTGGGGGGCCGGGGGGGAGCGTCTCGAAAGCTTTTTGTTTATCAGTCAATCTGTGAACAAATATCTATATATAGTTTGCTTTGTGCCCGGCCTGTGCTGAGCACTGGCATGTAATAGGCTCTCAATAAATATTTGTGGGCCTTCAGGGATATAAACCTTATGAGCCTCCCTGGGCAGAAAGCCAGCTCCCATCCGGTATTTCCAGACATCTTCCCTGGAAGCGATATGCCAGGAGACAGGGCAGCGGCCATGGGCTAGGGTGCCCGGGGCAGGGAGGGATGGGGGGGCCCGGGTTCTCCGCATGGTGTCCCTGCACGCTGGGCTTTCGCAGGGGCTGCTGTGGCAATGATGTCCCGCCCTGTTAGCTCCTGTTTCCTCTGGAAAAAGCACTCCAGCCGAGGGACTTGGTAAATATGACCCCCTAACCTCACCCTCCACTCCCGAGCCTGACTCCCTCTGTCCAAAACTCAGGCCAGTCTGCTGAGGTGAACTCGATCTGCATTTCTGACCGGCCTGTCACACGCGCCCCAAGTCTCCTGCGTTGGAGCTGATGGATCACGCCTTCCCAGACAGGTGCCCACATCTGGGCAGACCTATATACGTGCAGCCGTGCTCGGTTATAAATATCTATCGAGTGCAATACCAAATAATTGTGGGGCATATTTCACCCTGCCTGTTGAACACATTGCAAGAAAGGAATTGATCCCTGCTGTTTCATTTATTAGATGGTGTAATACCACAAAAATCGTTTCCACAATATCCCAAACTAAATCATTTATTCTTGACAAAAATCCAATAAAGAGCTCAATCCTTCTCCATAGGCAGATAAAGCACAGATTAATGGGGCTGCCTAGATCAAAAAATGCTGGGAAAATGAAAGGCAGATAGAGAGAGAAGGCCCCTTCCTCCTCCTCACTTCCCCAAGGCTGCCCGGGCTCAGGGTTTTATTACAAAAAGCCGCCTAAGTATTACAGGCTAATCCGTAAATCCCAGCCTAGTAAAATATGTGACGGATTTGTAAATTGTGCCCTTTACAAATCTGATTGAACTTTTTTTTTTTTCTTTGCTGGGAGTTTTGCCTTTCTCCTCCTTGCCTTCTCTTCACCCCTCACCTTTCCCAGTCCCTGGAAGCACACACCCTGCCTCGCGCAGCGTGGGACCCTGGCTCCGCTTGTCCTCACGCCCAGCTCCCTCTGCGACCCCGCTCTAACCGGACTTAGGGAGGGTGGAGGCTATTGGGGAACGAGAGGCTGGGAAAACCATCCGCCTCTGTTTGTCTACTGTCTACAGGGAAATTGGACTCAGGTGGGGTCAAGGTCAGGGCCGGGCGTGGCAGTTATCACCTTGCAGCTGGTGTGGACATGGCAAGGGACCCCAAGAGCGGGGGATGCACATTGTCTCCGGTGGAGAAAGAGGGGGATCAAGCTGGCGATCCTCAGAGCCACAGACGAGCTGGCTCAATGTTACGTGTCCATGAACTTGGAAAAACCCATGGCCGGTGCGCCTCCAAGGCCCATCGAGGGCTCTCTGTGCACCACATTTGGGGGACCCACATGTCAGCTTGCCTGGGACCACGTGGGCTCGCAGACACCGGGCTTTCAGTGCGGAAACCAAATGAATCCCCAGCAAACTGGGAAGAGCTATCTGATCCCCTTCTTCTGGCCTGTCTGCGCTGTGAGAAGCGCTTTATCGCTCAGGCTGGTTTTTCATATCCTCTGCCTTAAACCAAGGGGTGTTCCTTGCAGGGCAGGGGTCCAGGATCCGTCACTTACTCCCTGTGGACACTGGCCAATTACACAGCCTTTCTCAGCCTCAGTTTCCCCACCTTGCCGTCCCCACCATCGTTTGAACACATGTCCTTAAGGAAGGTCGCAAGGTAAGTAAGAGAGCAGGGAAAGGTCCTTCTGGAAGCCAGAGAAATGACACACTTCCCTCACCTACTCACAACACCTGGCGACCCGAGGCTGGCTGAGCCCAGATGTGTCTCGAAAGGAGCCATTAACGCAGGCAGCTGGGAAGCAGATTATAGGCTGGGGACCAGGTCTCTGCCCGGCACAGTGCCCTGCCTAGTTTCTGGTCCTGGGGGGCCACACCCCAGCACCCCCAGGAAAGTGACTGCTTCTGTTCCCTAAAGATTTCCAAAGGCAGAGGAAAGAAGGGGATGTGATGGTCCAGCATGGAAACAGGGAGGGGGGTGGGCTCCTGGGGGGAGGGGTGAGGGTCTGGAATGGCACTGTGCAGCCTCAGGGAAGAGCGTGAGGAGACAGTCACAGAACCGGAGCCCCGCCCCCTGCCTCTCCCCCCACATCCCTGCTCATTTCCATCCCTGTCCCCGGATGCAGCTGTCCCTGCAATTGTGGACTGATGACTGATGGGAAGTTCTTTCTGCTGCTCAGCAGCCATCCTTTCAGAGCAGAAGGGTGTCCTTGGAGCAAGAGATAGAAGGCCACCCCCAGCTGCTGGCCCCTGCCCACCTGCTGTCTTTACCAGGTGGCCCGAGCATAATGGCAGCACGGACGCTGTTTCTTGTCTGGGTCCTGGAATGGACTCCTGCAGTCCCCCACGCTGCACGAGAAAACAGAGATGGAGGGGAGGGACGGGGTTAGGCACTCAGAGGAGAGGACAACCTCCCGGCCGGCCCCACAAGAACCACAGCAGATCCGAGCTCTTTGGGGAACAGAAAGTAAGGGCGGAGGCCGCCAGGAGGCAGGTGACACAGGCAGCCGGAGAGCAACTTGTGGATAAGACGTTCGCTTTCCAAGAACATTTAGAAAACGCAGGGTTCCCATCTGCTGGGTTTGCAAAAGCCAGAGGGTGGACCACGTGACCCCAGTCTGCTCCCACAGAGCCGAGAGGCCTCCCTCTGTCCCTGGGAACAGCCAGCCTGTGCCTCCCCACTTTCCTCATTAACCTTTATCCCTCCGGCTCCCGCTGAGGGCTAATCCTGTTTCTTGCATTCCAGGTATTTAGCCTGGCAACGCAGACAGTCACTCAGCCGTCCCTTTCCCAGGCCCGGGCTCGGCTGCAGGGTTCAGAGGATGGCCTCCTGCAGCCGCCCGCGGGGCGGTGTCTCCCCACGAGCCCAATCTCCCGCCCATTCGGTTCTTGGCTTCAGGATTCAACGGTTCGGGTAATCCTAGCAAGGGATGGTGGGTGTGGAGGTAGGGAAGGAAATGATGAGGCGGTGGGGTGCAGGGCTGATCCCTGGAGTGTGTGTGTGTGTGTGTGTGTGTGTGTGTGTGTGCTGGGAGGGGGACGCGGTGCCTACTGCCCTTGTGGAATTGGAGGCGAACAAATCAGTGGACACATTCTCTTCTGTGGGCTCGAGTTTAGGGGTATTTGCAAAGGACTATGTAGAGATTCTTTTCTGGCATCGAGGAGAGGGGGTGCATAAAAAAGGGGTACAGAGATACTGGAAAATGGGCTCCCCCCATTCAGTTGGATGTGAGATAATGTCTATCCTCCCCCTCACCCCCGCCACCATTCAAAGGGACCAAGGGACCAAGATGTCCAGTATGGAATTGGGTGGGCAGGTCTCAGGAGATGGCACGGCCTGGGGTCTGGGTTTGGGAGTCCCCTCAGTCACCACCTGGCCCCGTCTTTCACCCCTTGCTGCTCCCCCCATGGCCCACAGAATGACGGCCAGCTCCGCTGGAGTGACACGAACTGGTTCCCTCGTGGAAGATTTTAAAGGGAAGAAGGACAGGGGCGCCCGGATAGCTCAGTCAGTTAAGCATCCGACTCTTGGTTTCAGCTCAAGTCACGATCTCACAGTTTCGTGAGTTCGAGCCCCGAGTCGGGCTCCGTGCTGACAGTGCAGAGCCTGCTTGGGATTCTCTCTCTCTCTCTCTCTCTCTCTCTCTGTCCCTCCCCTACTCGTGCCATCTCTGTCTCTTTCAAAATAAATAAATAAACTTTAAAGGGAGAGGAGGGCAGTTTGCAAATTCGAGACTCCAGACGCAGGGTTCCCATGCCACCAACATGCCAAAGCTTCTCTGCGCGGGGCTGGGCAACTCTGGGCTCCACGACCCCCACCCCCCGCCAGCATCCTCCCACGAGGAGGTCAAAAGCCCAGACTCAAAAGCCCAGAGATGCAGGCACTCGGGCCCCGGGGCCGCGCCTGGAGGACCATCAGGTGTGACGGGCAGAGGGACGAGCTGGAGCAAAGCCAGCAGAGAGAGTGGGAACATCACAGTAACCCCTTATTTATTGGGCTTCTCCAGCCCCACAATCGCCGGCTCTGTTCAATATTTTATTCTTGTTGCACCTGCTCAGGCAGTAGCGCTGCGGGCATTTTTGATAAATGGATTGAAAGGTTTGTCTAGTTCTGCTGAAGCTTCTATAAGTGCCTCTGTATCTTCCACTGAAATTATATTTCCCAACTTCCTACAGTGATTTCTCCCCCCCGTGACTCCTCTCTCCCTGTCTGCTAGCTGCTCGCTCTCATGCAGTATCTCTTCTTCTCCCTCTCTCGTGCATGCGCGTGCACCCACGCGCACGGCGTGCAAACGCATATCCAGGCCCTCACATGCTTATCTGCACACACGATCACTCAGGGCACCATGTACAAGGAGGAGAAAGCGGATCTACCATTGATAGGGAGGCACATACGGCGGCTGGGCCCACGGGCCACACCCTCATATGCACAAATACAGATCTTGCAAAAACCCGGGGTATCCTTTCGAGCCCCTCTGGTCCCTGAGTTCCAAAGAGTGACCCTGAGGGAGGGCTGAAGGGACCAGAGCCAGGGGAGGGATGGACAGGCAGACCCTGAGGAGGAGAAGCGTGGTGGCCCAGTGATCTGTGCCCCAGCCGTCGTCAGGGAGGCTCTGAGGGGCCCTCCCGGCCCCATCAGCCTCCTTCCTTCCTCATCGGCCCGCCCGGGGCTGGAGGGCAGCTGGAGGCTTTGTCCCAGCCACATCTGAAACAGCTCAGGAGCTGCTGCGTCTGGCCGCCAGCCTATTCCATAAATAACTTGATGGGCCTGGCTCCTCGCCCTCCTGGTGATGTCATTGGCCACTGGCCCAACCGGTGAGGTCACAGGCTTCCCTTCCCTTGGCGCCCCTCGCGGGTGGAGCACGAGACCCTCCTCTCGGAGCTGTCTGCGCCCCATCCTGTTCCAGCCCCGCCGGGCGGTTGGTGAGGCTCTCCACCATCTGGGGACGGCGGCGTGCTGGTGCCAGACGGCAGCCTCCCTCCCTTGTCGCCAGTTACCAAACAGCCGCTCAACGTTCCGTCTCCCCACTGGCTTCTCCCCTCGCCGTGATGTACTTTCCAGGTGACGGCAGACTCATGAGCTGCGAGGGCCGTGGCGAATGGCGGGCACCTCGATGGGGCCCCCTCCCTGCCCCGCCGACTAGCTGTGTGACTTCGGGCAAGCTGCTTAACCTCTCTGTGCCCCCGCTTCCTCGTCTCTAAAATGGAGATGATAAAAGAACCCATCTCAAGGGGTGTCTGCGGCTTCCACGGGCTCATGCACGTGAAACACAGCGCCTGGCGCGTCAGTACGCAGCAAACCAGTTGATCCTGTGGGCCCGTTGCCACGCGTGTGCGGTGTGTGTTGGGGAAGGGGCTCCGGCTCTGCGTGTCTTCGAATGCGTGATGGGCAGACACACAAGCCCTCTCCTCTCCGGCCTCCCACTTCCAGCCGCCTCTCCCCCGGCTGGAGCCCTCCTTGCGTCCTTCCTCTGCGCCAGCGGTACCCTTAGCTCGTGCCAGAACCGCTGCCTTGGTACTGAAGGCAAGAAGGGCAGGGATGTTGGGGGCACTTGGGGACCAGCTTCTGCGGGGAGCGCTCGGATGCCCTCGCCCTCGCCCTGCCTGCGGTGGCCTCCGGTGGCAGCAAGCCGGCTCCCTCCCTGGTCAGCACTAAAGCAGTCCAACACCGTAGGACACGACGTGACCAGCCAGGAAGCCCTTGGCCATGGTCTCCGGTGGATGTGTTTGGAGAAACAGACCGCGGTGGCCGTGGGAAGGTGGCCTCTCTGCGGAGCAGAGAAGGAAGGGCCGCTGTGTGGGCCAGCGCCATCCTGTCCAGTAGCCAGAAGCCACATGTGGCCGTTGGAGGCGGGACTCTGGGCCGGAGATGTGCTGGTAGTGTGTTACACACTGGGGCTTCAATCACTCGGTGTAAAAGCAAGAATGCAAAACAGCCCATGAATAATTCCTTTATAGTTATCACATGTTGAAATGGTAATATTTTGCATTTGGGGGTTGGATAACATACGCTATTGAAAGTAATCTCCCCTTTTTTTTTTTTTACTATTTCAGTGTGGCTACTGGAAAGTTCCGAAGTACGTGTGTGGCGGGTGCTGTGTTTCTATTGGACGGCTCTGGCCTGTTGTCTCGGCGATATCTCAAACGTGCCCATCGTTCTCTGCATCCTGAGGCTTCTGACTTGCTCGGCGCCGGGCCTTCAGCAGCTGAGGGCTGACGCCTTCAGCTAAAACATCCCCCACGACCAGTGCTCCCAGTGGACCGGACGCTGAGCAAAATAGTCTTGACTGGCTTTCTCCCCATGTGTGCCCTCTGCCTGCCCAGGGCCCGGCACCCTGATCTCAGCCTTTTATATTCAAGGCCGGGGGGCTCCCCAGAGTTGGCCAAGACACCCCCAGGACACTAAGCCTTGCATACCAGGCTTCCGTCGCTAGTCTTGCTGCCACACGCCCACGATTTTCTCCTCCAGGGGCCCCTGCCGAGTTTTGACCCTCTTCTCCACCCATGGGGGTCTTACTCTTCCTTTAAAAAATCTCAGTCAAAAGTCATCTCCTCCATGAAGCCTTTCCAGACCACTTCCGTGAATGAATCACTCTGGGCTTTCCCCCGGCACTTTTCCCAAAACTCAAACTATTTATCAGAACGTCCCCTGATTTATCAGAACTATGTGTCAGGCCATGTCTATTAATATGACCTCAGGACGATCTTAGGAAATAGCGGCTCTGATTACACCTAATCTATATGAGGAAACTGAGGCAGAGAGAGATGAGCATGTTGCCCAGGATGGCAGAGTTTATAGCAGAGGGAGTGGGGTCAGGTTCCCCAGCCCTGCTCCTTCGGCGGTGCCGATGGTATCAGTCGCAGCTGGTGTGGCTCCTGGTTCCCCCAAAAGACAAAGCGAACCCAAGTTTATCCATCGCTGAATTCCCCAGGACATCAAGCTGGGCTCTGACACACAGTAGGTGCCCAATAAATGCAGCCTGAAAGAAATCGGCCTTGAGTGTTGGCCTTTAAAGCCTTCTTGCAAGTGTGCTTTGAAATGGGGCCCTAGTGTCCATGCCCTCCACGCTCTGAGGCCTCCCCACCCCTCCCTCCGCCGTCCTCCACCCCGGCCTCCTCACCCAGCCGCCTCTTCCCTGCCTCCCCGGCTCCTCACTGGGCCTGTTTAAAACGCAGCTCCTGTCGTGCGACCTCTGTCAGCCGGGAATTAATTCCCCGGGTTCCCACTGCATAAAAACTAAACTCTCTCTTTATGGTCTCTACATGCTTTGGCCTTTCCTTTTATTCAGGTCCCTCTGCACTTCTGGAGAATAAATAAATCCTGTGTAACTTTTATCAGCCTTGATCATCCACAGCCCTGGGGCTGGCTGGAACCCCAGGGAGGCAGGGGCCTCAGGATGCTCTGTGCACCCCAGGCTCCGGCTCTCTGTCCCGGGCTCCCTGGGCCTTCACCAACCGGGCAGGGCGCCCTCTCTGGTCCTCGGCTCTCCCTCCAGCCACAGGCTCCTCTGAGAAGCGGCTGTGGGTCCCGTCCTGCGCCGTCCTCCTCAAACTTTCCAGCCAACCTCTCAACCGTGGTGCAGACAGCAGCCACTGGAAGGGACGCTGAGGGCATTTCCGGGGTGGGTCAGGCCCCAACCGACAGAGGGTGGGCCAGTGGGCACAGGGTCTGCGCCCAGCCTCCCCTCCCCGAGTCAGCCCCCTGCACCATCTCCATCTCACTTGCGCCCCCTCCCCCCTGCCCCCAGGGAGACCCCACCTTGATGCTTACACCTGCCAGTTTGGGGCAGGGACTGTAGTCCCTAATGACATCTCCATCTGGAAAACAGGGGAGGCTCTGATTTCTTGGCTCCCACAGAAAGATGGGCGAGGGTCCAATCAAATACTCCATTAGAAGGGGGGATGTCAACGGTCCCCTAAACCCCATTTCACAAAGAAACGTCCCTGCCAACAGCTGTCTAAATCCAGCCTCCATTCTCCATGAGCGCCCCGATCTCCTGGTTAGTCACTAGGTGTGTGTTTGGTTCTGGGGACGTTGGCCTTGCGTCACTTTCAAGCACGCCTTTGAAGGCCACTCCTCTCCCCAGCTGGGCTCGGCAGAGAAACTGGCTGCTGTGCTGTTTCTATATCTGGGCCTTCCCAAACGCCACCCCTCCATCCGCCTCCTCTGCACCCTCCATGAAAAAGTTCCTGAAGATGAGAGCAGCTAGATCCCAGATAATTGCTTAATTAGGGGAAAATTACCTAAATTTCAGCAGCCCCGGCAAGCAGCCCCCGTGCCGTTCTATGAAAGCCTCTGAAACCCAGCTTCCCTGGAAAGGAGACCGCGGCCCCTCAACACCCACCCCTCCTTCTCCAAGGACATCACTGACGCGGTCTGGCACCCTCCGTGCACACACTGGCACATGCACACACGTCTATGTGCACATCACCCCTGGCACCTTCTCAGCTGGGCTCTGCTGGGCGCTGACGGGCTTGTGGTTTTACCAAAGGCCAGGAGCCGACAGACTTTTCTGTATAGGGGCAGACAGCAAAAATTGCAGGGTTCCCTGGCCTTGCTTCTTTGGGGGATATGGTCATATGGTCACGCGGCCTCTGTTGCGTGCACTCGGGTGGTGCCTCGGAGCGTTAAGCCGGCCTAGACAATACGTAAATGAACTGGCTGAGTTATGTTCTAGCAGAACTTCGTGAAAGCAGGTGGCGAGGTAGATCTGGCCCACGGGCCAGTTTGCTGACCTCCCATGTAAGACTAACTCCCGGGGATTTGGCAGGTGCAGTCAGTCTAGGTGGTCATTTGTGCAAGAGGGTGAGGAACACTGACAGCAGCCCATGCCCGCCGCAGGCCCAGGGAGCATCGTTGCAAATATGGGCTTTGGTACGGGGTGTTGGGGGGGGGGGGACGGGAAACAGTCCCAGTCTCAGGTCCTTACTAGGTGATATCGGGCCAGGCACTGAACCCCCCGAGTTTCCATTTTCTCATCTTCAAATGGATCATATTAATCATTCCTTCCTTTTAGGGTCATGGTGACAATAAATGGGGTTAGGGTTAGGATTAGGCACGAAGCTGTGTTTGGCGTACGCACTCAGCAGGTGTCGGCCTCCAGGAGCCATAACAGAGCAGGTTTTAGTCTTAGTGTTTGGGCCTTCAGGAGAGTCCCTGCAGGAAGGTTTTAGGTTTTCTGTCCCTTCTTCCCCTTAGACGTGTCAGTATCTTATCTTCCCTTCTGATTGTGCGTCTGGGAGTCCTCTGAGCTCTTCTGAAGTTTCAAAGAGAAGCAAGTGGAAAGCCACGGGACGGGCTCCACAGGTCTGCAGCGTCTCCGGCTTCCCAGCCACCAGAGAGAGGCCCGAGCTGGCCTGGTGAGCCGATGGCCACCCACTAAAAGCCGCCCTGGCCTTACTGTCCTGCCCAGCGAGCCGACTCCTGCCACAGATGCTGTCCTAACCGGGGAAGGCTGCCCCCCAGGCTGCCCACAGGGGGCGCTGGAGAGCAAGCACCTGGGATGGGCTCCTCATAATGCCCATGTCCTCCCCCACTCGGTTTATCCCCTCCCCTCTTCCTAGGCTGCCTCCTGCCCTCCAAGTCTCCTCTAGACAGGGACACCCAGCCAGAGACACTCCCCACTGCCCCCGGGAGCCAAACAGCCTTCTCTACAGTCATCGTGCCCTGGAGAGAAATCTTGGTCTGAAAGGAGCAGTGAGTGAGATGTCATTGGGCTTTAGAGCCCAGATGTCCCTGCTAATGTGGGTGCCAGGAGAGACAATGCATGCCGTGTAGGGGCCGGCTGGGGCCACGGGGAGGGGAAGAAACCCTAATGGCGGCAATGAGCAGAAGGGTCCTGGGGTCAGTTTGAAAGCAAGAATAATTCAGGACCTGGGATCCTGGGGGATGGGGAGGGGTGGGGACAAATGCCCAGGAATGATGGGTGCCGAGGGTGGAGATCTTGCAGGTGACCCCAGAGGAGTGCAGTGCACTGCACTTGGGATGTTTCTGGGAGAACAGTTTTAACTGGGGATGCCGGAGCTGGGACTGAGATGGGCAGAGTCCTGGCATAGAGCAGTGCACGTGCATTTTACTGACCAGCGTCATGCAGACAACTGTGTGCCGGAAAGTCCACCCAGTGTGAGCTGAGGGACGTGTCTCTAAACTATAAATGGGTGTAAAGGCATCTGGGTGGCTCAGTTGGTTAAGGATCTGCCTCTTGATTTCAGCGCAGGTCATGATCACATGGTATGTGAGATCGAGCCCCACGTTGGGCTCTGTGCTGACAGCGTGGAGTCTGCTTGGGATTCTCTCTCTCCCTCTCTCTCTGCCAGGCTCTCTCTCAAATTAGATAAATGAATGAATGAATGAACTGTAAGTGGGTGTACAGTCCAGATACGCAGCTTCCCTTCCCTCATGGTAAAATATCTTGTGCACATTAAACGAACTGCTGAGTGGGTCACATGCAGGGATGTAGTGAGGGAGGAGGGAACGGGGCTCAGATCTAGGGACAGGGCCTTGGCCACAGCGGGAGGAAGCACCAGGGAACCGAGGAAGATGTCTCTTTGGGCTCCCTTAGCTGATGACTCATGGCCACGCCTTCCTGGGCACTCTTCGCTCACCTGCCACCCCCTGCGGCCCCCTTGCCTCCCCCCAGGCTGTTCCAGAGCAAATGAAAGCCTGCTGCTCTGCCCTGAGCAGATTCTCCACCTTTCCCAGAAGATGCCTCCCTCCTGCAGGTGGTCAGGCGAGTGCCCGGGCTCGGGGGGCCCTGGGGCTTTGCAGCTGGGCCCGAGCAGGGCCGTGTCACCGGGGCTCTGGTCCTGGGTCAAGGCTGTCCATTTTGATGCTCTGAGGCTCCAGGCTACAAATCCAATGCCAGCGACAGGGCCCCCTACTGGGGCTGGCACGTCACCGCACGCAGTGAATCCGATTTTCTCCACCTATGGTGTTTCTAGGCCTGATCTGCTTGACTCGCTGCCCTCCAGTGCTCCTGACCTTCGAACCCAGGCCCATATGAGGCTGCAGCTGTCTCCCCGACCCGAGGCCTAACTAAAGGCAGGGAGCCCCAATATCTGGCTTCCAGCCTTGTTCCTGGAAATCTAAGCCTTGCGTCTTATCCTATCCCCAGTCTCCCTGCCCTGAACTTCTTTGCCTCTGTTGGTCCCTGTTGCTTTGGCAAATTCCAAGTCCTACATGGATTCCACCCCCCGCTCCCCACATCTGGGCCCTGTGCGCTCCTCCCTGCCCACATGAGGGGGCCCCCCATCCCATCCTCTCATCACCTTCCATTTTATTATCCTTTCTTTCCAACCAGTCTCCTTGCTTCCAGCCCCTTCTTTCTCAAACACAGCCGTTCTCAAAGGGTGTTTCTGGGACCCGCCGCATCAGCAGCACCCAGGGGGCCTTAGGCCTGCAAATTCTCCAGACCTGCTGAATGAGAGACTCAGGACGAAGGGCAGCGTTTCAACAAGCCCCCAGGTGACCCTGAGGCACTCGAGGCTGGGAACTGCTGCGTCCAGCACATCTTCCCTGTACCTTCCGGAGCATTCTTCGTAAAACCCAGGCCAAGACCTCACATTCTCCGGCTCAGCAACAGCGGATGGCTCTCTCGCGCCTTCAGACTTAATTTTCAATTAACTTCTTAAGCACAGTGTTCCAGGCCCTTCGCCATCTGGTCCCAACCCCCCTTTCCAAACACCCCCTTCCCCACCACATCCCCTGCTGTGGGGCCCAGCCCTGTGGCACCAGCTCTCCCCTTTGACAACTGAGGGCCCAGTCAGGATGCTGTCCCCTGTCCCCGTGAAGCACTGTCCACCCTCCTGGTCTTCCCGGGACATTGGGCCCCGCCCACAGTGCTCTGAGTGCCTGTGCGTGCCTCTCTCCCAGCCATTGTTCTAACATAGCATGACCACTTGGGGACACATCGATCTTCCTCGTGCATGCGCGGCAAGCTTCTGGAAACAGGGATAATGGTCTTCCTCAGCTGAGCACTGGGCTGGTGCTGACCGGTTGCCAGTCCATTCCTGTAGACAGGAATGAGTCTAACTCTTGCTGGTGTCTACCAGAGCCCCACCCTCGCCCCTCGGCCATCCTGCAGTCCCACCCACCTGACCACCTTGATCCAGTGCCCGCCCTTCTGGACACATAGGGCCTGTAGGGTCCCTCTGCACCCTCCTGTACTCCTGTGGGTCCGTCTGGGCCAAATCACTTCCAGCCGGGTCACTCTGCAGCCTAACTGTGTGTAGGGAGTGAGGGAGAGTCCCTTCCTGGGGCACCGGGGCACTGCCGCGAGTCTTTCCCCACCACAGGGGTGGGGTGGGGGGCACCTTTCCAATGATGCAGTCAATCTCGACAAATAGGAGAGCCATGGATACGCCAAACAGCAGCCCACCCGCCTGTTACTGGACTTAAAATAGTGGGGTGGGGTTTGGGGTGGTACTTTGTGTGTGTGTGTGTGTGTGTGTGTGTGTTTCCCCACTAGGTTTACCTTCCTAATTACGTCTGCTTACAGCAATATTAAAATGTGTTTGTATCCCCTACATGCACGGCAACTGATAGAATGGCCAGGCGGAGGCAGGGTGGTCCAGAGGCTGGCAGCAGGAGGGGTGGGGGGGGGCTGAAATACACAAATATTAAGCCTCTGCCTCTGTCTCCAAAATGGACAGTCCCCAGGTAGGTCATCAAGACTTATGGCCATTTTTTTTTCAGTGGGGCCTTAGCAATCGAATTACCTTCCAGGGGATATTTTCGACCTGTCACCAAAGTCTCCCTTTAGGTTATGTTTAGTGAGTGGATGGAGGAGCCCTGACACACGCTGGGGCTTTTGTGGGCTGAGTCGGCCCCCCCAGAGGAGGAGCATCCGCACTTTTGCGGCTGGGAAATTACAGGGGTGCCTGGTTTTCTTAGGATCCGGTCTGCACGCCTCTGAGCCCTGAAGCCCCTCCCAGGAGCGCCACACTCCTGTCCCACACACCAGGGCCTCCTGGGTCCTTCATACTCCCAAGGTCCCAGACTCTCGGTGACGAAGGGAACGTGCGGTCCTCTGTGCGGCCCTCCTGCAGTCTGCCATTAGACTTCAGGTGTGATCAACTGCACCCACCCCACACCCAGGCCAACACCTGGGAAGAGAGCGAAGCTGGGTCCCTTCTCACAGCCATTCCAGGACCTCTGCTTCTGCAATGATGTGACAGAGGTCAGCACGGTCCTCTCTCCCCCAGACGTGGCACTCGGGTCGCCTAGCAACCACGACAGGCGGCCAGCCCGGCCAATCACCTGTGGCTGCCGACACCCACCTGCTTCCCCGGGGCGGGGAGAAGGCAGCCTGGAAACTAAGCCCTCCCCCCCCACCCCCCGCCCGCTGGCCACCTCTCAAGGCCACCCGGCAGCACCCCCCCCCACGAAGGTCCCCAAGGAGGCAGGCAGAGTGACCAGTGTTTCTCACCTCACCCCTGCTCCCTACCCAAGGCCCATTCTGCGGCTTAATCTGTGACATTTAACATAAATAGTTTTCTATTCCCAGCTGACCTTTAATGGCTTTTATCATCAGCTGTGGTTCCTGGCAGTGGCACAAGAGCAGCTGTCTGCTGCCTCAGTCTATTCCGACAGAATGCCCGAGGAGGCCCCACGTGAAGCCAGGGTGGCCCCTGGAGATGTCTGCCCAGACCCGAGCCTGCCGCTCTCCGCCCGGAAATATCATTACGTGTTTCAATTAGAATTAGTGGGGAAGTCAGTTATTAAGTGGTTCGTTATTATGGTAATGGAGACACGCCACACGAGCTGGCGCAGACTGTTCTGGCCTTCCTCGGAACCCCTAATCCCTCCCTGATGCTCATTTGCAAGTGGAGCCGGGAAGAAACAGGAGGCTGGAGGCCAGACGGGTGGGTGTCGCTGTTCCTGCTCTGCCTTCCACACCCCTGCTCCCCACCCCCAGACACAGTCCCCAGGAGGTGACGTGAACAAACCCTCCAGCTGAAATCATAAGTCCTACCTCCCATCTATTGTCAAGGCCAGTGCCCACCGTCCCCAGACCCCTCCTGGTACCTTCCCTCCTCCTCGCGGATCTGCGACCATCACCCCATCAGAAGAGGTGTGGGTTTGGGTCAAGGTCCTGCATTTCTGAGGGTGCAGAGGGGTGTGCCAAAAGTGCACTAGGGTGGAGGGCCGTGGAGCCCAGTTCTGGTCCATCCTGCCTGGTGAACTTGGGCATGTCACATGACCACTGAGCACCTCTGCCCTCCCTGTGTGAAGGACGCTTGGGTCAGGAGTTTCTGACATTTTGCTGCTCCGATGTGCTCTCAGGACAGGGTGTTCCCTGATTATCGGGGTGGTGGTCTGCTGTGGAATGAACTGTGGCCCCACAAATTCATGTTGTCGCCCTACTCCCCAACACGATGGCATTTGGAGATGGGACCGTCGAGACGTAACTGGGTTAGATGAGGTCACGAGGGTCCAGGCCCCACCATGGGATCCATGCCGTTCTGAGAAGAGATCCCCGATCTCTCCCTGCGTCACCCCTTCCCCGCTGCACAAAGAAGAGGTCATGTGCGCACGCAGCAAGGGGGTGGCTGCCTGCAGACCCAGAGGACAGGCCTCCAAATAAAACCGACCTGCTGGCACCTTGATCTGGGACTTCCAGCTCCCAGGACTGTGGGAAATGAAGGCGTGTGGTCCAAGCCCCCCGGCCATGCTATCTGGTTACCTGGGCCTGAGCTGACTAAGGCAGGGTCCCTCGGGGGAGAAATTCTCTGCGTCAGGCAGGCGTGCACCGGAGTCCAGACAGCGTCCTGGCCCTCTCTTCCCCTCCCGCTGACGTCTGTCTGTCCTCTCTTCTGTTGGGTCTTGCTTTCAGACACGGCTTCCCAGCCACCTCTTCCTCCTCCTGCCCCAGGCCAGCAGGCTGCGGCCAGTGGGCTGAGCTGAGTCCTCCTTACAGCCCTGACCAGCGTGTGACACGAGACCAGCACTGGGGCCGCCAAGCCTCAGTTTCCTCCTCTGCTGACTTCTGGGAAGATTAATAAGCCAATGCAAGAGAAGCACTCCCCACAGGCTTGCAAGGCATGAACGCTCCAGAAGGGTCCTGATTGTTGCCGTTCTTATTTAAAATAATAATCATCTCAGCGGGGGCGGGGAGAGAAAAAGCCCACAGTTGGCTCCCTTTTCCTTGAGATCTGGTGGGTATTTAAACAGGAAGGAAAACAGGAGACCTGAGGGATCCGAACAAAGTGAAGAAGGTGGGAGGAAAAACTGGATTTGGAAGCTAAAGATGAGAGGGAGAGATGGGGGAGACAGAGACAGAGACACAGGGAGAGAGATAGGGAGACAGGGAGAGAGAAAGGGAGAGACACAGAGAGAGACACAGAGGGACAGAGAGCCGGGGGCAACAGAGACGGGGGGCAGAAGGGAGCAGAGAGAGTCTCCTGACCAGGAAGGGCCACGGGCAGCGGGGTGGGAGGCGGCTGGAGGCACAGGTGCCCCGTTATCTGCCGCTCGGCTGTGCCCGCAGGAAGGCACAGGGACTAGAGGGGCCGGACAAGGTGGGAGACTCGGGCCCCGCACCCAGCGGGTAGAGGTGGCCGCAGGCCCGGGGCCCAGAGCCCGCGGGCTTCCTGACCCCCGCCTGGTGCCGTGATGGCCTCGCCCAGTGGTTCTGGATCTTTGGGGAGGGGCCACGTGGTTTGATTCCTTTACTCTCTGGACCGGCCTGTCGTCCAGGAGCAGGTATTTAGAAAACAGCCCGGGCTCCTGATTGGCTTATTGGCTTCTCCTAGAGTCCATCCTGCTTTTCTAGGGTGCAGCCACCGCCCCATTCTCGGTGGGGACTGCCTCAGAAGGCAGTAGGTCATGTCCTCGGGGGCCTCCAAGGGACCAAGGCCCCTGCCAGGGTGCCATCTCTCCTGCACCGTGGCAGGTGACAGCATCGGCAGCCGGAGCCCCAGCCCGAGAACCATCCATCTATCGGTGGCCTCAGAGTGGGCTGTCCCTCCCCAGAGTCCTTCTGAGCACGACATCCCTGAGCACAGAGACCAGGCCACTCGCGGGTCTGAATCCCCATCCCAGGCCCCTGCCACGTACTGGAACCTACCCCTTCCCCAGGCACCAGGAGCAAAGCTCTACTCTGCTTCCTGCTTTCCGTGCTGGGCCAGACAATAGCGTGCTGCTGGGAGGGTGAGGGGGTGGGAAGGGACAGATTTGAGAACAGTCTTGGAGGCGAAAGTCTGCAGAGAGGCACAGGTTGTTCTGACCATAAATGACGCAGAAATCGGTGACCATTGTTTGCTGTGCAGCCCACACGCCGGGTGTGTGGATTCAGGCAGCCTTGCTACCCGGAATCGGCTGCCCCATCCTTCTCCCTGGGCCCCAAACACTCCTTCCCTGGGCGGGAATCTCCCCCTCCACCCAGGGATGACTGGAAGGTCCTTGGATGACATCGGCACATTTTCCCCTCCTCCCAGGCCAGTGCACGCAGCACCTGCTGAGATAAAAGCTGGAGAGGAGCCGAGTCTAACCCCCCTGCCACTGTCACAGGGCTTAGTAAAAGTGTGGAGTCAATCAGAGCAGAGAGAGGGCATGGCTTGGAAAGGAAGCCCCATCCGGGGACCCCTTGACTGTACCTAGATTTCCTCATCATTCATAGGCCCAGGCAGCAGGGCATGGCTGTGAGGACAGGACACCATGTCAAGGGTCTGCAGTGTCCGCAGGGTGGGAGGTGGGGACCGAGTATAATCAGCACAGGCTCCGGAGCCCACTTAGAAAACTAGAGAAGATGGTCAATGCAAGAGCTTGGCATGCAGGGCGAGAGCTCCACGATGTAAACCGTAGGGCTCCTTCAGCATCTTCCCATCAAATCCTTGAACCCCAGGCAGGACAAGAACCCAGGCAGTTTTAAGATCCTAAATGGTTTGATTAAAAGGCACCTTCCATGGGGCACCTGGATGGCTCAGTCGGTTAAGTGTCTGACTTTGGCTCCGGTCATGATCTCACGATCCGTGAGTTCGAACCGCGCATTGGGCTCTGTGCTGACACCTGAGTCTGGACCACTTCGGATTCTGTGTCTCCTTCTCTCCCTGCCCCTCCCCCACTTGTGCTCTGTCTCTTTCTGTCTCTCAAAAATAAATAAATGTAAAAAAATTTGTTATAAAAAGAAATGTTTTCTCTCACAGTTGAGGAGGTCGGAAGTCCACAGTCAAGGTGTTGGTAGAGCATCACGCTCTCCAAGGCTCTAGGGGAGAATCCTTCTGTCTTAGCCAGCTGGTGTTGCTATGATAGAGCCCTACAGACTGGGGGACATATATTCCTCATGGTTCTGGAGGCTGCAAGTCTAAGATCAAGGCCTGGAGAGAGCCGGTGTCTGGTGAGGGCCGCTTCCCAGACTGCAGAAGGCAGGGCCAGACTGTCCTGTTGCTGTTGTCCTTGAACATCGGAGAGGAGATAGCGAGGAATCAAGCTCTGGTGACTCTTCTTATTAGAACATGACTCCCATTCACGAGGGCTCCGCCCTTATGACCTAACTACCCCCCAAAGGCCCATCTCCTAATACCATCGCCCCGAAGGCTAGAATGTCAACATACGAATTGGGGGAAACCCAGACATTCCATCGATGCTACCTTCCTGACTCTTCCAACCTCTGGAGGCTCCCAGTGGCCCTTGGCTTATGGTCACATCCCTTTAGTCTCTGTCCCATCGTCACGTGGCCTCCTTCTCTGCAAGCCTGAGTGTCAGATCTCTCTCTGCCTTCCTCTTATGACACCGGTCAACAGATTTAGGGCCCACCTTGAATCCAGGATGGTCTCATTTTGAAATCCTTAGCTTAGTTACATTTTCAAGGACCTTTGTCCGGATGAGGTCACATTCATGGATTCTGATAGTTAGGATGCAAACAAATCTTCTGGGGGCCACCATGCAAACTATTCAATGTCCATGCAGATATTTAAATGAGCTGTCCATGTGTCCCCTCTTCCCCAGGTGAGACCAAACCCCACCGTCCATTCACAGGCCATCAGTGTGACCTACCCGAGGCCTGGTGGCCCCCATCGGACATGGGCAGAGACCCAACCTCTCTTCTCCTGGGTGGAAGAGTTGAACACTTTCAGCTTATTAGGGTAGGGTGATGTGTGGCCGGTTGTGCGTGTCATGTGGGCAGAGTACTTGAAGAAGGAAGTTCCCCGAAGCAGGGCCCAGACTAGGGTGCAAGTGAGGCACCCTGGCGGATATATAAGGCGGCCTCACCCTCACGTTCCCATAATTACAGGGTCAGCCCGCTGGGAGTCTCCTTCTCTTCACCAGAGTCCCGGCCCTGCCCCAAAGAGGCCAGCCTGGGTCATCTCTGTGAGTGAGGAAGAGAGACTCCCCCACACACCGGCTTCAATCCACAACCCCCCCAAACCCACAGCTTCCCCACCAGGCCCCAAGGGGTCACTGCGCTGTCCCCGCCCAGCGCAGAGCGGGGAAGGCTCTGGGGACAGAAGCAGTTTGTGGCAGAGAGTTCCTTGCTCCGAGGGTCTCAGGCAGCACCTTCCCCACGCTGCTGAGGAGTTCACACGGAGCCTCTGGAGCGGGGCTGGGCGGCGTGCAGGGTCCCAGGTCTTGCTGGTATCCCCGGGCAGAGCACGCGAGGTCCCATCCAGGCACCTCCAGTCACGAGCTGAGGAGGCTGACGGGGAGTCTCATGCAGTGCGGTGCCCTCAGGGTCTCAGCGAGGGGGCTCCTGCTGCCACATCTGCTGGCCGGTCTCTGGCAGGTTCCTACCCTTCTCCCCCTCCCCCCCTGCCCCCTCAATGGCCCTCCTGTCCTCTGCTGGCAGCTGTCACAGGTATAGCTCCTTTGCAGTTTGCAAAGCACTTTTTCCGTGCCTTTAATAGGACCTTCACAATGGCCTCAACATTCATTCATTAGCCAGGTGGAGCCTGAGGCTCAAGGGATGAGTAAGCTCCCCCAGGCTTCATGGCTCAGAACTGGGGGGTCGGGCCTGGAATCCCGGTCTGATCCTCCCCCTTTGCCAAGCACTGTGGATTAAACGTCTGACACGAGTGCCTGGGGCAGGCGGCAGCTCGGGCATTCCGTGCGGCGCCTACAGAGTCGCGTCTTCTGACCAAGAGGAAGGATCGGTGACAACCGGGCCTCCCTGCCTGCCAGGAAGGGATTAGTCTGGCTAACGGAACTTGCCAAGAAGTCCGGGAAGACGAACAGCAGGTGTCTGGGCTTCTGTACGCTGCTAAATCCTCACCTTCTCCTGCCTGGGAGTGCGATTCCTCTGCCTCCCCCCCAGTCACCTCCATCCAGGAGAATGTTTACCCAAGGCCTCCCTCTCTTCCTCACCTGTCCCTGAGATGGGCTGGGAAGCAAGGTGAAGGTGGCGTTGCTTATGCTCCTGGTCTGGTCCACGAGGCAGCTACAAACTTTCCCATGCTTCCTCCCTGGTCGGCTTGCGGCTCTGACGGGCAGGGGCCCGGAGTATCCAGTGGGACCAGTTCATCTGAAACTGCTTACGAGGCCCCAGGGCATGGCTCTCCATCCCAGCTGGCAGGTGCGTGTGGTCTTGGCACATATCCAGACGCACTCCCATGCCACCTGTGGGTACCCAGCCTCCAGGACAGTGGGGCCCCGTGGGCTGTTCTGAGATGGTTCAGCTGCACGGTGTCCGTGTCAGGGCACGTACGGGGGCGCCATCGCCACTGGTCCTTGGGCCTGGCTCTTCACTATGCTTTGACTCCACTGTTTACCAGTTGTCCTGAAACCACTGACTCGACCTTTCAGAGTGTAGGTGTCGTCTTCTGCAAAGTAGGCAGAATAATAGAGCCTCCGATCTCACCTGTTGTCATGAGGATCACATTAATTAATGGATGGGTGGCAGAAAAGTACTTTGTATCTGCAAAGCGCATGACAAATGTGGCTACTGTTCATGTCATTGCTGGGCAGGGCGGCAGGAACCCTTTCTTGAGTCCCTGCGGCCCTCCTTCAGACCCACACCTCCTTCGTGTTTCCACTCATGATGCCAAGGCTTGCCGCTAATGTTGTGTGCTGAACTGTGTCCCCACCTCTCAGCTTCATATGTTGAGGTCCTAAGCCCCAGGATCACAGATCGAGACTGTATTTGGTACTGGGATCTTGAAAGAGGTGATTAATTTACATTTTTTTAAATGTTTTTATTTATTTTTGAGAGAGAGAGAGAGAGACAGTGTGAGCAGGGGAGGGTCAGAGAGAGAGGGAGACACAGAATCTGAAGACAGGCTCCAGGCTCTGAGCTAGCCGTCAGCACAGAACCCGATGCGGGCCTCGAACCCACGAACCGTGAGATCATGACCTGAGCCTAAGCCGGACGCTTAACCTACTGAGCCACCCAGGCGCCCCAGAGGTGATTAATTTAAAATGAGGCCGTTAGGTGGGTCCTAATCCAACACATCCGTGGCCTTCGAAGAAGAGGAAATCTGGACACAGACATCATGACAGACAGAGAAAAGGTGACACAGCCGAGGAGGTAGGTCCCAGGAGAAACCGACCCTGCTAACTCCTGGACCTCAGATATACAGCCTCCTGGACTGTGAGAAAATACATTTCTGCGGCTGCCCAGCCTGTGGTACTTTGTTACGGAGCGCTAGCGGACTGATACAGCTATTACCGCCATGGGTTCCAGGAAATACCTGCTCTACTGGATGTCAATAGAGGTTGTAAAAGCAGGGTTCTCCAGTCACACAAGTTTGGGAACCACTGGAATGAACAAAGCTACATAGATTTTATTATTATTATTATTATTATTATTATTATTGCAAGACTCTTCACAGCTATGATCGCGCTAACAGGTGCTTTGAATATTTGGGAGGTGGATAGACTGCTTGGTGTTTCCCAGACTTATGTGAGCATGGAACCCTTTTATTGCAAAGCAGCCCTGAGATTTGTGTTCTGTGGAGCATACATTCCGGAAACTTCTGGCTCCGGGGATCATTGTGCCTTCCTCCTCGTCCTGCCTCTCTCCCCACCTGCCAGGGAAGAGCAAGAAGCCTGGACCAATGGGGGTGCTGCGGGCAGGGTGAGTAACTCTGGCCCAGAGCCCTCTGTCTGTAGTTCTGCCTTATCAGACAAGCAGCCGGCCAGCCAGAGCTCTGTATTTTATGGCCCTATCGTGTGTGAGATCTTGCCCATTAGGGAGAGGCTGTCAACGCAAAACATAGATTTCAAGACGCACTTTCTGTTCCAGGATTATGAATAACCCCTCCAATCATTAGAACTGGAGTATTTTTTAAAAAGCCAATTTGTTTCCCACCTCGAAACCCATTTACTTTGCTTCCTGTCTTCTGTTAGGAAGCGGGGGCCGGGGGTGGGGAGGTGTCTGGAGCCTGCAGCCTTCTAGAATCCTGGCTCTAGAAACCTCACACCCCCAGAAACAGGGCCAGCCTCTCACCTGAAACCCGAATTTTCCTTGGAATTACCTATCATCCATTTTCTGTAGTGCAACTATGTATTTCTACAGGCAGGTGTCCTCTTTCTAGTCAGGGCTGGAGAGAGCCCCATGGGGGGGATGTCACCGTCCCCCAAGGAAGGACGGGCATGACCTAGGGGGCCCTGAGCCGGACCGCAGGGAGACATTGCCTTCTGCCAGCAGGGAATTGGGGAAGGTGCTGATTTTGATTCGCCGAGGGATAAATCCAAGATTAAAAGAAAACAAAAATACTAAGTAGGAGAAAGGGCATGAAAAATCTCTATTTCTGTCTGTCTCCTCACCAGTCGCTGAAGCTGGCGCTCCCCCCCACCCCACCCCTACTCTGCGGCCTCATCACTGCAGTAAAAACTGACACGAGAGATTCATCGAGACGCATGCCCTCACTCAGCTCCCCGCAGCCCTCCGCAGGGACGGAAGCTGTTCATCTTCTTTGGGGCCCAGCTTGCAGCCTCCAGGAGACTGGTGAGGGGCACCCAGCCCGACTCCACGACCACATGAGGCCTGGGGGCCCCTCCCCAAGATCAAGGCCGGCGCACTACGAAGTCCTGCGGTCTGTCCACGGTCTCAGGCCAGGCCAGGGTGGACGGTGTCCTCTCAGCAGGCCAGACGAGTGTCCTGGAGGCTGGGGCTGCAGAGGCTTGGGGCCCCCCTGCTCATCACGCACCACGCCTTCTTTCCTGCTCGGCTGGCCCTGCCCTGGGAGCCCGACAGCCTCTCTGTCCCAGAGAAGGTCAATACCCTGGAGGGAGAGGGACGCAGAAGCAGCTGGGTACAAGCACTGCACCCCCCAGGCGCTGTAATGGAGAGAGGACGAGAATGACCCCGAGCCCAGAGGAGGTGGTGGCTGACGGCTGGACGCAGAACACAGGGGCCACGCAGCTGCACCCGCCAAGACGGTAAGGAGTCCCTCGAGCAGGTGGGGAGGTTCCTTTTCCCTGTCTAATTCCGCTTCCTTGGCCTTATTTGTGTTCAGTGGCTCATTGTTTTCTGTCCACCTCCCTAAAAGGCCTAAAATCTCCATTCTCCACATACAGCAAACTCCGGGAAACTAAGACGTCTTGCTCACAGTGCCTCGAACAGTGCCCGGCACACAGTAGGCCCTCAAAAATATGTGTCAAACGGCTGGGAATTAAGGCAGAGGGAAATTAAGGCACAGGGGAGGGCCAGGGTGGAAATGACTTTGGCGGAGAGTGACCTGTCCCTGCCCTGCCCCCACGGTCTCACAGGAAATGTCCTCCAGACGTCCCACCTGGACAGAGAGGTCAGTGACCCTGCAGTGTGTCCCTTCACGGCCCCCAGCAGGGACAGGCACCCGAGGTTCTGAGCTATTAAGAAACTTGCCCAAGGCCACTGAGTCTGAGAGTGGCAGACGGAGACCTGGGCCCAGGCTTTCCAGCCTCAAAGCCCAGCCCGGCTCAGACATCCTTCAGCCTTCCCGGGAAAGAGATAAAGGAGCCCAGGTCTTGAGAGGTGCCCACCTGCTCGGCCACCTTGGCACAGGCAGGGAGCACCTGACAGCCAACATAGGCAGGCGGGGACCTTGCCTTGGAGTGGGCAGAGAAGCAGTTCCAAGGTGGGCCCTGGGTATGGAAGTCGGCCGGGGCAGGGGGCCGTTGCAAACTGTTTCACCTTGTGCGGGGCTCTGTCCTTCAGCGGCCCGGAGAGGGACGGGGCGGGACATTGTGTGGGGGGGGCGCGGCGACCCCACACTCACTCCCTCACTCGTGGCAGGACTGACTCTGGATAAACAATTACAGTCTATTTACCTCCGACCATATGGTGTTGGGGAGCAGGTGTGCAGGTAATGAAGAGCCCAGCTCCAATTAAGCATCTGGGAACCCGGCCGGATTCCCGCTGAATCTTTTGCTTGGGCTGAGGCCCACGTACAAATGAGAGCTAAAATGGGCAGAGGCTCAGTAGAGGCAGAAGCGGGAGAGGTGAGGTTCCAGCAACGCTGGGCTGGGCCACATAGGCCCCCGAGGGGGACGGCCAGCCACCAGCCTGTCCCTGCTGGGGGCCGTGAAGGGACACACTGCAGGGTCACTGACCTCTCTGTCCAGGTGGGATGTCTGGAGGACATTTCCTGTGAGACCTTGGGGCAGGGCAGGGACACGTCACTCTCCGCCAAAGTCATTTCCACCCTGGTCCTCCCTTGTGCCTTAATTTCCAGAGAGGTGCTGACTGCCTTACCACGGGGCCACGGATAACCAAAGGCGCTAAGGTGGACGGAGTGCGGGCTGACGGTCCGGCACGCTGCCAGGAGCTTTAGATCCCAGGTCTCATTTAACCCTTGCGGCGGCTCTGGTAGATGGGAACTTGGACTAGTCACACTTCGCAGAGGAGCACATCGAGGCTGAGGCGGCTGGAGCCGCTTGCCCGGCACTACCCAGCCAGGAACTGGGGGAGCTGAGATTCTAACCCCGCTCTGCGCGCTCGGGAGCCCCCACTCTTGGCCAGTGTGCTGGATGGAGATGGCGCAGGAAAGGGGCCTGGCGTGGGGCCGGGCACACAAAAGGAAATCAATAAATGCCCAGCCCCTTCTCCCTGTCCTTCCTTTCGGAGCAGACCCCTCCCCTGCCCCTCTGAGGCTACGGCACCCACAGCATCCAGACCTCCAGGCCACCGCCGTGCCCACCCCAAAGGAAAGTATAAATAAGGCAATCCCCACGCCCTCCCCAGGGTCTGGCCAGCCAGCCAGGGAGAGGGAGTCCTTTCCCCAAGGTGGTCCTTTCCCCACAGTAGCTCAGGGAGGGCGGGTAAAGAGGAAGGTGGCTGGCCGTGCCCTTGACAGAGGCGGGCTCACCCCCTTGGAAGGAGTCAAAATGAGGTGATCTGATGAAGGAACAAGGGCCTCTGAGCATTTTTGAAAAGATGACCCCAGGCAGAAAGTGCTCAGCGTCTGGGAGGGGACCAGAGCCCTCCAAGAGCCTGGGGCCTCACTTCAAGGCATCGGGGAATGGACTCCTCCCCCGTGTTGCTACCCAGGCCTTCGCAGCCCCCAGAGGCTCCTGGAGGATGGATGGATGGATGCCCCAACCCCAAGACAAGACATATCATTCATATGTCTTCTTAGTCTGTCCTTAATTGGTCTTTAATATGATGAAGGGTTTCCAGGCCTTCCATCCCTGATAGATCCTTGCTGCCTACCACAGAGACACTGGCTTCTCCCACAGAGACACCAGCTCCCACCTCGAGCCTGCCCTGTTGGGCAGGTAGCCTCATGGTGAGCTCAGAACATGGCCAGGGACCTGGCCAGTCACCAGCAGCTGCCCGCAGCCTCAGTCCTGGGACCAGGCCCCGAGGAGTCTCGGAGAAAGGAGGCGGCCCGATTCCCATCCTCTGAGATGCTGTCATCCTTCTGGAGAGATAGATGTCAACTTCCTCACTACGCTGCTTGTCACACCTTAAAGATGAGCTCCCCAAGTCAAAGTGAACCAACAGCTGGCCGCCAGGAAGCCCGAAAGCCAGAGAAGCAAGAAGAGACGCTGGAGGCGATGAGAGTCATTAGGGAAGCCTTCCTGTAGGAGGTGCCCCCAGGGGATGGAGCTCTCTGATTCCCATAGGTTGCTCCATGGAAGTCAGGGGCTGAGGCAGGAGCCAGAGTTCTGTAAAGAAGAAAAAATATGTAAGGAAGGAAAAAAAAAAAAAAGAAAAAGGAAAAGGAAAGAGCTTTTCCTAGCAAGTTTTTCATCTGCCCAGGGGGGATGCCCTTTGAAGAAAAGTCTGGCGCCCGGAGCAGCACCAGCTGACTCCCACATCTCCAGGAAGGGGAAGGAGTTTTAAAAGATATTTAAGCTCCTGTATAAATTGGCCCCTCAGGGGGCTCCGCGCACCACTCGTCCTGGCGGCTACGGGGTTATTTCCGGCTGCTACAGTAGCCGGAGAGAGGCGCCTCCTGACCTCGGCATGGAGAGGGGTGCAGAGCGTGCCAGAAACAGGGGGTCCCTCACCCCCGGGGAACAGGAGCCTCAGAGGAAATCCTTGTAACTCAAAACCCTGAAAACGGCAGGTGTGGGTGTGAGGGTGGGGGTGGGGACCGCCCACGAAAGGGAAGAGAAATAGGTACGCTCTGGACCTTTGTTCTGCGACAGGCACAGGACTAGGTACTTTATGGACAGTGTCTCATCAGTCCTCACAAGCAGTCCTGCGAGGTGGTATCACTGTTCCCATCTCCCAGGTGAGGAAATTAAGGCTCAGAGAGATTCGGTCACTTGCCCGAGGTTATGCGACCAGAGGTGCCAAGACCGGCATTTGAACCCAAGCCACATTCTGTGCCTTTCGTTGAATGTTCCACTTGGGGCAGGATCAGGAGAAGGAAGAGTCCCTGGGTGTCTGCACCTTGGCTGGCGTGGTCCTGGGCCCCCATCGATCCGAGGACATGCAGGGACAGTGAAGGCTGGCAGGGGAGGAGAGGAAGAGAAGGGACCCTTCCCAGAGCTCCGCCTCTGATCACAGCATGTGTCACCAGACCATACAGCCCACCCATCAGCCACTGCCAGGGCCCTGCCGCCTCCCGGATACCCACTGGACCAGCACATGTGACTCTCCAACTGGGACTTATCTCAGTCCAGGCCACGGTCAAGCTCAAAGGGCTAGAGAGCTGACACCCTTGGGAGCCACTCAGCCCGTATCAGCTGGAGTCAGAAGACAAAAGCTCTAGCTTGCTGGCCCCTTGGATGAAGTGACTTTGGGGTGCTCCTCGCCACTTCCTTGCGTTCTCAGGTGGAGTGGAATGCTAGCTGCCCATGGCAGTAACCTGCTCCCAGCAGAGCATCCCTTATTGGCTCCCTTCCTCTCCCGGTCTCACTTCCCCACCTACCACTGGGGTTTCCTGCAGTCACTTCCCAAATATGCTCCATGACCCATCTGGAGTCAGTCTCCAGGAAAGCCTCTCTCAGACACCCCCATGCGTGTCCTCTTCCGGTCCATGCCGTCTCCAAGTCTCCCGTCCACCCAACTCCCAGTTATCAGGAGAGAGACGGTCGGTTTTCTCCTTGAAGAGTCATAACTAATAACCAGATCACAAGGGACCAAAGACACAAGCATCACATATTACACAGCCAGAGCGAGATCCGTATCTCTCTATCTGTAGCACCGCGCTTTATCCTTACGGCCGTGGCCGCCTGGCCCTCTCATTGATGAAGTGTGTTATAAGTGCTAAGTAATAATAATACCGTAAAATGCCTCAGTGCTCAGGAACGGGCTTTGGGCTCCAGATAAAATGCCAGACAGATAGATTAGCAGGCAGAGGAAATGCTCTGGGAGCCGTCTCTCCCCACAGCTCCCTGGGCCTAATAGATAGGTCCAATCAGACCACTTCAATTACTACTCGGGGACTAATAGCAAGAGCCTGATTAGATCCCCTGCACTAGCACTGGTGTGACAGTGTGTGTTCTGTGGAGAGCTGATGACAGCCCGCTCCGGAAGGGCTGGGACAGGGCGACTGAGATCGGTGGGGGGGTGCTTTTCCATGGGTTGAGCGTCATCGAGGGGCATGCGACCTGCCTTCTGGACTTATCTGGGGATAATGCCTTTGCAGCTCCCCCTCTGGTCCTTACTGAGGTGGACCCAGAGCCAGAGCAAGGCCAGCATCCTTTGCTGCCCTGCCTGTCCCCCTCCTTTCCTTGGGGCTTTGGGGAGAGAGGCAGGAAACACTTTCAGCCAGGTAGAAAGTTTCCAGCAGAGGAGATCTGATTTTCTATCCCCTCTAATGGTGAGGACATCAAGGGACCTGGACAGGGTCAGAGAGAAGCAGAAAGATTTGCTTGTCCAGGAGGGACAATTTGGGTGCAGGAGGTGGCTTTGCCTCCGTGGAGAGCCATTAGAGCCAACCCAAGATGAAGAGGTGCCTGGGGTCTGGAGGCCCTAGCTCAGAGGTGAGACCAGGACAGAGGAAAGTCTGCCAGCAAGGTCAAGGTCAGAGCGGGACCCCTCGAGAGGCCAGGACTTGGGCAGAGGCCATTAGAAGTGGACAGGAAGGAGAGCTTCTGACTCTCAGGGAGGCTGCCCTCTACAGAGGGAGGGCGGGACAGGTGGGGACACCCCAGGGGCCACGGTCGGGCAAGTGCACACCTCAGTCCCATGTCCTCCAACCACCTGCTTCCTCCACCTCCTCTCCAGCAGGAAATGTCAGGATTACTGCTGCTGCATGTGTTGGAGAAGCACATGGGAATGTACCCCTGCCCCAAGTGTAACCTTCCTGCGTGTTCCGCCGAGCTAGAGAATATTTTTCCATATGGGCCCATTGACCCCCTTGAAAAAAATGGCTCAAGGTTCATATCAAAAAAAGAAGGAGAAGGGAAGGAGAGGGGAGGAGGAGGGGAGGGAAGAAGGGAAGGGGAGGGCAGGAGGTGGGGAGGGCAGGAGGGAAGGGGAGGGGAGGAGGTGGGGAGGGGAAGAGGAGAGGAGGAGAGGGGATGGGGGAGAAGAGGAGGAGGGGAGAGAGGAGTGGAGGGGAGGGCAGAACAGGAGAGGAGGTGGAGGAAAGGGGAGGAGGAAGGGCGGGCAGGGGGAGGGGAGCTTAGGAGGAAAGGAAGAGGAGGAGGGGAGGGGAGGATGGGCAGATAAAAGGGGAGAAGAGGCGGGGAGGAGGAAGGAGGGGTGGAAGAGAAGGAAGCAGCCAAAACCATTTATACCAACATTTGGACTTGATGGAGAAAGTAAGAAAACGTTGGATTCTTTCATAGTCCTTGAGAGAAGAGAACAGTGTGAGTGTGGCTGAACACATGTCGTTTGGTTTTACCGAAAAGCAGAGAACGTACAGTTGTATCTGGTTGCACACCACCGCTAGTGTTCAAACGTCCACAGCTGGGTTTGGGAACCCCGAGGGCCGGGCCATGCCGGGGGGTGGGGGGAGGTAGGGAGGTGCGCCCGCCGCGGCCACTGCCAGGCAGCCGCCAGGCCCAGGCTCAGAGGAGTCAAGGAAGTCCCCCCAAGCTCACGAGCAGCCCCACGTGTGCAAACAGAGCCCGTACATTTGAGGCGCTTGTGGGCCAGGGATGAACCGGGGGAAGTAGAGGCGGCAGTAGGCGGGGGCTGGGCCTGATGCTGTGAGGAGCAAGGGGGTTGACCACGTGAGCCAGGGTAGGGGAGAGGCCCAAGGCTGGGAGAGGACGCTAAGGGCAGAACACGCTGGGAGACGGCCGTGGGCACAGGAGGAGGGCAGTGGCTGGGGCTGCCTTCTAGGCAAGGGACCAGCAGCGAGCGATGAATGGGCGGCTGGGGACACAGAAGAACGTGAAGGAGAGGCTCCTGTATCCTCCTTATTCCAGGGGGTGCTGAGAGGAGAGGGCAGGTGCCCGCGGATAGGCAGAGTGGACCTGCCTGGCAGGGGACGTGCCCGGCGCTAGGCCCAGGGTGGCTTTCCAGCCCACGCCGTCTTGCCAAACTCCAAACCCCTCACTGAGCCTCCCCCTCAATAGTAAGAGGAGTGGGACCTGCATGTCGGTGCCTGGAACTGGCCCTCCGCTCTGCTGTCCCCACTTCCCGTTCCGACCCGTCAGGGGGCCAGCCGATTGGGAAGCTGGTGCAGATGCACGGACCCCGTCTGCTCCAGCTGCCGTGACAAGGCGCCACAGGCTGGGCAGCTTAACCCACAGAAATTCCTTTTTTTACAGTTCTGGGGGCCAGATGACCGAGGTCCAGGCATGGGCCGGGTTGGCGTCTCCTGAGGCCTCCCTCCTCGGCTTGCAGACGGCCGCCTTCTCCCTGTGTCCCCATGTGGTTATCCCTCTGTGTCCTAACCTCCTCTTCTTCTTTTTAAAAATGTTTCGTTTATTTATTTTAAGAGAGAGAGAGAGAAAGGGAGAGAGAATCCCAAGCAGGCACTGAGCTGTCAGCGCAGAGCCCAATTTGGGGCTCCCTCTCGCAACCTGTGAGATCATGAACTTAATTGAACTCAAGAGTTGGATACTCGGGGCGCCTGGGTGGCTCAGTCGGTTGAATATCCGGCTTTGGCTCAGGTCATGATCTCGCGGTTCGTGGGTTCGAGCCCTGCGTCGGGCTCTGTGCTGACAGCTCAGAGCCTGGAGCCTGTCTTCGGATTCTGTGTCTCCCTCTCTCTCTGACCCTCCCCTGCTCGCGCTGTCTCTCTCTGTCTCTCTCTCAAAAATAAAAATAAAATATTAAAAAAAAAAAAGGAGTTGGCTACTTAACCGACTGAGCCACCTAGGGCCACCCTAATCTCCTCTTCTGATGAGGACACCAGTCATACTGGATTCAGGCCCGCCCTGATGACCTCATGTACTTAATCACCTCTTTAAAGACCTGTCTCCAAACATAGCCACATTCTGAGGTCCTGGGGTTAAGACTCCAAGCCATACCCCCTTCATTGGCCCAGACGAGGGGTACACAGAGGTGAGTCCCGGACATCCCCAGTGCTCATGCCAAGAGGATGTCCTCTCTCCTTCAGGGGTTAACCAGGGTCAGAGCAGGGAGCCAAGAGCGAGGTCAGGATCCAAACTCAGGTCACTCAGCCCTGACCCTGCACTGCCACTGCCCTTGGGAGCAATGCCCCATTGGGGCAACCAGGGGCAAAGTTCTTTTTATTTTTTTATTTTTTTTTAACACTTATTTATTTTTGAGAGACAGAGAGAGACAGATCATGAGCAGGGGGAGGGGCAGAGAGAGAGGGAGACCCAGAATCCAAAGCAGGCTCCAGGCTCTGAGCTGTCAGCACAGAGCCCGACATGGGGCTTGAACCCACGAACTGCGAGCTCATGACCTGAGCCGAAGTCAGACCCTCAACCAACTGAGCCACCCAGGCGCCCCAGGAGCAAAGTTCTTAAAGGGAAGTGGAGTAGAACTGGGGCTGGTGAGGGTCACTCCCCTTCTCTGGAAGGGTCCCAGGGCACTAACGGTCGGGCGAGGGTTCTCGGGGGCCCATCTACATCCACGGTCACCACCTTGATGACAAGAAGACAGTGGGCCGACTGCCTGGGTTCACTGTGTGCTCTTGGCCATGGGCACTACCCGTGCCTTAGTGTTCTCATCTGTAAAATGGGATAAGCACAGCACCTACCTCCCTGAAGGGACTGAATGGGTCAATAGGTGCTGAGGGCTCCTGGTTCACAGCAGGAACAATGCACATCAGCGATTGGCGCGTGCAGTGGGATGGGTGCTATTTTATTCCCTCAGCAGCTAGCGTAAGATTCCCCTTAGGAAGAGAGACCTGCCTTGCTTTCGAATATTCCTTGGTAAGGCCACTTGGGGTAGAGGCTGGGACTTGGGAGCCTGGTTGGGGGAAGAATCACAGGCAGAAGACAGAGGAGAAGCGGGCTGATTGTATTCAAAGGGGAGAAAGGGCAGAGCCAGGACAGGAAGGGGGACAGGGAGGACGGGGAGGTCCCACCCCTGCACCCCTCAAAGTGTTACTAAATTTGCAAAGTTCTCGAAGCCAGTGCATTAGGTTCTGTATCCGTATCTGCTCAGATAATGTCCCCTGGGGTGGTTGCCGGCATGACACTGGGGGTTTGAGCCAAGTTTTCCCTCATTTCTGAGGGCCAGGGAGTTACATATCCCTCACTGGGCGTCAGCCAGTCCTGATGAACCAGCTGGAGGCCAAACACGTGAGCCTCGCGACAGAGCTGGCTTCCCACCGACACGTCCCGGCGGGGGCAGGGGGAACTAACATCTCAATAAAACCAAATAGACTCCAGCGCCGAGGTCCCAGCCTCTTGGACAGCAGCGCGGCCCACGTAATTTCCCCCGAGTCGCAAATGGAAAAGACAATTGGATGTCAGAGATGGTTTGAGTCTCCGCTCAGACCGGTGACTTTTATGGAAAGCCGGCGCCAGAGGCCCCAGGCTCAGGGAAAATTTCCCCAGTGGCAGCGCTGGGCTCCCACCATGCCTCTTGCCTCCCCAGTCTGCTGCACTATTGAATCCAGCGTGATTGTCTTCGGGGCCCGTAATGGAATTTTATCAGGGATCCCTGTAACTGGAGAGCTTATTTGCAGCCTTCCGCCGGAGGCTCCAGATAAAGGATGCAGAGTCTGTGCTGTGGTGTCAGAAACCGTGCCTGGTCACCATCCATCATCCTGTCAAGGCATCACTCCGGACAGCCTGGCTTCCAGCACAATCAGGTTGGGGGTTTTCCTCCCAAGAATAACAAGCAGCAGCAAAGTCAGGTTAGGAGCCCCTGCCCCACCCCCACCGTCTCTTCATTACAGGTGAATGGATTTGGGCTTTCCCCATGCTATCCCATCCGCTCCCCCCTTCGCTTCCGTTTTCTTGAGCCTAAAGTGGCATCTTAGAGTCATCTGGTTCCAGAAGCCTCTAAATATCACCGCAGGTTTATGTCTTAGCCAGTAGGATATAAAGATGGAGATGATAGAAATTCTTCACATGTAGTGAACGTTTATAAAATTCATCCGTGTACCTTATCCCATTGATCATTACGGCCACCCTATTAGGGAGGAATTGCTAAATCTGGTTGACAGAGGGGCCAAATGGGGCTCTGAGAAGTTTTGGGACTTCTCCAAGGTCACACAGGGAGTCAGGGAAGTTGGGGCTTAAAGCGCTTGTGACTTTATCTTCGCGCACGCTTTCTACTCTTTTCACGGCTATTCTTCCCCACCCCACCTCCCCAACTCTTCTTCTCCATCCCTTTCTCTGCCCTTCTGTTGCCATCTGCCCTGCCAAACCTAGTCCCCAGGCATGGAGCGAGGGCTTGCCCATCTTAGCATGGCCCTACTAGTCTGTAGGAGGGCGCTGGTCTTCACCCGTCCACCCTTGCCTTCTCTGCATCATATCCTGTTGGGGGAGGGAGGGGGAGTTGTGGGGGCAGGTGGGGGTGGGGCAAGGATCCAGTTACTTTCTTCCACCTGACAGATCCAGGAGCCAGGATGGACGATGTTCCTTCCTCTGCAAATGTGCAGGGAGACAAAGGGGCTGGGGAACTGCAGGTGGTCTATTTGAAAACAACACCAGCTGCCCCGGTGGGCGTCCTTCCAATGGAGTGATGGGGTGCACTGAGCGTTCAGTCTTGCTTACTCCAGGACTCACGGGTCACTGTTTCCAAACCCAAGCAGTCCCGTGGACCCCAGAATGAGCGAGGAGAGGAGGGAAAGGGGAACAGATCTGTGCAGGTCGTCCCTGAGCATAAGGTACAGGAGAGAGACAGTACCAGACACAGGCCTCCATCCATGGGCCTTTCATTGAGAAGCACTCCTATAACCTGTAGGGGCCAAAGGGGATCCAGGAGGCAGAATCGTAGCTCCCCAAAAGATGCCCATGTCCCAGAACCTGTGAACATTACCTCATATGGTAAAGAAGGGACTTCACAGATGTGACTGAAGTAAGGTTGTTGAGATGAGAGATTATCCTGGATTATCTGAACGGGGCCCCGAGGGCACCCGCAGGAGTCCATGTAACGGGGCAGAGGGAGATTTGACCACAGATGGAAGAGGAGAATGGGTGTGACCACAGAGGCCAAGGCCGGAATTGGTGCAACCACCAGGCTGGGAACGTGGGCAGCTATAGCCGCTGGAGGAGGGCAAGGAACAGACTCTCCTCTAGAGCCAGAGAGAGTGTGCGCCCATCCACACCTTGACTTTGGCTCATTGAAACTGATTTTGGTCTTCTGGGCTCCAGAACTGTGACAGAGTACATTTCTATTGTTTTAAGCCACTCAGGTTGTCATGATTGGTTACAGTGGCCACAGGAAACCAATACCAGAGACGCAAACAGTGCTGCCAGTGACCACTGGTGCTGGCAGATCCGTCCACAGTGGGCAGACCCAGGTTTGAAGAAGCTAGGCTCCCAGAAGGACGAAGTTCTGTGCATCTGGAAGGGGAGACTGCTGCCAGATGATGACAGGTCTTCCATTTCTACCCAGATTGAATATGATTCTCCCTACATCTCCTTCTCACCCTCCCTCACCTCCCAAAATGGCACCTGCCTTTGCCCTGCTATTTCTCTGACTCGTATATGCCAGGCTCTCGACTTTTGCCCTCTCCCCCATGAGTCAGTATCATCTGTGTCTGTGGTCTGTCAGAGGGGACCTCGTCCTGGAATGGGGGCCCCAGCTCTGCATCTGCCAGGCCGACCTGGGTGACAGGTGTCCATCACAGAGCCACAGCCATCGCCACTTCATGGGGGCAAGACTATGACCCGCCCATCTGCTCTGTGCCGAAGATCCCACTTGGACTCGGGACCCGCCCTGGGGTCTTGTGGAGGCTTCCCCTCCCTGCCCGCCCAGCCCCTCACACACTCTCAAAAGTTAAGAGGCACTTCTCGAAGGCCTTGCCCCCACTGACAGGTGTGGTGCCCAGAGTGGGGGTGCAGCGGGGAGGGGAGGCAGAGCTGTGTAGTTGAGTAGGTATGCAGGTGGGGGGCCGGAATGAGAGAGTGAGGACAAGAGAGCATCATGGGGAGGTTTAGGGAAATGGAGGTCAAGGAAAATGAGAGGTAGATACCAGGGGCCACTGGGAGAGAGTTAAAACAGAGAGAGAGGCACCCAGGAGTAAGGATAAGGAGCCTGCGTGGTGGCTCCCACCTGAACGAGAAAGGGGGATCCGTGGAGGAGGAGCAGGTGGGCAGGTAGGAACTGGGTAGCCTTTGGAGGTGCTTGGCACCAGGTAGCAATGGTGGAGTCCAAGAGAAACAGCACAGAGAAGCCATTCATTCATTTGCTCATTCATTCATCCACTCAGTAAAACACTCACCGAGTTCCGACTCTGTGAGAGGCGTTAGGCTGGGCTCCAGAGATAGCGATGGGTAGAAATAGTCCGTGGCCAAGACCATGGAGCCTGGCGGAGAGGCTGGCAAACTAGTAAATATGTGACACTATAGGCATCATGCTGGGAGGCTGACCGGGTCCAGCAGCTGTGAGAACGGAAGTCCAGTCTCCAGCTGGGGGGGGGGGGGGATGAGAAGGTGTCCTCTTTGTGGTTAACCCCCAACCCAGGCCTCGAAATGTAGGTAAATGTTTCTATGCAAGAGAGGGGAGGGGGTGCTGTCTGAGCAGAGATTTAGAACAGAGATTTGACATCACCCCAGATAGGGCAAAATTAGTTCCTGGCCAGGAGTTCGAGGGGAAAAAAACCATCCTATGTCTAAAGGCAACCAGACACATACAGTACATAAACAGATGTAGAGGATACCTGTGGTATGACCATTTCACGGGGCAGGCGGGGGTGGGGGTGATGAGGAAAAGAAAACTGGGAAACGCTGGCCCACGCCCCGAGTCTGGGCTAGGACAGCAAGTTAGACGGTGGCCATAGATGGCGCTATTGAGTGACGGCAGCGGGGCAGGGGGTGAGGGGTGGGGTAGGCAGCCATTGGAGCAGAAAAGGGGGACCCAAGAGAAGGGAATCTGCACCATCCCCAGGCTTCTTGTGACTGGGCTGCGGGAAGGGTCAAGATGCAATTTACCAAAATGGACATCGTTGAAGGCAAGGGTGTACTAGGTTGAGTCGTGTCCCCCCAAATTCATGTCCGCTGGAACCTCGGCGTGTGACTCTACTTGGAAATCAGGTCTTTGCAAGACAATTAGTGAAGATGAGGTCACACCAGATCTAGTGACTGGTGTCCCTCGAAGGAGGGACGCACAGAGGGGAGGAGGCCATGTGGACATGGAGGCAGAGACCAGGGTTGATGAGGCTGCAAGCTTGGGAACGCGAAGAATTCCAGAAGCCACTTGGGATTGGGGAGAAGCAAGGAAGGATTCTTCCTTCGAGCCTTCTGAGGGAGCGTGGCCCTGTGACACGCTGGTGTTGAACTTCTAGTCTCCAGAACTGTACAAGAATAAATCTTTGATGTTTTCAACTACTCAGTACGTGGCGCTTTGTTATGGCAGCCCAAGAAAATGAATACAGTGGGCTCAGTTTGGGCCACGTGAGGTTGGAGGGACGGGCAGCTTGCAAGGTGCGATAGGGAGCTGGCCATGGGGACCTGATGTTTAGGGAAGCCATGAGGGGTGAACACGCCGATGCCACCTAGCATAAGGGTGGCAGTGCAGAGCAGGGACATAGCTGAGATTATTCAGGGTGAGAGGACAATGAGGAAAGTAGAGAGCTCAGGACAGAACCTGAAGGAAATACCACTTAGGGACAAGCATAAAAAGATGCCTTCCCAAAGGAGATGTCGTTCAATGGATGAGAACAGAAACTAGAGCAATAGCCCAGGACCTATGGAAGGCAAGAATAAAATGCAACCAATACACCCTGCACACCTCGAATGGCCGTGCTCAGCACTGGGGTCCCTGGACAATGCCAGGGACATCGTTGTGACACCTGCCCCCATGGAGATTACAAGGGGACACAAAGCCAAGACTGGAAGAAGTAAAATTTAAACTACCCCCAAAGAGTTAACGATCCGTGCAAGGCTACCAGAGGAAAAAAAAAAACCCAACAATGTCTCAAGGCAGCCCAGTGCATGATTAATTAACAAATGAATTGCACAGGCTAAAATTGTATAAAAGTTCAGAGGACAGAGAAAGTGCTTAGGGCTTCAATTGTCAGGGATGGATTTGCTGAGAGGTAAGATATGACCTGGGTTTTGAAGAAGGAGGGGAGAATTTGCACACGAAAAGATGCAGGGAGTGCTGATCCGACCTTCCCCGGGCGGGCGGAGGGATGGAAGATGACCAGGGCTCAAGGTGTACTTGGGGGTGCGGGAGGGGCAGGCCCCCGCCGGCCGGAGTGGGCGCTCGGGGGCGGACCCCGGAAGCTCAGGCAGAAAGCAGAACATGAGGGCCCGCAAGTCTGCCGACACTTGTGCACTTAGCCTTGCCACTGGATTGGAACGAACAGAAGATTCTTAAACAGGGAGGTGATTCGTCCAAAGCAGTGTTGCTGGAGTCATCGGCTGGCAGGACGGAGGGGAGCAGGGCAAGAGGGAAGGGGGGTTGGGCAGGGCTTGTCAGAAGGCCCGGCCAGTGGTCACTGGGTGGGGAGGTGATAAACAGTATGCGAAGGGGGCTCTGGAGGCAGGAAAGCCAAGGAAGGGAAAGAGGTTTTCTGGGAAAGAAAAGGAGAGCAAGACAGGGGTGTAAGGATGGGTGGGGGAGGTGGGGAAGGGCCAGATGGGCTTCTGCTGCTGCGGACCAGAGCCCCAGCTCCCCACCCCTACCCACCCAGGCCCACCTTGTTTGCTTTCCTTCTACTTTATTCTGTTTTCCCCCCTTTTAAACATCTCTGCTCCGGTATAAACAAGCGGGGCTGGAGCCCGGGGCTCTGCTCAGCAGTAGGCACAGAGGACAGGATGGACAGGGGATCCGATGCCTCAGTTGCCCCGGGAAGAACGCCGGGACCCAGGACGGGGTGACCCCCTCCCCTCACAGCCCACAGGCCATAAGCTCCGGGCGCCTTATCGCCCGGCAGCACCTTCTGCAATGGGCGTACTGAAGCAGGGACGGGACGAAGAAATTCATTCTGGTTTCCTGTCCCTGACCGCGAGCTCTATCTCCCCCGCAGCCCTATTTCCCAGTCTCTCCTCTGGCGCATTGTAATATTTCTGGCTGCGTGAACAGAATGTGCAGCGGGAGAGCTGGAAGCAAAGATCTAGGAGGGTCGCGGGCCAGCGGAGGACCCGTGTATGCACAGGGCTGCCCGCCGCCCCCCCGCCCAGAGAGGCCCCGTGTGCACCTGGCCATCCCTTGTGTGCACCCCAGGCCTTGCCCCTGCACCATTCTTCTCTTGTGTTTCCCACCTTGCCACCAACCCCGCCCCGGCCACCCGACTGCTGGGCTGCAGGACCCGTTCCCCTTCTGCGTTCACACTATTTTTTTCCCCCGTGGGCATATTAGTTATCTGCTGCTGTGTTAAAAAATAGCCTCAAACTTAATGGCTAAACACAGCACATTTATTGTCGCGAAGTTTCTCTGGGGCAGGAATCTGGGCGCGGCTTAACCGGGTCCTCTGCGGCAGGGTCTCACCAGGCTGCAGCCAAGATAAGTGGCTCTTCCCAGTTCCCTCCATGGTTGTGGGCAGGATTCGAGCCCCAGGGGACACTGGGGCCTGGGCTTTCTCGGCTGTCCTCCGGGTCGTCTGCATCCGGTTGGGCTACTGGGGAGGAGGAAGCACTTTTCAGGGTCCCTTCTGCCCAGACCCCACAGGCCAGACCTCGGTCACCTGGGCCCACCTGCCTGGGAGCGGGTTTGTGAGGACACCCAGAAGTGCGGGTCTAGGACAGGAACGTTGGAGCACAATTCTCTAGCCTCTGCTCCAGGCAGGGGTCGCAGAACAGAGTGTGATGGTTAATTTTATGTGTCACCTTGACCGGGCCGGGGACCTTATTTCTGGGTGTGTCTTCGAGGGTGTTTGGGAAAGAGATTAGCGTTTGAATTGGTGGGACTGAGTGAGGCAGATGGCCCTCCCCAGCGTGGGTGGGTCTCACCTAATCCATTGAGGGACCAGGTAGCCCAGAAACGCAGGGGAAGGGTGAATTCAGTCTCCCCCTGACTGCGGGGCTGGGACACCAATCTTCTCCCGCCCTCAGGGTTCCTGGCTTGCGGGGCTTCCGCTCGGACTGGATCCGCACCAGCAGCTCTCCGGCTCGAGGCCTTGCTGGGCTCCAGCTTGGGGACCGCAGATCATGGAAAGTCCCGTCATCAGCCTCCACTATGATGG
>CM053565.1:50066120-50085602 GCA_028646485.1 Cryptoprocta ferox | reverse complement strand
CAGGGGAAGGGTGAATTCAGTCTCCCCCTGACTGCGGGGCTGGGACACCAATCTTCTCCCGCCCTCAGGGTTCCTGGCTTGCGGGGCTTCCGCTCGGACTGGATCCGCACCAGCAGCTCTCCGGCTCGAGGCCTTGCTGGGCTCCAGCTTGGGGACCGCAGATCATGGAAAGTCCCGTCATCAGCCTCCACTATGATGGGAGCCAGTTCCTTATCATAAATCTCAACATATATAATGAGATACACATCCTATATAATGTAGATATAGATTAGAGATATTATCTAATAGAGATGATCTGATATAGATTGTGTGCATAGAATATACACATAGGTGAGGCCCCTGCCCTACCCCACGCTTCTGAGTCCCCACACATCTGTCACTTGCCACAGACACCCACCCTCTCCCGCCACCCACATGGGGACACTACCGTTCAGCACGTGCTGGGGCTGGTTGGATTGTCTGTCGCACGTGGCTACACAATGAACCACCAGACTCGCACTGTCCAGTAGAACATTCTTCGGGGATGGAATTGTTCTATAATCGGCTCTGCTCAAGTTAGGAGCCACTAGCCACGGGTGGCCCCTGAACGCTGACGTGTCCCTGGAGAGGAACACAGGGCTTCATCTCGTCTCCACTGCTTTACATCCAACTGTAACGGCCTCCGCTGGCTGATGGCCGCTGCACGGGATGTCACAGCACTAGGAGGCGGGGCTCGAGCGTAGCCCTCTGACCATCATCTGAGGTTCTTTGTCTTAGTTTCAGGAACCTCAATGGAGGTTCCGCATGGCGGAGGGGGAGGTGAAGGAGAGGGTCACTGAGATTTCCCACGGCTGAAGATAAAGAAAGCACCCCTTCTCAAACATCAGCCGGGAGGCCCCACAGGGTCTCTGACTCACTTACACTCCTGGCTGCAGGACAGAGTGCTCACAGAAGAGTTCTAGAAACTTCCATGGAAAGGCTGGGCTCGATCCCACGAACCGTGAGATCATGACCTGAGCCGATATCAAGAGTCGGATGCTTAACTGACTGAGCCACCCGGGAGCCCCAACTTAAACCACTCTGAAGCAGGTTTTCTGTCACCCCTAGCCTTTTTCTCTCCCCCTGCTTTCTGCTAGCTGCCCTCCCAACCCCACACAGGGTCCCCATCCCACATCTGCTGACTTGGGATCTGTGGAGGGAGGCTGGGCCTGCTCTACTCTGGCCTAGGTGCCCAGGCTTGCCCCAGTCCAGTGGCCCTGGAGAGGGTGGGGCCCGGGACCCCCAGTCCAGTGGGCCCTGGAGAGGGTGGGGCCCGAGAGCTGCCTGCCTGACTGCCCACCAGCTGTTCCCTGGCAGCACCCAGGCTCTGCCAGAGAGCTGACGCTGCACTTCTCTGCAGAGAGAGCGCAAGGCCTGTGTCCCTCTGCACGGTGCAGGCCACCCACCCGTCCAGCTGCGTCCACACTCGGTGCCCTGGCCCCGGGGCCTTAATGAAGGCAAAGCTGCCGTATTGACCCAGCACTGTGACATCTCCCCAAATCCCGTGGGCTACAAGTCAGTAGCCTGAGGTCCTCTCGGCTCATGTTGTCAGGAGCATGAATAAACGTGCAGGGCCGTCATGTGGCCCAAGCTCAGCCTGTTCCCGGAGGCGTGGAAAATGAGTAGCACCCCGGGTGATGGAAGGCATGTGAGTCCCACCCTCACAGCAACTGTCTGTTGTGTCTTCAGGGCAGAACACCCATTTTTCTGGAAGCTTGCAGCTTAGCCTTTCTCTGCCCAGGTGTGACAGATTCGGGGGCCCCCAAAGGCAGGCAACCACCTTTCCAGTCACTCACTAGCTCCTGGACTTTATTAATCAACCTCTCTGGTCCTCAGTGTTCTCATCCGCAAGATGAGGCCATAGTAGCACCTACACAAACAGAGTTGAGCACAAGACAGACCAAGGTGATGATTGAAAGTGTTGGGCCACCTTAGCGTGAAGAAGAAGAAGGTGTTATCCGTTCGATTGTCAGGCATCATTGTGCTTATTGTCACTGGGCTAGGCCTCCACATCGCCTGTCCCCTCAACATACACAGGCCTTTTGCCACACATGCATGCGCGCCTGCCCCCACACCCATGCATGCACACACACATGCACGCACACACACACGCCAAGTTCATATTCTCACCCGTTCCCAGTTTTCCCAAAGCAAAGTCACCTGAGACTTGGGACTCCTTGCTGGGTTCTCCCCGGCCAGCACGCAGGGGCTCTGCCCTCACTCTGCTATCAGCGGGCGGGCAGGGCACACACGTCTTCGAAGCCAAGCAGCTTTAGGAAGGGAAATCTTGTTGAAAATTGGAATCCTAATGCATTTCAAATAGGAGTGAATTTTGCATTATTGGCTGCTTGGACAGAGCTGCGCGGTCACCTCCTCGATGGTGTGGGTGAGGAATTCGTCAGTTCCTTCCTAATGGCACAAGATCAGAAGTGGGCATGTTGGGGAGACGCAGCTCGGGATGAGCTTCCCCGGGGCCCACCCGGAACCAGGGGCTTAGCCTGCCGGACAGGCTGCTCCACAACTCTCCAGATTCCCTCTCCCGGGACTTCGGAGCAGAATCTTGGTTTGAGAGAAGGAAGGGAGCTACTCATTCAAGTGGCAATTAAACGGCTCTTGCACAGGCACTGGGCTTATGCTGAGAGCCAGGCGGAGGCTTAATGAATTGCTCCGGCCCCCGGGAGCCGTGTCAGCTCAGGAGCACCATCGATCTGTGCGCTCACACCTGAAAGTGAAGTGGCAGGAGAAGCCAGGAGGACTCAGCGTTGCGGAAGGGACTGACCTCAGGCTGAAGCAGGACCAGCTTTCTATGACCGCCCCCTAGCACACCCACCCATCTCACACACACACATAGATGCTTGCACACACACATATACATCCCTGTACAGAAGTGTAGGGACTGTGGGCGTGGGAATCACACCCCTGTTTGCCTGGGATGCCTCCCGTTTATATCTGTGTTTCTGGTGTCATTATTAAGAGTGTTCCCTCCTAAATTGTATAAGTTACACGGTCACCTGCCTAAGGGAAGCTTAGGTGAGAGAGAGAGGCAGGAGCAGATTGGAGAAGTGCCGCAGAGGTTAGAGAGCTCAGTCGTACTGGCTTTTCTCTCCATCCAGACCTTGGATCCGGGATTCCGATACCTGGGGCTCTTCGAGAGAGCGGCGAGGGAAGATGGCCACATCCTCCCAGCTCAAACTAAGATGGTCCTTGTGTCAAGTCCAGGGACATGAATCACGTAACACTCTGATTTAAAGCCTCAGCGTGTTTGGGGCGCGTGGGTGGCTCAGTCAGTTGGGCGTCTGACTTCGGCTCGGCTCAGGTCATGATTTCACAGCTTGTGAGTTCGAGCCCCGTGTCAGGCTCTGTGCTGACAGCTGGGAGCCTGAAGCCTGCTTCAGATTCAGTGTTTCCCTTGCTCTCTGCCCCTTCTCCAGCTCACACTCTGTCTCTCTCTCTCCTTCAAAAATAAACATTAGGGGCACCTGGGTAGCTCAGTCAGGTAAGCATCCAAATTCAGCTCAGGTCATGATCTTGCGGTCCGTGGGTTTGAGCCCCACATCGGGCTCTGTGCTGACAGCTCAGAGCCTAGAACCTGCTTCAGATTCTACGTCTCCCTCTCTCTGCCCCTCCCCTGCTCATATTCTGTCTGTCTCTCTCTCTCTCTCTCTCAAAAATAAATAAAACATTAAAAAATATAAAAATAAACAAAAATAAACATTAAAAAAATTTTAAAGCCTCACCGTGTGGCAAAACCCCTTAACTTTTAGGCAAGGTGAATGATCTCTGTTATCATAATCATTCAATATTTTTTATCCAAGTATCTGCATACTTGTTACAGGTTTCTCTGTGTCCGTGAATCCGTTGTAAACTGTAAGTTCCGAGGCCAAACGTGGAAAATCAGTTTCATCCCGAGTGTCAGGTCTCTCCCTGGGTCATAGTGTTAAGAAGGATTCTGAGGCCATATCCCAGGTGAACATCAGAATACCATGAGCTATGTTTGCTTGGGGCCATGGGAGAAGGAGCGGTGACATCTGTCAGCTATCTGCCACTTTTGTCCCCGAGGCTATCAGGAGTCTCAGGGCCTCTTTCTGCACAGATCCTGGGCCTGGTGCTCTGCTTGAGGGAGTGCCCGTGAACGCCTCTGGAGATCCTGTGCAGAGAGGCGCCTCTACCTTGTTCTCCGTCCCACCGCACTATAGGCTTACCACAAAGAGGGAACAGAGTCGGCCGCCTTTCCTCGGGAAGAAGACTGGACAAGTCGTCCAAGAGACGACTTGGTGGCGCCAGATGCCTTCTCAGATTAGCATCAGCTCTAGGAGAAATCTTTTGCCTGAGTCCAGTGCCAGGCATGGCTTTGACCCATCCAGGGTGATGCTTCGACATGCTGCCCACCCTTATCCCCCTTCTCCACCCCCAGACCTCAGCCCACATCTTCTTGGGCAGGACAGCAGGGAGCTCTCTCTCTCTGGCTCTCAGAACTTTAACTCAGCCTGCGTATTGAAGGCATTGCGCGCTTAGACAAAGAGGCAACGACACCAATGGTTTCTTTGCTCTCCGAAGCCAAGACAAAGGCTGCTATTTCTGAGGCAGGTGTTTCTTTGAGGTCCTCTTAGTCCCTTGGGTCACAACCACCCACCCAGGACAGGATGTTGTGTGTTAGTGGTTATCTAAGGAAGTATTTGCGAACAGGCCCATCTGTTCAAATAAGAACCAGGCTCCCCTCCATGCCTAGTGTGGTTGCAAAGCCTGAGGTATCAGAAGTTCAATCGGAATGATTTATTATTTGTCCTTTCAACCAACAGCAAATGAGAACTAGGTGTGTTTCCTCTACTGCCAACACTCGTTCAAATCTGCTGCCCCTTTCAGTAGATCATGACCGAGATGCTTCTCCGTGTTGGCCGCTCCCAACAAACTCCAGAAAGGATGTGTGAGATGGGCTATCGCAATGGAAATACATTATGAACATTTGCAAAGCGTGTTCACAAAGGAACATAAGGACAGAGCGAGCTTTGGGGGCATAGGTGACGGACAAGGGGGGCTCAGTTCCCCTATTTGTAAAATGAGAAGGTTGAGCTCCATGGTGCTCTGGCGGGACCACGGCCAATGCTGAGCTTATCCACGAAACAATCACAATGGCTTCTTTTGAGGCTAAGGAGCTCGGGACACCAGCAGCCCCCCATCACCCGTGTCTGTATCGGACCGATGTTAAGCTACATTTGTCTCTTCTTCCTCTCACCCAGTGACTCACGGTGTCGAAATGCATTCTGTCCGCCCAGCCCAAATCTCCGACTCTGAGATCGAACGGCTCAGAATTCCAACAAGGAAGCACAGTCTGCTTTGGGGAGGTGGAGAAGCCAGATGAGCTATTTCCCTCTGCGAATGTGGGGTTGCACCTTTTAAAGGGGCTGGTTAAGGAGCCTTTTCTGGACTTTGGTCACCTCCCGAGCTGGTCCGGAGAAAGACTCTTGATTCCACTCTCAAGGGAGTCATCTCCACTCCACGGTGTCTCTTCTCTGTTGTGAGGCCCCGGCAGGTCCACAGGTCCTAGTTTCTGTCTGAACTGCCATGAGAACAACCCACCAACTCACTGCCGTGGACACTCGCCATCACTGGACTCAGTTTGGGTTCGTCCAAAAGCAGGTCCTGAGGGCAGATCTGGTGCGCCTTAGGGGACCCCGACCTTCTAGCAGGGAGGAGGGAGGCGATGCAGGGGAGGGGAGATAGCCGGTGGAGTGGGGTACCGAACCAGCCCCTGCCTGGGAGCCCGAGCTTCACCTTGTGGGGATGTCCGGGACCTGTGGGTTGGAGGACCCCGCGTGACCGCAGCCCAGGGCATTTACACACTCAACCCCCCTAGTCACTGCTGAGGGATGGTCCAGAAGAGGGGGTGAATTTCTACCTTCTGGCAAAGCAAACTTTGCAAAGACATGGATGGAGCTAAGGGCAGGTAGAAAGTGACAGGGGCGCCTCAGTGGCTCAGTCGGTTAAGTGTCCGACTTCAGCTCAGATCATGATCTCACGGTCCATGGGTTCAAGCCCCGCGTCGGGCTCTGTGCTGACAGCTCAGAGCCTGGAACCTGCTTCAGATTCTTTGTCTCCCTCTCTCTCTGACCCTCCCCCACTCACTCTCTCTCTCTCAAAATAAAATAAAAAGACATTTAAAAAAATTTAAAGTTCATTAAAAAAAAAAAGGGAAGTGACAAGAGACCTTCAAAGTTGCAAGTCCAAGGGGTACAGTGGGGATCTGCTGCCTCACCCTGCCTCCCTCCTTGTGTGCCTGTCCCATCTAAGTGACACTGGGGACAGAGGATTTGCATACGTCCTCCTGCTCAGTGCCTGTGGCCTCCACACGCTGGGCTGTGCCCTTCTTTCCGCTGCCTCCTGGACCACAGAAGCCAATATAATATGCTTCTAGAAACATCTTAGAAGTCCTTAAATTCATGACACAAATGCAAGTGCCCCCAGGGCTGGAGACAATTAAGAGCAATTACAAAAGGGCCACTATGTCCTTTTCTGTCTGGCGACAGATGCTCCTGTCATGTGGCCTGAAGAAGTCCAGATGTGTTTGCGAAAGAGGCAGAGCCAGGGCCTCCCAGGCACTGGGATGAAAGAGAAGACACCCAGCAGCTGGTCTGCAAAAGAGGTTGGTGGGAGCGGCACCCGGGCCGGAGGCCTTACACACGCTGGGGGGCCCAGGGCGTGTCTATGGAGAAGGAGCCCGAACTGCTGAGCCCGGCATCTGGGCCCCGCGGTCGGGAGGCCCCCCAGGTTCTGAGCCAGAGCACGGGGACGCTGGGGTCTGTACTGGGGGGACATTTTCTTGTTCGCTGCTGCACTTGCAACGCGGAACACAGGGCAAATGGCACCTCAGAGAAGGCAGACAGGTGCACCCGTTGACAAAGAAGATGGGGTGACATATCCTGGCGCTGGATAATGGACCGCGGTGTAAGGCTGGTGTACTCGAAGCCCTGAGACAGAGGTGTGGGCTTGAAGTGATTATTTCCCCAAAGGTTTGCCCCCAGCTTTCTCCGCTCTACAACCTGAGATGCCCCCTCCACACCTCCCCCCTTCCCCTCCCTCCCTGAACACTCCACGTGCAGGATGCATCTAGAGTCCAGTCACTTCCTCTGTTGTCACCATGGTCCCAGCTGCCGTCGCCTCTGCCTGTACATAAAACATGCACCCATGCCCGTCCCCACTCACCCCTTCTCTGCTTGAAGTTACTCCTGGACCTCTTCTGCATGGGACAGGTACACAGATGGGGGACTCTCTGGCTTCTGTCTCTTCCTCTCCCTTCCCAGCAGAGTGGAAGCACCCTGAGTGCTCAGACTGGATCTCGTTTGGCCTCTTAGGCTTCCCGGTGCCTTGATCAGTGCCAGGCACAGGGCCGAGACATAAGGGTGAATGAAATCCAGCCAAAGACCCCATGCAGCATAGGTGTCACTGCTATGGGCTCGTCCTGTCCCCTTGCTCAAGGATCCCAAAGCAAGTCCAATTTTTTCCCCATTGGTGGAGGGAGAGGAAGCGACCTTAGCTGGAAGGTAAAGCTGGAAGATGGCAGGGAATGTGCAGGGAGAGACACTGTCTGTCTTTTCACACAGGACCCAGTGTGGTGCAGGTACTCGGGACACATCTCTTGGACTGAGCAGCCAGCATGCCTTCCTCATAGCTCAGGCTGGCTTCTCCCTCCTCCGCGTTTGCTCCGTTCCAGAGTTTCTCTCGGTTAATGCCAATGACGTGGTCCCAACGTGTGGCTCCTAGAGCAGCCGTGGGACTTTCATCTCTGCATCCCTACACCCATCTGGGACCTCTGGGTCCTTGTGTCTGACTCATGGCAGCTGTTCAGGCTTGCCAGATGACAGATGGCTGAGTGGATGAGTGAGTGAGTGAGTGAGCGAGTGAAAGAATGAATGAGTGAGTGAGTGAGGGACTGAATGAGTGAGAGAGTGAGTGAGTGAGAGAATGAGTGAGCGAGTGAGTGGATGAGTGAGTGAGTGAGCAAGTGAGTGAGTGAGTGAATAAATGAGTGAGTGAGTAAATGAGCGAGTGAGAAAATGAATGAGTGAGTGAGAGAATGAGTGAATGAGTGAGTGAGTGAGCAAGTGAGTGAGTGAGTGGATGAGTGAGTGAGTGAGAAAGAGAATGAGTGAGTGAGTGAATGGATGAGAGAATGAATGAATGAGTGAGTGAATGAATGGATGAGAGAATGAATGAGTGAATGTATGAGAAAATGAATGAGTGAAAAATGAATGAGCGAGTGAATGAATAAGTGAATAAACAAGTGAATGAATGAGTGAGTGAGCAAACGAATGAATGAGTGACTGAATGAGAAATGAATGAGTGAGTGAATGAGAGAATGAGTGAGCAAATGAATGAGTGAGAGAATGAATGAGTGAATGAGACAATGAATGAGTGAATGAATGAGTGAGTGAAAGAATGAATGAGTGAGTGAGTCAATGGATGAGAGAGTGAATGAATGAGTGAATGAATGAATGAGTGAATGAATGAGTAAGGGGGAGGAAAGGCAGGGCATAGACACCAGACAAAGTCAGCTGCGGGCTCCTAGAGCCATCTGGGCCCATTTTGCCACCCGAAGTCTGGATGGTCTGGACGATCCAGGGGCAGACACATCCCCGCCCAGTTACCAGGAGGGACAGGGGCACCTGATCCCTGCCAGAGCCACCTCAGAGCACTTGCATAACTCTGAGCCCTGAACAGCCTGGGACGCCAGTGGGTGACAGGCCCGCCCGAACCGTCCGCAAGGCTTCCTGAGCCTGGGCAGGCCTGGCGCCGACACAGCCCTAACTCCACTCAGTGGCAGCCTGGGTTTATGGGCCCATAATCAAATGGAAACTGAAAGTTTCTCATGAGAATCGTCTGTCAGAAGTGTGTGGTGTCCAGGCCCAGGCTGGGACACTGGGTTGTAAATACACAGCTCTGCTCCAGCTCGGCTCCGTCTCTGGGGACTCACAGGTCATTTTTCATCCCAGTACTAATCCAAGGAACGCAATCTTTCATCAAACACTGTGTCTAACAGGCTGGGCATTTGAGAACCTGATTGTCCCCAGTGGATTAAGGAAGCAAGAGTGATCACAGGGAGATGAATCTGTGAGCCAGGCGCCCCTCTCCTGTGGCCCAGCAGCCCGCACGGCCACGTGCATCCTGGACCCCGAGCGGGCAGCTGCCAGGCTCTGGGACACCTCCCGGCACCCACCAAAGCATCCGTCAGATGACCATCTCTCTTGAAAAACAGTTTTCCTTCTTACAGAAGGTGCTCAATGCAGTGAACGTGGAGAACCGAAAAGCACAAGGAAAAGAAAAATTGCCCATAAATCCATCACCTGGAGAAAAACTCATAACACTTTGGTACATAGATTTTTCTAGACTACTTTCTCTCCCCCACCCACATTCTTCCTTTATTAAAATATCTAATATTGTACTTGCCATTTTCTAGCTTGCTTCCCCGCCAGCCCACTAACGGTTATATTGTGACCATTTGGCCCCATCACTGTCTTTCCACAGCATGATTTTTAAGAGCCACATTAATTTTCTTGGTCAGTCCCTTTTATTGGACATTGGTTTGCTTCCAGTGCTCCAGTAGTATAAAGATGCCACGAAGAACATACTGTATGCAGATCTTTGTGCAATTCGGATTATTTCCTTAGGAGAAATTCATAGGAGTGAAATTCTGCTGGATCAAAAAATATGGACATCTTATAGGTCTTGGGGCACTTCCTACACTAGCTCTCCTTGTGTTCCACACCTCCAGAAAGAGTCTAATGTTTTTGGAGTATCTTTAACCAATGATCACTCTAGAGTTATAGCAGAGTAAGGAAAGTGACTTACTGTCTGTCACGGGCAGGATGGAATGATGCGTCTCTCTGCTTACACTGGCTGTTTCCAGAATCATGGTTTATCTCCTTTGGCTACAGCAGATCTGAAGACATAATAATAGTTGAGAGGACGGATTCCTCTTAGAAAATTAACTCTGAGCCTCCAAACTCCTTCTAACTTTGTTGGATCTTTATTTTTTTTATTTTTTATGTTTATTTATTTTCGAGAGAGAGGGAGAGAGACAGAGAGAGAGAGAAAGAGAGAGAGAGAGTGAGCAAGGGATAAGCAGAGAGAAAGGGAGACACAGAATCCGAAGCAGGCTTCAGGCTCCGAGCTGTCAGCACAGAGCCCGACGCATGAGTTCAGCCAAGGCTCGAACTCGAACTCATGAGCTGTGAGATCGTGACCTGAGCCGAAGTCGGATGCTTAACCGACTGGGCCACCCAGGCGCCCCTAACTTTGGTGGATCTTTAGAATTTACATAAAAGGTAACATCAGACCTGCTTTTTTGTTCTCCAAGACTGTGGCTATGATTACCTGTGTGATCTGGGGAGGGGGCTGGTCTGATCAAGCGTGAAGGGGAGAGGAAATGGCTTCGCTGGGGAAGCCCCAGAGAATGGTTAAGATGAATTCGATGAAAAAGGGCCTGGAACTCCCCGGGAGAACACAGAAGCCTCGTTCCTATTGCTGAGATGTACGCAGCAAACTGTGGGCACAGGCAGGTGACTGAAAGCTGGGGCTCTGCCTGGGCGGCCCATTTAAATGCACCTACAAAGTCAGGGCTGGAGGGAAACTGAGCAACTTCCCCCTGTCCTTTGCTGTTTACTATCCATTCATCCGTTCCTTGTCGAAGAGGTTTCCCTTGAGGGCTACACATCAGGGCACCCAAAGGGCAGGAACAACCTTCTGGAAAATTGTAAATAGGGACAGAACTGCCTTTGAGGTCCTCCAGCCTCCCTGCCGGTACCTTCCCTTCCTCCCCCGTGTCCCTCTAGCCTCCGGGCAAACCATCTGCTGCTGCCCTTTACAGACAGCTTAAGAGGCAAAAGGAACACAGGCTTTCAGGCCAGAGAGACCTGAACCCGGAACTCCAGCTCTTGCTTCACCGTGCAGCCTCAGAGAAGTCACTAAACCTTTCTGATCTTCCACGTCCTCATCTGTACAACAGCAAAACGATGCTTGCCTCACTTCCTGTTGCTGTCGTGGGGTTAAACAAGATTTCTAATAAATGCAGAAGGGTCCAAGACTCTGCTTGGCGTGTGATAGATGCTCAGCGAACATTATTTACTATTTTTTCCAACCTCCATTCCCAGGAGGGCTCTGCACCCTGTGCTGTGGTCCCGGCTCCCGCCTGCCTGCGCTAATCGCTTTGGAAACGATTACATCAGCTACATGATGCTAAACTCCTGATGATCCTTTCAGGAATTCATCTTAAGTAAATAATCATGGATTTGCTACAAAATTGTTCTTGACAACATTATTTATAACGCCTGAGAAGCAGATGAGATCTAAATATCAAGATACAGAGGACTAAATAAAATATAACACATCCACAAAATAAACACGATTCAATATAAATTTCAGTCCTCGAAGCAAAAAAATGCGGTAACCCCATTTTCGATATCCATTTGCATCTCCTTAATTATTCAGTGTATCGCCGAGCATTTTTGTTTGTTTGTTTATTGTTTTTTTTTTTTTTTTGTATTTCTTTTTGTGTGCATTGCTTGCTCATGTCCTATTACCTCTTTCGGTTTGGTTATTCTGTATATTTTTTCTTATGAGTTGTCTGAGCTCTGTGTACATTAATAAATTGGCTTCTTGTCTTTTGATTTGTGCTCTAAATATTCCTCCCTGGTTGCCCTTTGCGTTTCAACCTCAGTCTGTCCCTTGTCTTTATTTTCCCCACACTCAAGTTTCGATTTTTCTGTACTAAATTAGTCAATCTTTTCCTATAGGGCTCCTCGACGTGGTGCCCCACTTTGAAAACCTGTTTCCACCTCCAAGGTTATAAATATATTTACTCACATTTCATCCGTAACTTTTATTACATCTTTTTTTTTTCTTTAACATTGACGTCTTTGATCCATCTCGAATGTATTTTGGTGGAAGCAGTTAGGTGGGGATCCAGCTTTATTTTTTTCCCCAAAAGGTAGCCAATTATCCCAATACCATTTTTTGGCTAATCCCCCTTTCAGACAAATTCTTTAAATAAATCCTTTTTCAAGGGGGTCACAGACTCCTTTGAGGAGCTGAGGAAAGCTATAGACCCTCTCTCGGGGAACAAGGAAATGGACATGTAATACGCACTAAATTTCGCAAACAATTTCTGTGCAGCCCATGAACTTTCCAAAGCACATTCACTGGCTCCTGAGGGGTCTGTAATCTCTGGCTAAACCCCGAATATTAGGTGAAGGACACAGAGGTTCCTTGGTGAGACCCCAGGCTCGCACGCAGGTCACCGAGAGAGCGTTTTGCGGTGGAGAATGTCTGGAAGAACACAGCCTCCGGAACTCCTCCGGGCAGAAGTCCCCTTGGCCTGTCCTCACGGCTGTGGGACAACACTGGGGACGCCGCCACCCTGTGTCCTTGGAATTCAAACATTTTACCTTCCATTCTCCTGGCTCAGAGCGTCCAACACATCCTGTAAACTTCGACAGCCAGGTGGTCTTCTTTCTCTGGAGTGCAAGGGCTCTTGTCGAGCAACTTTCTCCTGAACCCAAGGGTAGGCACAGGCGTGTTGCACCACGTGACTCAGTTTCCCTTGAAACTCACACACTCACCCCTAATTCTCCCCCTCTGCTGAAGGCCAGCACTTGCCTTCGGTTTTCGGGTCCCCCAAAGACTAGAGTTTGGGGCGGAGTTATCCTTGGTGCACCTGCTTGACCTCTGACTCCTCGGGCCGCTCTGACCGGGCCACAGAGCTTGTCCTAATGGCCCTTCCAATCTGCGCCCCCGAGGCACCGCCCCACCCCCCAGCTCAGAGGAGTCTCAAAATTCCCACCTTGGGGCTTGTCAGGAAGGCAGATTCTCTGGCCCCGCCCAGACCCTCCGAGTCAGAAATTCTGGAGCAGGGGCTCTGCGACTCAGGTCTTCACAAGCCCCTTGGGGAGGACCAGCTCCATCACTTGCAGAGCCTGGCCCCAAATGGAAACACAGGGGCCCCGAGTTAAAAAATGACGAAGAGTCTCTCGGTGGCCACAGCGGATCATTAAGCCCTTCTGAGAGCGGGGTCTTTCTGGGGTCCCTGTGTGACAGCTACAAGCAGAGCCCCACGAAGCCGGTTCCTCCCCCAGCTGACAAGAACGCACACTCGGGGTTGAGGACCACAGTCCCGGCCAGCGCCGATGCTCACTCTTCTGGGCGGTTTCTCACTCGGCTCCAGGGACAGGGCCAACCTTCGACGGGGTCCATCCCCATGGCAGGGACCCCAACCTGCTCCGGAAGCCTGTCCTCCAGTCCTGTCCCCCGCCCCCCGCCCCGGTGCTGGCCTGTCGCACACGTGTTAACACTCGGATCAGCACTGATGCTAACTATGAGGGGCTTATTGCAGCCTCTGCTCGGTTAAGGAAAATCTCAGATCCACTTTGCTTACTGGGATGGGGTTACGTCTCTTCCTCTCGCTCACCCACACGTACATGTGCTTGTTCAAGGGGAATCCAGCCTGACCAGAGTGACAGCCAAGCTCGCAGCTGCCTGGCGTGCAGCAGCCCCTCGGCCTGTCCTGGGAGATGGGACCAGGCACCTGACGCTACGGTCTGACCCTGTCCTGGCCGCCCACTGCCCGGAAGCTTCACCCCCCGGTACCCAGACATGCCACCTGTTCCCAGCCCAGAGGCCTCTGCTAACCCCTGACAGCCCACATCCAAGCCTGAGCCCAGGCCCCTTCCTGCCCCTGCTTCCGTCCCTTCCTTTTCTTCCTGTTTGCTGAACCTCGGGACGGACACCTGAGCTCTTGGACCTTGTCTGACTGAGCGGAGAAGAAAGACAGTGTCCCGAGGAGGGAGCTCTGACCGGGAGGGCCTCCAACTCAGAAACCCATCTTATTTCAACACACGTTAATTTATCATCTACCTAGCTCCGGCGTGGGCACTGGGAGCAACATTGGTAGGACCTAGTCCTGACTCCCCGGCAGCCCCCAGCCTCGTTCCTGCAGACGGAGACAGCGGTGACAGTCACACACTGGGACCGGCTCATACCAGCCCGGACCGGCTTGCAGGAACCAATTGCCGAAATTTCAGGAATAACGGGAGACCATTGTTAAGGTGCTGATACTGTGAAATTGCCATTATCGGAATATTTATTATTAGAATATTTACGCTGTGGAAATTGGCAAATGCCACCAATCAGCCTTTCTTTTCCTTCTTTTTCTTCCCCCCTTCGGTGGGGCGGGAGGGCCAGTGTGGCTGTGTGATGGTGGGCAGATTATCCACCCTTCCTGAGCCCCCAGCTTCAGAGCCTTAAATGGGATCGTAAGCGCACCGATGTCCCCAGGCCGTAGTGAGGATACAAGCAGAGTTACCACGGTAAGTGCCAACAATTCACAGCCGACACCAGCACCGTGTGCTCAGCCACCTAACACAGTGTCACAGGCACACAGACAGGGAAGTGCGTGGGGTGGCCCCCAAAGGACAGCGTGGCTACGTAGAGCAGGTCGACCAGGAAAGGAGAGGCTTCCCGCAGTGGAAGGCAAGGACGTGTGCACGGGCTTGCAGACCCATCCGAAGCGGCCAGTACATGGGACGGGCAGGGGGTGGCTGGAGGCGGGATGCCTCAGGCCTCGTCCTCTTGGCCTCCAGAGATGGCTGGGAATGTCCCCAGGAGATCACCAGCAGATGGAGAGCCAGGACATGTCCCTGCTGAATTGCTCTGCTCTAAGTCTTTTTTTTAATTATTATTAGAAATATCTTTTTAATGTTTATTTTTGAGATACAGAGTATGAGCAGGGGAGGGGCAGAGAGAGAGAGGGAGACACAGAATCTGAAGCAGGCTCCAGGCTTTGAGCTGTCGGCGGGGCTCGAACTCACAAGCCGTGAGATCATGACCTGAGCCGAACTCGGCCACTTAACCAACTGAGCCCCCCCAGGCGCCCCCGCTGTGCACTCTTAAAAAGTAGAAGGAGGATCAACCCCTCCCCAAGATTCTCGAACGCATTCCCTGTTATCCCGAGGCTTCTGACGCTGGCCCTCACCACCCCATCCCCTACAGGCTTTTCTGAGACGAGAGTGGCTAATGTTCACTGTCTCCCTCACACCCTACCTGCACACATCTCCTTAGGTTCCTCTCAGGGCCGGGACACAATGCTGCCACTTGGGGAGTGACTGAAGACACCAGCCATGACAGACATTTTGTCATCAGTCCACCCTCCCCGCCACGACCCTCTGCCTCTGGCAGGATGTCCCCAAGAGCAAGCCCATGCCATTCCTGGGGGCCAGAAGGGGACACGGCTTCCTTGTGCCCCTAAATTGCTTGGGTAATGGGGCTTCTCTCCTGCACACCTCCTTCCTCCATCTCCTGGCAGAGCAGCAGAGAGCGCCCCCCCCCCACAAACCGCCAACTGTGGTGTCACCTTCTTAGAGACTCTCCTCTGAATTTCAGCTGAGGGGGCTCCGTGCCAACAATGTTCTCATCTTATAAAGCCCAGCAACTGCCCTTTGCTAGGTAGTGGTCAAGGTCTGGAGATGGAGCTCGGCCATCATCATGGCTATTAAAAAACACATTTAAACAATATTATGTGATCGTCTTTAATGCCATCATGATGACCACTTAGCACAGGCTTGGGGAAACGAGGCCAACTTGGTCTGTGTCCTACACCTCCAACATTCAAAGGAGTCCCCAGACCGAGATGGGTTGACACCAGCTTCTCTTCTTCTGCCAGAGAGAAAGATCTGGGCCAGGGCGTGTAAATAAGTGCCGATCATGTGGCCGATCTGCACTCCCGTGCCAGTGGCAGGCATGACTAATGGAGCCCTGATCTCTTTCTCCAAGTCCAGACGCATCCTCATGTCCTTTTCAGCATGCCAACTCTTTGAGTTCCTACTGGGTTTATTTGTGCCAGAATTTGGAATGACACTAATTTGCTCTCCCAGGTCAAGGTTAACCTTTTGGGCTCTGAACACAGTTGTGGAAAAATGGTTTCCAAAGCCCTAAACCAGGCATAAAGCACAGAGAAGTACGTGGCCATCTGTGCGGAACTCTGTGAACTCGTGGATTTAAAACCACGTGACAGGGTGCTAAGTCTTATCCCGTGTTATATGGGATTCAGTATTGATAGGGTGTCAAAAGGCTGAAAAAGTTTGGAGAGAAACTGCATAACTGAAGAAATTGTAGGTACTGGCATATTCTATTGCAAACTGAGAAAAGATTCTGTTTGACCTACTTCCCTGGGAGAAAAACAATCGAGTGGGTGGAACCCAGGACTGCGCAGAGCAGAGAGCAGGGACTCGGAAGCTTCGAGGAAAGAGCACAGAGTTTGAAGGATTCTGACCCAAACCCTGCCGGGAATACTGTGCGACCTTGGGCGAAATGCTTAACATCTCTGGGCCTCAGTCTCTTCATCTGCAAACTGGAGACCATCGTGTCTCCCTTGTTTGGCTGTTATGGATTTTAAGAGCAACAATGTATGTGGAAAGTGTTTTCCAAGTCCTGAATCGCTGCTTCTGGAACCTGGCTGGGACAGGGGAAGTGACCCTGAGTTGAGGCAGAGAAGACGGGTCACCTCCTAGCACCCCTGGAAATCCCAGCAGGCACGTGCCAGGCTGATTGGAGCACCTGCGTTCAGGGAAGTGGGGGAGCAAAGCCCTGCACAGCCCCCCAGGGACAGGACGGGTCTGCCCAGAAAGGATCCCATCCATCTGCTAACAGCCCCATCCCTGCAAATCTTTTGTCTTCTCCTTCCTTTGCCCCTTCAGTGCCCTCCTCCAGCTTCCAAGAGCAGCAGAATCTCGGGCAGGATCAGATCGGCGGATCTGGGCGAAAGCTATCCAGGCGGAAAAGGGTGGTGTGGTACACGGGTGCTCCATGTCTGGCCGGCGAAGGGAGGCAGAAGGTACCAGAATCTTGGCCGGGGGTGGCTGTGGCAGAGGGCAGCCCAGCAGGAGCTGTGACCTTTCTCGAGGGACGCCGACAACCCCGGCAACTGCATGGAAGGAGCCGGGCAAACAAACACCCTCCATGCATCTCGACTTACTCTGATCTCCAATGTGTCTCCCACCGGCCAATCCCAACTGGAGACAGGAGGCCAAGCTGCGCCTTGACGGTTGCCGGGACGGCCAGTCCCTGGAGCGCAGGGCAAGGTGGAGAGCGTGAGCGGAGACCTAGAACAGCAGCCAGAGAATGTCCAGCACAGCCAGGAACCAGAGAAATCCCGAAGCAGAGCGAGCAGGCTGGGGGCGGCTAGGAGGTGGGGGTCTCAGAGAGTCACAGGCGCCTGCAAAATGGAGAGAGAAATCTGTTTCAGGGGAGCAAAGGGAGCCTGGAGACCGCCATTCACACTTGCTCCAGGAGGCTCACATTCTAACCTCCCTCCAGCTCGCGTTGAGCACACACACCACCTGTGGCCAGTGCACCTTTGGGGGAAACTTCACGGGGCTACTGGACAAGGTTTCACTTCCTGACACAATGATATGCGGGAGTACAAGCTAACGTTTGAGCTGGCATTGTGAGGCCAAGACGTTTGGAGCTATGGCAGCCTTTTTGCAACACGAGGGAGACACGCATCACACGGAGAGGGCAGAGCACGAAGATGCAAAGAAACCGGGTCTCTGATAACGTCACTGAATCATGCCACAACTCTGAAACCGCTTTGCCTCCAGGCTTTCCGTTAGGTAAAAAAAATAAATACCCTTGGCTTTTCGGTCGCCGGCAGCGGGGCCTTCGGAGAAGCGGTTCCAAGTATCTGAGCTGATGCGTTAAAGAGGCGGGACTGGCTCGGGCAAACGGACAACGTTTGTCTGTGGTTGTGGGTGTTCACTACTGTATCCAGCAGAACGCCTGACACCCCGTCGGGGCTTGCTGCATATTGGCTGAGTGAATCAGCAATGATGGGGTGGCCCGCCGACATGTGAGTGTCACCGAGAGTTCCCTCACCCTTTTCTCTCTGCCTCTCCCAATGGCTCAGACAAATTGCCTCTTGCCGTGGGAGGAGAGGGCCGGGCACCGCCAGAGCGCCTTCGGGGGCGGGCACGGGAAGGCCACGCAGCCACACACACATACAGATGACTCATAAAGACGTATCTGTATCCCCTTCCAATGGCAATGTGCCTGCAATAAAGAATTTAATAACTCACTGTGCCTGAGCGGAGAGAAAGCGTTTGGCTTTTGTCATGTTCATTTAGTTTTTAATGACACACAGTTGTGTCAATATTGATTTTAGCTTATAGGGACTCAAAAAATTTACTGTCGAGATGGATCCGAGATGCAACCGTTCCATCTTGCCTGCTCTGAAGACACATCGCCCCTGGCCCCGGCCTGGGAGGGGCCCCGCGGACGCGCGGACGCGAGAGCGGGCTGAGGATTGATCGCCTTCTCATTGGCAACACCCTCCCTCTCTGCTCTCTGCCAGCCTCACCTCTTGCCCTCATCAGATGGGAGTGAGGCTGCCGCCGTGGGAGGCGATACGTTTTCCATCTTGGAAAGCAGAGCAGGACTGTGTCAAGGAAACGGGAGTTAATTTTCCAGGCTCGCGGCGCGTTATTTGTGTGTGTGCGTGAGTGCCCACTCGCGCGTGTGCCTGTGCTACCTCCAGCCCGGGGAGTGCATCCCAAATAGGGACGGGGCCCTGCTGGTTATTCTGAGAGTCACTGCAAATGTCGTGGGGGACCCACGGGGGGGCTTGGTCACCTCTCTTCGAACATTACTTGCAATTTTGTTTTTGTTTTTATTTTTAACTGGGGACCGTGCAAAAACAGCACAAGGGATTGTGCAGAGAGCTGAACCCACTTTGTGTTTTCTGAACAGTCAATTTCAGCATAAACACATACAGTGGACCCTTGGTATTTGTGGGTTTGACATTTGTAATCTCAGCTGTGTATGGCTTCAGGGGTCGGAGACCAGCTCTGAAGAACGGGGAGGAATCAGGAGTCAACGCCAATTCAGCACACCCTTGTGGGCCAGGCATGGGGCTACTGCCAATCGGCAAGAATGATCTCGTCTAATCCCTCCATCACCGTCTAAGACAAGTGGGGAGGTGGGGAGGTAGGGCTTTTTTCTGTTTGTTTTTCAAGTCTAGTTTTCAGGAAATTGCTGCTTGCAGAGGTCAGGTGATGGGGCCAAAATCACAGAGAGTAAAGGACACCCAGCCTGGGTCCTCTGTTGTTTCTTGCACTTTCTTTTGTTTAAGTTTATTTATTTATTTTGAGAGAGAGAGAGAGAGAGACAGCACAAGTGAGTGAGAGAGAGGGAATTCCAAGCAGGCTTCCCGCTGTCAGCACAGAGCCCGAGGCAGGGCTCGAACCCATGAACTGTGAGATCACGAACTGAGCCGAGATCAAGAGTTCGACGCTTAACCAACTGAGCCACCCAGGCACCCCCTTTCCTTGCACTTTCGATGGTACTGAGTTCAAGTCTTTACCAAGTGCCGTAAATCAGTGTCCAGAGCGTGTCTCTGGCCTGGCGAGTGAGCCTAGTTGACCTCAG
>CM053565.1:49955837-50066020 GCA_028646485.1 Cryptoprocta ferox | reverse complement strand
GCACATTATGATAATGAATCGTATTAAACATAATTTCACGTCGTTGGCCTATTTAATCTATTTATGTAAGTTTTAGCGAGTGCTTTATTCATGATGGGAGAGTCGTGGAGAATGGAATCTTAGACTCACGGAATTTGAAAGGACCTATAAATCATCCATATAGGCCCCGTCCCCAGGGAGGTGAAGTGACCTCCCCAAGGTCATGCAGTTAAACGTGAGGCTGTGGCCTTTTCTGGGACAGGTGAGCCTCAGACCTCTCGGCGGGAACGCAACCCACGCAACCCCACAAGAACCTCGGTCCTGTGGGATGATTGGTTACTGCATGCGTCATTTCAACTTCGCACGCCATTCCTAGGAGGGTGCTCACCACGCTCATTAACCACCCACCCGCCACCCACAGCTGCTGCCTCCAGGCCCCGCCGTGGCTGGCTTCCATCACTCTCCTTCTGAACGCCTAGATCCTTAGCAGAGCACGCAAGGTGACCCTGTAGGGTCCAGGCCACGTGATGCTCTCTGGCCACCCCTTGCTCCCCACCTTGCAGCTTTAGTGGCCCTTTTTCGGTGTCTCCTCTCTGCCACAGGAAATTCCATGAAAGCAGGTGCCAGCCGCCTATTGCCGTATAACAAATTACCCTCAAATTTGCTGGTTTTAAACAACCATGGCGTTTTGCTCATGATTTTGCCGGCGAGGAGTTGGCAGCAGGCTCTGCCAGGTGGCTCCCACTTGCATCTCTCAGGCAGCCACAGTCCGACGTCAGCCGGGGCTGTGGTCATCTGAAGGCTTCCGTGGCCGGGCATCCGAGATGGGGCTCTCACCACCCCCCCCCCCAAACAGGAGGCTGGAAACTCAGCAGGGATGTCAGCTGGAGCACCTGCGTGTGGCCTCCCGGCATGGTAGTCCCGGGGTTCTCAAACTTCTTCCAGCCCCCGACGTGTGCTGTGTGACTTTTCCTGATCTGGCCTTAGAAGTCGCTCGGTGCCGTTTGGCTTCAGCCGCAATCCAGTAGTCACAAGGGCGTCCCCAAGGCCCCTCAGTTTCAACGAGAGGGCTGTGGACCCCACCTCCTTGCAGGGGAGAGATGAGACTCTGCAGAAGAGCTGCAGAAGAGCACGGAGGGGGGTGGGAGGGGTTTCTTGCAGCCCTCCTTGCAAATACCATCAGCCACCCAGCAAACACGTGCATTTGCCCTGCTCCCATCGGATCCCTAGTGCCCAGCGAGAGCCTTCAAAGATTATTCGACAAATAAGTGGATAGATGGATGGATGGATAAACATATGCGGTTACTACATGGTCGGAATGTCGGTGTCTCTCCCAAATTCACGTATTGAAACTTAACGCCCAGGGCGATGGTGTTAGGAGGTGGGGCTTTGGGGAAGTGATCGGCCAACCCTCCTGAACGAGATTAGCGCCCTTATAAAGGGGGCTCCACAGGGATCCTTCGCCTCTTCCATCATGTAAGACACAATGAGAAGTCTGCAACGCAGGCAGGGGTCCTTGGCTGACCGTGTGGGCACCTGCTTGTGGACTTTCGGCCCCCAGAGCTGTGAGAAGTAAGTTCCTGTTGTTTATAAGTCACCCAGCCTGTGGCATTTTGTTCTCTCGGCCCCGGACAGACGGACGCCCTGCAGCAGAAAAAGGCAGGCAGGCAGGTGGGAAGACTCAGGGAGCGGAGTTGAGGAAGGAGGTGACGGGAAGCGCGAGGGCGGTGGAAATATCTGGGACCTGCAGGAAGACTCACTCTCTCTAGCAACTGACTTCCCATGTTCCCGCCCTAGAGCTGCCTCTTCCGCAGCCCCCACCCAGCCCACTCGGAGGCAGCTGTCTACACGTGAGTATGAACTCAGAAAGGTAAACTCATTTCCGTATCATTCAGAGAAAGACAAAATTCGGGAAACAAATCTGCTGTAAAAACACACACACACACACAGGGGCACCTGGGTGGCTCAGTCAGTTAAGTATCTGACTTTGGCTCAGGTCATGATCTCACAGTCCATGGGTTCGAGCCTCGAGTCAGGCTATGTGCTCAGAGCCTGGAGCCTGGAGCCTGGTTCGGATTCTGTGTCTCCCTCTCTCTCTGCCCCTCCCCCATTCACGCTCTGTCTCTCTTTCTCTCTGTCTCTTTCAAAAATAAATATTAAAAACCTTTAAAACACGCACGTGCACACACGCTCTCTCTCACACACACACACACACACACACACACACACACACACAACAGCCTCCTAGTGCACTTCCAGGCCCAGAGAAACATAACTTAATTATCTAAGCATCCTGATTTGGCACCTGTCACAGCCAGGAGGCGGCTGTGTTTTATGCTGAGACACACAGCCAGGGGGACTTAGAGCAGAGACAACGTATATGGTCCTAAGGCCGGGGGCTCAATGACGGGGACTTCTTTGATTTACTCCCCTTGGTGGGCAGCCTGTTAATACAACTTCAGTCAGCTCGGTAAATCACCCATCCTGGTTCTCATGATGGAGCGGATCCCAGATTGGGGTTCAGTGCTTGAAAGAGAGTCAAGTGGTCCTGCAGGCTCCTGGGTGCTGGTGGCCATGGGGGCAGCTGGGGACAGGCTCTGGGGACACTGCCCTGCCGCAGGCCCAGCCTTCACGCCCTGCTCGGGCCTCTCCTGCGAGCAGGACACCAGGAGCCCGCTGAGCCTGCCCCTACACAGGTCAGGAGTCCCGTCCCCGGGCTGGCCGCACGCAGCGGGTGCCACCACTGTCAGCAGACCCCGCGCTCCCGAGTCAATTATCCCTCCTGTTGTACAAAGTGACAATTGACAGAAAATTATATTGACAGTCCCTTATTGAATATAATTACCTATCAGGAGCCATCCTGAAGCCATTAAGCAGAGTGGATGGAACTCGGCTGTGATTCCGCAGGACTCAGGAATATTAGTGAAATATCAGTGTTTGAAAAGCTTCCCCGTCTGGAAAGTCTAAACAGCACAGTCTCCTTCCTGATGTAGCCTTACCTACTTTAATAAACAGTATTCAATCAATAGCTCTAATCTGCTTATTATTATTATTAGACGCTTAAACTACTATTTCATGCTTGCCGTGGTCTTACCAGGTGCATAGCGCCAGCTTTCACTTATTGATGAAGATACTGAGGTTCAGAGACAGCCAGTGACGGAGCGCAGCTGTCGGGAAGGAGACTGCACCCAGGGCTGTGACTGGGAAGCTGAGCTCCTCCCTGTTTGCACAGTGGCCTCCTGCGATGAGGGCTCACCCTCGTCCTGGGGACCAGGGTGGCCTTCCCGCCGTGGAGAGTTTCACCGAGCGTTTCCCCGGTGTCCGTGGACCGGGGACGAGGATCCACGTGCAAACCCAGGCCACAATGTCCTCCAGATTCTGTTTTTGCTTTTCCGGAAATGGTCCCTGACCTTCACACGGAGGACGGGGGGTGGGGGGGGGGGCGGGGAAGGGCTTCCAGCCTGAGCATTCAGGACCTGCCGGCATCAGCTACGCTGAGGGTCGGGATCTGCCCGGTGCTGGGTCAGCTGTTCCCGGGCTTTCGGAGTCTCCGTGCCCTACATCCTAGTAACCCCCCTGTGGGGTAGGGACTGTCCTTGTCACATTTTACAGATGAGCAAACTGAGGCCCAAGGAAGGCAAGGAACTTGCCCAGAGCCACACGGCGTTGAGTGGCACACCCACTTAACTGGTGCCCCACCCCCACCCCAGCACCACCCCGCCGCCTCACACGGGGCTTAGCAAATCCAAGTTTCACCCGGTGTCCAGTCGGGCCACCGTGACTGCAGGCTGGCCGGCTAAACCACAGGAATGTATTTCCTCAAACTTCTAGAGGCTGGAAGTCCAAGATCGAGGTGTCGGTGGGGTTGGTGTCTTCCGAGGCCCTTGTCCTTGGCTGGCAGGTGCCGCCATGATTGCTGCGTTGTCCCTCCGTGCACACGCGTCCCCGGTGTCTCTGTGTGCCCAAATCTCCTCTTCTTAGCAGGACACCAGCCAGATGGCATTAGGGCCACCCTAACGCTTCATTTTGACTCAATCACCTCTGTAAAACCTCTGTCTCCAAATACGTCCCTTTCTGAGGTCATTCTGAGGTCCTGGGAGTTAGGGCCACAGCACATAAACTTTGAGGGGTCACAATGCAGTCAGTCCACAGCACCTGAGAATTAGGGAGTGGCTGCGATTGGGGACAGAAACACGAAATGACAAAATCGAAAATGCACGGGATTGTTTTTCGTCTTTCCGGAAGCTGGAGTGGGTTTTCTTCTTCCTATAAAGAAGGGAAGTGGGGGAAAGAGCCGGCAAGGGGGCTTCTCATGCGAATGACTTAGGCAGACGGTGATCTCAGGAGGAACACGTGAGGCAGGGAAGGAAGAGGGATGGGAGGGACAGGAAGTCAGGCAAAGACAGCGCAGGGTCTGGCCTCAGCCCACTGGGAGGGGCTCTAGAATGTGAATTACACCACAGACGTCTTCCCTCCCCGGGGACGAGGGGCTGGGGACACTGCACCCACCACGTCAGGGATCACTGGCTGCGGGCCACCCTGGAGGGCATCTAGGGGGGAACAACCCTCCACAGAGGGTCACGGGTGAGCCTTAGTGTCAGGCACCTGCTGCGGCCTGACTCAGGAGCCCCAGGGGGCCTCACCAGCATCTAGGGCAGGAAGGAAGTCATGTGCTGTGTCCTCAGGCGGCAGCACCAAGTCTCATGGGCAGCGAGAGGGAAAATGCTAGAACATATCCCCCCCCCCCCCACCGTGGGAACCGATAGGGTCAGTAAGGAGGCAGCTGGAGAATGGCCGAGGGGAGTATCTGCCCCTTGGGGAGTATCTGCCTCCGCCATCAGCCAGGCTTCTCCTTCTTCTGGGCTCTCCCCTGGCCCAGAGTCACTTGCGGGGGGGGGGGGCACACATAGTCACAGACTTAGACCCAGACTTCACCCTCGCTCCGCACAGACGGCCCCTCCCAGGGGTCGCACAGACACTGGTTGGTGGGCCTCAGAGATGGGGAGACACCGAGGGTGAATGAGTGGCAGAGCCGTGGACACTGCTTTAGGAGCACTTCCTTTCATGCAGGGACAGGGCGGCCGAGGTGTGCGGGGGCTTTGTGTCTCCCGGCCCCAAGGGCACTCCCAGCGGGGCACCGGGGACCGGGCCCATGTAGGCTCCGTGAGATCGCAGATCACAGCCCGAAGTCCAGGGCTGCGGGGAGCGGTGCCCTCCCGCGTCTCCACCTCCAGAAATAGACCGAGGAACCACCTGGGCAAGCCGTGCTCACTCGCCCGCAGCCCCGACGGTCCCGCCAGCCTCCTTGCGACAACGAGACTTGCTGTGATTTGTTCCGTGTATGGCTGGCACCGTACAAGACACGGCCAAGACCAAGTCCCTCCCCTCGGGGCTGACAGTCCAGCCAGACCAGCAGCTTCAGCCGCAAACGTTCACTGAGACTCAGGGGGAAACTCCGCCGGATGGAGACAGACCCCACGCGGGAAGAGAGAGGAACCTGGCCCCCTGGCTCCTCTGGCCCAGGGCTCGGAAATGCCGCCCTCGGGTGGTCCTCGGCTGGTCCTCGGCCTTGCTTCCCGAACACCCAGCCCTCTCTCCTCGCTTTCTCAGGGGGTTCCCCTGAATCAGAGCAATAGCGAGGGAGCCAGTTTCCCACCCCACCAAGGACAGATGGGGAAGTGGGGCCACAGGAAATGAAAGAATGTAATCACTGGCCGTAAACCCTTGAGGACAGTGCTGAACGGGGGACGGATCTCCACCGAGGACAGAAAAGGAGACTTCAGCTACGGGGGAGGGGAGGCAGGCCGGCCCAAAGGGGGACTCCGAGCGGGGCTGGACTCCCACAGACAAGACCGCAAGTCCTACCAACCAGTGCTCACCAGCGGAGCAAGGATGGCATCTAAGTCTTTTCTCTGGAAGGTGGAATGGGGGTAAAATAGAGAGTGGTCACTAGGCCTGGAAACAGAGCTGAACGTACAATATACAAAGAGACTATTGATATTGTGATGATTGATAACATCTATGCTTCCAGACCTTACTGCCAGTGTGTACTACCCATGCCCCAGGCTTGTGGGAAAGATGACACCGTAGAGTAACTGGTGTCAGGTGTCCCTAAGCATCGCTGTTCTGAGTATTTGACTCTTGTTAGCTCATTCGATTCTCACAAGAAGACTAGGGGACGGGGGTTAGTTCATCCTAAGGGAAAGACAGGACATCAAAGCATAAAGATTAGCTCAGTCTTTTAAGCATCTGACTCTTGAGTTTGGCTCAGGTCATGATCTCACGGTTGGTGACATCAAGCCCCATGTCAGGCTCTGCTTGGGATGCTCTTTCTCCCTCCCTCTCCCTTTCTCTCTCTCTCTCTCAAAATAAATAAACATAAAAAAAGATGTTGAGTGACTCAACCAAGGTGACACAGCTCGGAGGTGGAGAAAGGAGAATTTGGAGAATTTGAGTGGAAGCAATGGGGTTTCTTTTTTTAAAAATTTTTTATAGTTTATTATCAAGTTGGTTTCCATATAACACCCAGTGCTCTTCCCCACAAGTGCCCTCCTCCATGCCCATCACCCCCCTTCCCCTTTACCCCTCCCCCTTCAGCCCTCAGTTTGTTTTCAGTATTCAAGAGTCTCTCATGATTTGCCTCCCTCCTTCTCCCTCTTTCCCCCCCTTCCCCTCCCCATGGTCCTCTGTTAAGTTTCTCGTGTTCCACATATGAGTGAAAACATGTGGTGTCTGTCCTTCTCTGCCTGACTTATTTCGCTTAGCATGACACCCTCGAGGTCCATCCATGTTGCCACGAATGGCCAGATTTCATTCTTTCTCATGGCCATGGAGTATTCCATTGTATAGATAAACCGCATCTTCCTGATCCATTCGTCAGTTGATGGACATTTAGGCTCTTTCCAGGATTTGGCTATTGTTGAAAGTGCTGCTAAGAACATTGGGGTCCATGTGCCCCTGTGCATCAGCACTCCTGTGTCCCTTGGGTAAATCCCCAGCAGTGCTATAGCTGGGCCATAGGGGAGTTCTGCTGATAGTTTTTTGAGGACCCTCCACACTGCTTTCCAGAGCGGCTGCACCAGTTTACATTCCCACCAACAGTGTAGGCAAGTGCCCGTGTCTCCACAGCCTTGCCAGCATCTGTAGTCTCTTGATTTGTTCATTTTAGCCACTCTGACCAGCGTGAGGTGGTATCTCAGGGTGGTTTTGATTTGTATTTCCCTGATGATGAGTGACGCTGAGCATCGTTTCATGTGTCTGTTGGCATCTGGATGTCCTCTTTGGAGAAGTGTCTCTTCATGTCTTCTGCCCATTTCTTCACTGGATTGTTCATATTTCGGGCATAGAGTTTGGTGAGTTCCTTGTAGATTTTGGATACTAGCCCTTTATCTGATATGTCATTTGCAACTATCTTTTCCCATTCTGTCAGTGAAGCAATGGGGTTTCAGAGCACAGCCTCTTCTTGACCATCGTGTTGAAAATGAATTCAGTCATCTCTAAAATGGGCACAACCAATGTCCCACACATTGTGGCCTGCTAGTGATGGTGGTCATGGATCCCAGGACAGATGGGTTTGGGATTTGCAGATCAAGGGACCTCCTGGCACTAGGGGCCCCACCTAAAACCACCAGGTACACAATCTCTTATGCTGCACTGAGAGCAGGTGTCTCTGACAGAACAGAGATCCCTCTGAGCCAATTTTCAGTCCCATGTGTGTGCGTGTGCACACATGTACATGTGCGTGTTCGTGTAGTTGAGGATCCATTGTTTTTCCCCGCGATGGAGCGTCAGGTGAAACTTGAACCAACCAGAGTGTGCATGATCGTCCCCCCACTTAGGCTTCCCGACCGTTTCGGGGATCCCATCAGTCTCCACCCTCGGCAAGGAGACAGACACGTTGTCACAGGACCGAGAGCCGCGCTGTGCTCACGGCCCCTCGTATCCCCTGGTTTCACAAAGTACAAAAATAGGAGGCAAGCTCGAGACAGCTCAGATGCCTGGCTCAGACAATTGCAGCCAAGACAGAGAAGGGGAGGGAGGAGAGGAGGAACACAAGGAAAGGGAGAAAGGAAGGAAAATCGGCCACTTAAGGTCAAAGCAGTGGGAAAAACATGAAAACGCTGCCAAGGGAGTGGAAGCAAGACGCCTTCGAGGTTGGAAATGTGACAACCGGACTGTTATTGCCTCTGGGCTGGTGTCACAGCCGTGGTCTCTTCAAGGATGAGATGCCGGACAGAGGGCTGGGTGGGGGCGTCCGCCGGGGCTCAGGAGCTCAGATGGGAGTGCAGGAGAGCCTCCTGAGGAGGGGTGGGCTGGTGACACCAAGGCCTCCTCCATTCTTGAAGGCTGATGGTGTAGAGCTTTGACGGATGGAATTGATGGGATGGCATGCAAATATATGCAAATAAGGCCTCCGAGAACCCATGGTGCTTTCCTTTATTTGTTTATTTAGTTGAGACAGAAGAAATATATGCTCATTGTAAACGAATCGGAAAAGACAGATCCGCACAAAGAAAGAAATCAAAATCCCTCGTTAGCCCCTCACCCAGGAAAAAAAACAAAAAGCGTTGCTAACATTTGGGTAGATACTCTTCCAGACAATTTTCTGCCCATACATATATAGTTGAGGGGTTTTTTTTTCCCCAAAACCAAAATAGGTTCTCACTTTACATACTGTTTTTCAACCTGCTTTTTTTTTTTGCATTGAAAATACATCATAAATGTGCTGGTGGCACTATAATTTATTTAACAAACTCCCTATTGTTAGAAATACATATCGTGTTCAGCTTTCTTAGGCAAGGTTAAAAGACCCTGTGATTCAATTGTAGGAGGCAGACTGAGCCTTACAAGATTTGGGGGACAGTGCCCTTTCAAAAATCGTGTGTGTGGCGGGGATTGGGGTACCCCAAAGATGCTCAGATTATACAGTTACGGCAATAGAATCATTTTTAATCTCTCAGGGGCTCAGGGAACAAAAAAAAGACCAGAAGCAAGTCACCCGGAACCCTTACTGCCACCTTTGCAAACAGGTGTCTCAGAGGAAGCCCCCCCGGCTGGAGGCAGGTGTAGGCAGCTTCCCAGGGACGAGGAGAAAGGAGACACAGCCCCAGAATTCACCCACCTCCTCTTAACATCAAGAATTTGGCAGACAGAGCCTCGGCCAGCCCTCATAAGGAAGGACAAATAGAAGCAGAAATCTCCGGTCTGATGGGAAGACACACCTGGAAGAAAGAACACAGTGTGAGAATACAATGTTCCGTGCAAACCGTGTGTCTCAGCGGAAAAGGAGCAGGGAAAGGGGTTCGCTCGGTTAGCGTTAGTTGAGCACCTACTGTGTGTCTGACTGCTCTACGCCCCTCTGCACACAGTATCTCACTTAATCCTAGGAACGTGGCTATGGGGGTGCTGCCTTTCTGTGGATGTGGATGGGGACACCGAGGACCAGAGAGAATCACACGGGTCACTCGGAGGCAGAGCTCTGGCGTGGAGTCACCTCCCCCGAGATCCCAGAGAGGCCCTGTAAGGAGCAACGTGTGGTCTGCAAGAGAGGCCCCTGGGGGAAGGTGTTCTTGGAGAGACACTTTGCCCCAAAGGAAGGGGCGCAGAAGGGCAGAGAAAGGGATGGGTGTTAGGAGAAGGATGCAATAGGGGTGTAAAGGGAAGAAGCAAGCCCGGCGCGAAGGAAGGCAGCCAGGCGGGCTCTGAGCATGGGGTCACAAGCCTGCATTCCTGAGCTTGGCATGCGCAAGGGGTGATGCTATCCTGGCAGCCCCAGAGGACAGGGCAGGGTGAGATCAGAAGTGGTAAGAGAGAGGCAGGCGTGGTGTCTGCCCTCCACCGGGAGACTCAGGAATCAGCACTCAGAGCCAAGGCGAAGAGTGCGCAGTCTTCGAGAGCCTGGCCCCTGGCTGCCCCCTCCCCCTAATTACAGCTCAGGGCCCCAAGTGAAAGCCGCTTTGGGCAAGATTTATTAGGCTTCTCCTTTGCACTTGAGTTTCATTTGTTTTGTTCCATATTTGCTGGTGGCTCTAACCCAGCATTAATGGCCTATTTGGAGTCCGTGATCCTCCCGTGTCCTCTCGGAGGCTGGAGGGGGGCATCCGGGCTTTTTATTTGCCCACGTAGCTTGCTTTTTAATTACGCCGAGTGGGCAGAGCGGGGGCTCTGGGCAGAGCAGAGGGCTGCAGCCAGTATTTATCATTATTGTTAGTATTTTCACTAATAATCCTGGCAAATGAGAAACTGTAATCCAGAGGATCTGGGTTGTTAATTGAAAAATAATGTCGAGAAAAAAAAATACAATGTGGATGGAGGAACGGAAGGAAAGAGAAGTAACTGTAAGCTCCCCTCTTCCCGTGGCAGGAATGGGATGTGCTGGGGGTCTTCCTTCCCAGCAGAGCGGGGCTGATCCTCGGCCTGGGAATCCAAGAGAACATCACGGAACGTCTTCCTAAATTCCAGAAAACGGGAAATGGGTTTGGGAGTATTTACGAGCTACGGGGGACTCACGAGGGAGGATGAGGGATGAGGGGGCCAGGCTGGGCGGAGCTCGGAAGAGGCACAGAGGGGGCCTTTGACCTCGCCTCCTGGATGACCCACCCGCACGCCCAAGACTGGAGAAGGCTAGGGACGGCTGGGTGGTTCAGTCGGCTAAGCGTCCGGCTTCGGCTCAGGTCATGATCTCACGGTTTGTGGGTTCGAGCCCCACGTCGGGCTCTGTGCTGACAGCTCAGAGCCTGGAGCCTGTCTTCGGAATTTGTGTCTCCCTCTCTCTCTGACCCTCCCCTGCTTGTGCTGTCTCTCTCTGTCTCTCAAAAATAAATAAAAAACATTAAAAATTTTTTAAAAAAGAGACTGGAGAAGGCTAAGGAGAAGGAAAGGTAATGCACACCATCAGCGAGGCTGTGGCCAACGGCTCTCTGTCCCGCTTCCCGCAGTGGGAGAGTAAACTGGTAGACCTTTTCTGGAAAGCAGCTTGAAACTAGGAACCCAAACCTCTTCTAAGTGTGCATCCCTTTGACCTAGCAATTCTCAACTGCCTCCGAGTGAGATGAGAGATAAGGACTAAGGTAGATGTGTCAACAGGGACTTGGGGACAAAAAGTCTCTCATCCTCCCCACTTATAGTGAAAGGTCTGGAGCTGTGCTGCCCCACAGGCCACTAGCCAAAAGGGGGGTGTTGGAATTTAACTCATCTAGCCACACTCAGTCCCCCAGATGTGCTACTCACGTTTCAGCCACTCAGTAGTCACACGTGATGAATGGCCGTAATATTGGACACACAGGCATAGATGTCTCCATCACCCCAGAAAGTTTTCTCAGACAGCACTGGTCAGCAGCTCTACCTCTAATCCTGGTCTCCACTCAGCAAGGCAGAAGGATATCTGTTACAAAGTAAATGTTATCAGGCATTAACATGCTGAAAACTCTGCAGGGCCCCCCAGATTGCCCTGAGAATGGGGTCCAGAATCTTCCCACAGGGTCCTCTCCGACCTCACATTGGGCCAATCTCTACCTTGTCAGTGTTCGGCAACACCCATCTCCCATGGGCCCAGAACACGCAAACCCTTTACAACCCCAGGGCCTTTGCGCTGGCCGTGCCCTAAACCTACAACCCTCCCTCACGTCTCAGTCCTGGCAGGGAGAGGTGGGTGCGAATCTGGAACATGGGCCCAGAAGCAGATATAGTTCACCAGACCCTGGCAAGGGGGGATCTCGTGAGCCTACCTACCACTCCATCAGTATGTCCCCTCTAGAGATTGCGGCCTTCTTGGGGGAGTCATCTTGGCCTTTATTCAACAAGGGGAAGGTTCAGGCGTTGAAACAACTTTTGCTGGTTTGAGGACAGCATAATAAGGGAGAAGAGTCCAGAACTAGGTCCCCCTTCCCCCGACACATACATAACTTGACAATCTTCGGTTTCAGTCACTGCATCCACGTCTCCACAGTCATCATCCCGGCTAGTACCGATGTGTTAGCTATGGTCTTTCCCAGCCTGCCTGGGCTCCAGGCCCCCAGGCCCTAGAACAATCTCTGAGTCGCCAGTCCTCGGCCCCCACTAACCACTCTGTCCCTAACCACTCCCAGCACGGTGTCCCCCAGCAAAGGTATACTCCTCAGGGACGGGGCCCTGTCGTGTTCCTCCCTACATCCCCAGGCCAGGCTGAGGGCGTGGCATGTAGCCAGCGCTCAATAAATGCTTCCTATAAATGGCAGGCCTTGAAACTCAACCGTACAGATCCGGCTGTTAAATTCAGTCTCACCAGTCTGGCTAAGATGGTCCTGTGAACAGCAGCGAGAAGTTTACAGCTGGGATACTAAATCGAGTGGAGGCGGTTCCAATGATCTTAATGGGTATTGTTATTTTAAAGTAACTAATTAAGCTGATTTTAATGTGCTCCAACCACGCAGGCCCATCATCATCATTATCATTATTTTATAGCTCTGATGAACCGAGCCTTAGGTGTTAAAAGCAGGACTCTGCTCACCTGTTATGTTACTATCATTGCCTGTTTGTATACAAACTTCCAGGTTGCATTAAAGATGCCCAGGGTTGAGACTAATGTATGTTAACAGTCATGGGACGACCCTGTGACTAATGTTATTCAAATTCCAATGTCTGGAACATCATCAAAAAATCACTCTCGAGAGGGTAAAAGGAAGACAGCGACGTGCGCAGGGCAACGTGGGATGTTTGCGGGAACAGTGGAAGCTCTCCATGAGGGCTCTCTCCTGTCTCCTTTCCTCCTCGCTCCCCCTGCTCATGATCAGGGCGAGCCCTCCATCCCCCAATGCCAGGGCTGTTGGCATCTTTGCTAGTTGATCTTCGCGTCCCCAGTCTTCTTGGAAAATGTCATCACAGCATGGCCAGATACTCTGTCCCAAGTCCCAGCTCCAATCTGGCCTCCAATCTTCTCTTTAGCCTACCTGCCCTCCTCAAAGCCCCTTTCCAGCCAGTCTTTCCCTGGTGGCAGCCCTGAGCTGGGCACTGACATAATACTCACCTTGCCTAGGGGCATGCACCGTCTCCCGGAGCGGACGTGCGTATAAATAAAGATGGACAGCCATGAGACAAGTGCCCATCGTGGTGGACACGAGGTGTCGAGGCGCCCAGAGAGAGGGGCTTTGCAGGTCTTGGTGGAGGGAGGGAAGTCAGGGACAGCTTCTCAGAGGAGGTGATGTTTGTGCTGAGTCTTGAGGAATGAGCTGTCCTCCAAGTCATGTGTCTACACCCACCCGTGTCCTTAGTGGATGGAGACACCTTGGTGCACAGAGAGAATGGTGAAGCCCTCCTCTCTGCATACGTGAGGTCTCTGTCAGCTCAGTTCCACCACCCTGTAGGGACCCTGGACAATGAGCCACCGTCATCTCCACCACCTCACTCCCCACCAATATCTCAGTCCAAAACCACCTGCTGCCCTCAAGGGCTGCCCTATTGAGGGATTTCCAGAAAGCTGCAAAGCCCTTGGCAAAGTTCCCTCTGTCTGGGCTGGTCTTCCCCGAAATGGTCCACCTCTGCACCTCCCTCCGGTCTCCACTGCAAGTCGCCCTACCCCGGAGCCTCTTCTGACCACCCTATAAATGACCCCCACCCCACCGTGCACTCTCCATCCCCCTTCCTTAATAAAAACTACAAATAAATCTTTCCTGACTTACTTTTCTCCCTAGATCTTATTATCACGTAATATACTAAGATTTCGTCTGCTTATTGTCTGTTTCCCTTTGCTGGTTCCGAAGCCTGTGTGCTCAGCAACCAGTTGACTGACTGACTCTAACTGACACCAGCGGTCTCTATAACATCAGTCTTCAGAAATGTTGATGTGCACAAGAACCACGTGGAGATCCTGTTAAAATACAGATTCTGACCAGTAGGTCAGAGTGAGCTCGAGATCCTGCATTTCTAGCAAGCTCCCAGGAGATGCTTATGACGCAGGTTCACGGACCACCCCTCCGCCTTGAACAACAAGGGGGAGTGCGGGATGCTGATCTATGAACAGAAGACCCTGCCTATCCCTGGAATCGCACAAGTAGTGCACGGCACGGCAGCGGGCTCCGAATCCACAGAGGGTGCCAAACGTTGCCTGAAATCGGAATCAATTACGTGTCCTTCAGATCCACGTCTCGCTATTCCTCATGCTGTCGAGGATGAATAAAACGCGTTCATTTAAAAGCATTACTGCCTCCATAGTAACTTTTCATTGTTGTGCATTTTCTCAACTGATAGATGCTAAACCTATGGGAGGGCGGTGGAAAGGAGATCTAAGCGATCTTTTCACATTAAAAAAAAAAAGTGTTAAGACCGATCTGGAACATTCTGTGGCCTTGGGTTCTGCCCGCTCTCCAGAAGCTGGTTGGCAGGAAGCAGGTGTTACAAAGACAATCACCCTGAGGGGACTGGTGAGAGAGATACACACACGCACGGACACAGGGCAGAGCGTGGAGAGCCTGAAGGAACAGGCCAAAGGATGCTGTCATCTCCGAATGCTCTCTGGTTGGCATGGCAACAGTTATCATTCACGTAAATGCTGACCCATATTTAGTCGACAAAAAGAAAACAAGGAGAGTGGACGACGGGGGTGAGGGACAGACGGGCCAGCATGGTGGGGACTGGAGGGCCTCCCTGACTCTCCTCAGAGAGTCTATTCCCTCCAGCGGGAATAGACTCTTCTTCAGAAGAGTGAGGCCGGGCAGTGCACCGGGCAGGGCAGGGGCTCCGTGAACGACGTCTCGGCAGGAGCAAAAGCAGCCACGGTGGTAATAGCATCACCAGTGCCAGGCGTTCACCCACGCTCTTTCCGTGTACCACTTTATTCAGCCCAGACTCAGCCCGAGGTAAGCGCTAGTGGCATCCCCATTTTAAAGATGAGAAAAACTGAGGCATGGAAAGTTAAATGACTTCTCCAAGTTACCCTGGCTGATAAGCAGCTGTAGTAATCTGTACATCAGTCGCCCTTGCGTGGTGGCTTGAATCTAGGTTGGCCTTGGGACACACTTTTTGTAAAAATGTTTTAATGTTTATTTTTAAGAGACAGAGAGAGAGAGAGAGAGAGAGAGAGAGAGAGAGTGAGCGGGGGAGGGGCGGAGAGAGAGAGGCAGACACAGAGTCCGAAGCAGGCTCCGGGCTCTGAGCTGTCAGCACAGAGCCCGATGCGGGGCTCGAACTCCCAAACCGTGAGATCACGACCTGAGCTGAAGTCAGATGCTTAACCAATTGAGCCACCCAGGCGCCCCGGCTTTGGGACATACTTTAATCGAGACAGGACAGTCAACACAGCATCGATACGGTGTGGCAGCGCTCAGCTAAGCTGAAGAACACGTACAGCTCCTGCTTCGGACTCTGAAGGGACCTGAGGCACCATGGAAAGGCTCTAACTATCCTGCTGGAGAGACCGCCCAGAGACGGGGAGGCTTTGAAAGCACGTGAGGAGGAAGAGCCAGTGTCCCAGCAGAGCCCAGAGCCCGGCCGACCAATCACTGACGACAAGGCCGGAAGACTTGCCCGGCAGAGCCCAGTCTGGTTTGCAAGACCCATTGGCTAATAAAATGGCTAAGCCTTTAAGTCACCGACTTTGGGCGTTATTTGCTTCACTGCAACAGATAAGTGACCCAACGAGGCTTCTCTGAGTGATCGGTAGGTCCTGCCTTACCCTCACCACCAGCCACATCCCTCATCCGTCCTGCTGGTGGTGCCCGCAGACCCCCAGCCACAAAGAATCTTTCGTTTCTCCACTGTGTTGCAGTACACATTTCAGCAAACAGGACTTCACCTCCACAGGGCGAATCACATTCTCTTTCTCCTGCACCCCTCATCCTAGCCCAGCCCCCCTCCCCCCGTTTCTCACCTGGATCATTGTAGAAGCTTCGAGTTGGCCACACCCCATCTCAACGTCTCCAGTCAGCTTTCCAGGCGCTTCTGACTATCTAACGCTTTCTGTTTCTTCTTACCCGACCTAGGAGGCTTGGCGTGACCCAGTCCCACTCAGCCCCATCTGCTGTCCCCTCCCCTTGTCCCCAAACACATTGGGCTCCTCTCTCTTTCCCACCTTAAGGATGTCCTTTAGTGAGTTTCCTTCTTTTTTAGATTTTTTTTAATGTTTATTCATTTTTGAGAGAAGGACAGAGCGTGAGCAGGGGGAGGGGCAGGAAGAGAGGGCGACACAGAATCCGAAGCAGGCTCCAGGCTCTCGGCTGTCAGCACAGAGCCCGACGCGGGGCTCGAACCCACCAACTGCGAGATCATGACCTGAGCCGAAGTCAGATGCTTAACAGACTGAGTCACCCAGGCGTCTCAATCGAGTTTCCCTCTGCCTGCCTCTCCAAGGCCAATTTCTGTTCATTCTTCAGGACTTAGGCTTTTTTTTTTGGGGGGGGGGGACGGGCAAGGTAGATTTTACACACGGCAAAATGCATCGAGCTTAAATGTAGAGCTGGGTGAATTTTAACAAATCTATACACCCATGTAACCACCACCCAAATGGAGATACGCAGAGCATTTCCATCAGCCATCACGTAAATTAGGATGCGCAGAACATTTCCATCATGGTAGAAAGTTCCTGCGTGCCCCTTTCTGGTTGTTTCCGCTTTCTGATTACTAACGCAACCGCTGTGAACATTTGTGTGCGAAGCCTTTTTGCGGACACATACTTTCATTTGTCTTGCATAAATTCCTACAAATGGAATTTGGAAAAACCAAAGAGTAGGTGCATTCTTAACTCTACTAGAAGCCAACAGTTTTCCAAAGTGATTGTACCTTCTCACATTTCCGCAGGCGGTGTGTGAGTTCTGATCCCCCGTATCTTCGCCGGCACTTGGCCGTGGCGGTCTTTCTGGTTCGTGAACAGCCATATCATACTGTAGCTCCATGTGAATGTCCTTGTGGACGAGTGACCTTGAGCATCTTCTCATTTGCTTTTGTGGCCCATTCAAATATGCCTTGACGTGAAGTGTCTGTCCAGGCCATTTACCCACTTTTTTTTAAATTTCTTAAACGTTTATTTATTTTTGAGACAGAGAGAGACAGAGCTTGAGTGGGGGAGGACAGAAAGAGAAGGAGACACAGAATCCGAAGCAGGCTCCAGGCTCTGAGCTGTCAGCACAGAGCCCGACGCGGGGCTCAAACTCACGAACCCCAAGATCATGACCTGAGCTAAAGTTGGCCACTTAACCGACTGAGCCACCCAGGCGCCCCTACCCACTTTTAATCTATTGATGTGTAGGTATCCGTTTTCATATTGTTCTCAGAGAAGCTCTGAGGGCATCCTTCCCCATATCACCTGCCCCACATGCACACACACACACACACACACACACACACACGCGTGCGCGCTCAGAGTTATGTCCCTCAGTTTTAAGCTTTCACAGGACCTCATTCTGGCCTTGAGGACGTGGTTATGCTTTGCACAAATGACATGTACCATTACGTGGTTATCTGTTGGTCTTCCCTGCAGGCTCAGCTCCACAAGGGTCTGGACCACATCTGCCCTGGTTATTGTTGAATCTCTAGCTCTGAACACAGTCCTAGGCACCAAGGAGGTCCTCGGTAATTTTTTTTTTTTGCTCAATCAAGTTTTATTGAGGGTCTACTATATGCCAAGCAATATAGCACTGGCGTACCTCGGTGCACAGCACAGGTCACCTCATGGGGCTGCCATTCTGGGATGGGGACAGGGGTAGGAATGAGAACCAGTTAACGGCTAAGTCCATAGATATAGGGTGTGCCAAGTGGTAGTGAATGTTTTGAACTCAATAATAAAATGCAAGAGACTAGAGAGTGACATTGTGTAAGATGTTCGGGGGGGGGGGAATTTCTCTGATAAGGTACCACTTGAGCAGATACTTGAAGATGAGAAAGGGAAATGAGGGGGGAGCTGAAGGGGGAGCTGAGGGGGTGTCTGGGGCAGAGGGCGGCTTAATAGATGCACAGCAAGATTTATATGGGAGAAGGGGAGCGAGGGGAGTGGAGTAAAGTAGAGGGATACAGGTGGGGGGATGTCACATAGGGTTCTGTGTTTTAAACTTTTTTCACCACAGTCTGCTGGGGGGAAAAAATCCCCGCATATGCGTGTACATGCACACACATGCACGCATGCGCGCGCACACACACACACACACACACACACACACACAAGCATACGCTCAAACAGAAGGTTTCAGGAATCAATTCTTCTCTTTACTATACATAGTACGCTCTCTGGTATTTTTTTCTTCTTTGCTCTTCTGTTCCATTTTGTTCTATTTCATACAATCAAAATGCTGATCAGGACCCACTGGATTGATTTTATGACCTATTAATAGATTTCTATGTACATGGGGAAGATGCTAGATGAAAAGCTGCTGGAAGATTTTGAACAGAAATGCGATGTGACCTAACCTATGGTTAATTTCTTTCATTTAAATGTTGTATTTTAACATGATGGTGGAAAATTGGAAACAGACACAAAGGTAGAGAGCGTGGAATAATGTACCCCGCGTACCCTTTCATTCAGCTTCAACAATTATTGACATTTTACTATCTCACTTTCCATAATCTCCATCCACTCCTTTGCTGAAGCAGAGCTCAGACATTGTATCCTCTGCCCTTAGATACACCCGTACGTATTTCTAGCAAATAACAATCCCATTTTCATATCCAGCAATAATTTAATCCTTTCTTACCCAGCTCATGACCCACTCTCCTTGACTGTCTCCAAAACAGGCTTTTACAGCTGGTGGGTGTGAATCAGCTTCCAAACAAGGTCCACATATTGCCCTTGGTTGGGATTTTTCTTAAGCTCCTTTCCTCTTTCCCCTCCCCTCTCTCCCTGATCGTGATGCTTATGCGACGTAAAGTGAAATGAACAACTTGACGGGGTCTGACACTCATACACACTCATGCGACCACCACCCTCATCAAAATAGGGAACGTTTTGTCACCTCAGAAATTTCCTTGATGTTCCTTCCTGGTCAGCCCCCACTACCCTGACCCAAAGGCAACTTTTTCTGATTTCTATCACTCTAGATTTGCTTCGCCTGCTCTTCAAGATCGTATAAATGCAATCACACAGTGTGTTGTCTGGCCTCGTTTGCTCACATGTCTGTGAGATTTATCCCTGTCATTCTGTGTATCGGTGTGTAGTTCGTTTCTTTTATTAAGGAGTTGTATCCCATCACATGGATGTCACCATATAATTTGATTATCTACTCTCCTGTTGATAGACATTTGAATTGTTTTCAGTTGGTGGCTACTAAAAATAGGCTACTTTGAACATCCATGTTTATGTTTTTATGTTTCCTGAGTAAAACTTTGCTGTTGTTTTAAAGAGTGTCTTGGCTCTTCTGAAACCTATTTTCACGTAAATTTTAGAAACAGCTCATCAATTTCTATCAAGAAACCTGTTGGGAATTTGACTGGAGTTGTATTCAACGCATAGATCAATGTGGGGACAATGACCACCTTAAGAACGTTGACTATTCTAATCTGTAAGCGGGCTATAGCTTTCCACTTAAGTGGATCTTTTTAAATTTCTCTTAGAAATGGGTTGGGTTTTCAGTAGAGAGGTCTTATACAACCTTTGTTAAATTTATTCCTAGGTATTTGATTTCCCCCTCCCCACTCAGCTATTTTAAATCTTGTTTTTCAAATGTTGTTCTCTGTTCATTGCTGGTACATAGAATACAACTGAATTTTGTATATCCACCCTATATCCTGCGGCCTTGCTAAATTCAGTCGCTAATTCTAAGAATTTTCTAAGTGGGCAATCCTATCATCTGTAAATGACAATTTTCTGTTTTCTTTCCAATTTTTATAGCTTTTATTTATTTTCTTGCCTTATTATACTGGCCAGGCTTCTAGCACAAGGGTAAATAGAAGTGGTAAAAATAGGCTTCTTTGCCTTCTTTCCAATCTTAGGGGTCATGATGAACTATGATTTAACTTTCAGGTATAGGTGGTTATCAATATAACTATAGAGCATATATAGGGAGGTTATAAATCATAGATGCCCATTATTAAGTTGAAAATGTTTGTTGTGCATTCTAATTTTAGTATAGTGGCAGATTTTTTTATTATGAATCAGGGTTATATTGTGTCAAATGCTTTTCCTGCATCTATTAAGATGACCAAGTAGGCTGTTTTCTTTTTTATTCTGTCATATGATTAAGTACATGAATTGGTGTTTAATTGTGAAACCAGTCTTGCATTCTTGGAATAAACCTATTTGGTCATCAATATATTATTCTTTTTAAGCATTGCTGAATTGAATTTGATATTTTCTTTAATTGAAAAAAAATTTTTTTTGATAGAGAGAAAGTGCAAAGGGAGGGGCAGAGAGGGAGAGGGAGAGAGTTTCCCAAGCAGGGTCCTCCACTCTCAGCCCGGAGCCCAACAGAGGGCTCGATCTCACAACCAAGAGATCACGATCCAGGCCAAAATCAAGTTGGAAGCCTAACTGACTGAGCCACCCAGGCGCCCTGAATTTGATAATATTTTCTAGGGAATTTTGCACCTAAATTCATAAAGGGTAGTGATCTTTAATTTTTTTTTCTTGAAAAAAGCCTTTCAGAATTTGGTATCAGGGGTACGCTAACCTCATGAAGTGAGTTGGGAAGTGTTCCCTCATCAATCAGTGTTCGTATTATTCTGCCTCAAAGTTTGAGAGATTTCACCAACAAAATTCTCTGGAAATCTGTTTTCTTTGTGAGAAGAGTTTATTTTTCAAATTAAATTTCTACAATTGATATAAAACTATTCATATTTTCTACATATTCTTTAACAGATTGTGGTTTTCAAGGAATTCCCTATTTCACTAAAGTTGTCAAATTTGTTGGTATACAACTTTTATATCATTACCTTATCATCTTTTCAATGTCCATAGGACCTGTAGTGATGATGCCTCTTTAATTCCTGATTCTGGCAATTTGTCTCTTCTGTCTTGTTTTTAATTTAACAGTCTTGCTCGAGTTTATCAGTTTTATTAATCTTTCAAAAGACCAACTTTTTTTTTGTTAGCTATTCTTATTGGTTTCACCTATATAGTCACCTATAAAATATATTGTATATATTATAGATTTCTGCTTTTTAATATTTCCATTCTTGTAATCTGAGGTTTACTTTTCTTTTTTTCCTAGCTTCTTGAAGTGGATTTTAAGTCTTTCTTCTTTTCTATTACGAACGTTTAAAGCTATAAATTTTCCTGAAAATACTGCACTAATTTCATTCACAACTTTTGATCTACTGTGTTTTATATTCAATTTTAAATATTTTCTAACTACTTTTGTGATTCTTCTCTGGGACCAGTGGATTATTTAGAAGCATACTGCTTAAATTCCAAGTATTTGCAGATTTTCTAGAATCTTGTTATTGATTTGTACTCTGATTATGTAATGTTTACAGAACATACTCTGTGAGGTTTCATTTCTTTAGTCTTTTAGGCGTTTTTTAAAAATCAAGCATATGGACAATCTTGGTGAATATTCATGTATATTTGAAAAGCACATGCATTCTACAATTGTTCAGTGTAGCTGTGATATGTAAATATCAATTATATGTTGATTGTGAGTATAGTATTGTTCAAATCCTATATGACTATTACTCATGTTTTGTCTATATGTTGTGTTAATTAATTAAGGAGCATTAACATCCTCAGCTATAACTGCATATTTGCCTATTTCCTCTTTAGTTCTGTTGATTTATGCTTTATGTGTATTTAAGTTCTGTTATTAGTTACATACAAATGTAAAGCTGTTAGGTGTTCTTGACAAATTCATCTTTTTATCAGTATGATAAAATATCAGTTCTATACAATACTGCTAATACTCCTCATTTTAAAATCAAATTTGTCTGATAATCTCTAGCCACACCAATTTTCTGATGCTTGGTGTTTGCACTGGGATGGCTTTTACTCTTCTCAACTTGTCCATGACTTTAACTTGTTTGTCTTCTAAAAAGCACATAGTCATACCTTGCTTTTATCCATTTTAACTATGCCTATCTTTAAACTTAAGAGCTAGGTCTGCTTGTGGTTTTAAAAATTATTATATGGTTGAGGGGTGCCTGGGTGGCTCGGTTGATTAAGCATCCAACTCTTGATTTTGGCTCAGGTCATGATCTCACAGTTCGTGAGTTAGAGCCTGGAGTCTGCTCTGCACTCACAGTATGGAGCCTGCTTGGGATTCTCTCTCCCTCTCAATCTGCCCCTCCCCTACTCGTGCTGTCTCTTTCTCTTTCTCTCTCCCTCCCTCTCTCTCTCTCTCTTGTTCTCTCATGTGTTCTCTCAAAATAAATAAATACACTTTAAAAAAATTATTATATGGTTGAATTTAAGTCTACTTTCAATATTTGCTTTCTATGTGTCCTGTTACTTGTTCTTCTAGTCTCCATTCCTTTCTTTCTTTTTTAGAATATTTTTCAACATTTCATTTTATCTATTCTATCGATTTTTTAAAGTAATTCCTCTTTGGGGTGCCTGAGTGGCTCAGTCAGTTAAGCATCCGACTTTGGCTCAGGTCATGATCTCACAGTCCCTGAGTTCGAGCCTCACATCGGGCTCTGTGCTGACAGCTCAGAACCTGGAGCGGGCTTCAGATTCTGTGTCTCCCTCTCTTTCTGCCCCACCCCCACTCACTCTCTGTCTCTGTCTCTCTCTCTCAAAAATAAAGAAACACTAACAATTTTTAAAAAATAAATTAAGTAATCCCTCTTTGTGTTAGTTTTTAGTGGCTACTCTAGGTTATGGTATGCATCTTCAACTTAACATAGTTAACCTTGAAATCATTTTGAGCTGCTTTGCAAGCAATATAAAAATCTTGCTACCTGGGGCGCTTGGGTGGCTCAGTAGGTTAAGTGTCCAACTTCAGCTCAGGTCATGATCTCATGGTTCATGGGTTCGAGTCCCACATCGGGCTCTGTGCTGACAGCTCAGAGCCTGGAGCCTGCTTCGGATTCTGTGTCTCTCTCTCTCCCTCTGCCCCTCCCCCATTCATGCTCTGTCTCTCTCTCTCTCTGTCTCAAAAATAAACAAACATTGAAAAAAATTTTTCTTAAATCTTGCTACCTGCTGTGATGCCTTCTTGTTGTTCACATATTATACTTTTATGTAAGGTATAAAACCACAATGCATTGTTATAATTTTTACTTTTATCAATAGTCTTCTATAGAAATCTTAAGATTATTTTTCATAAAACATGAAAGTGATTTGTAATTATCCTCAGGTTTACACATTTTGGTGCTCTTCATTTCTTCCCACAGATAGAGGCTTCCACATAGAATGATTTCCTTCAGTCTGAAAAACTTCTTTCAGCATGTCTTGTGGTGCACGCCTGCTGGAGAAACTGCTCAACTTTGTCATCTGAAAATGTTTTTGGTTCATTTTTGCTTTTGAAGAACACTTTCACTGGGCATAAAATTCTAGATTGATGGCTTGATGTTTTTATTTTTAACAATTTAAATATATCATTCCATTGATGTCTGCCATTTCTTTTATGAGAGCTTTTATGAGAGGTCACATAGTTTATTAGGATAAAACTATCCTAATAGTTATTATCTTTAATGTGTTATGTATTTTTTACTTGGTGGCTTTTAAAAGTTTCTCTGTATCTTACTTTTCAACAGTTTAACTATGGTATAACTAGGTATGAGTGGGTTTTAAAAAAATATTTATGCTGATTGGAGATTGTTAAACTTCTTGGACATGTGGATATCCTTGACCAATTCTGCAATATTCTTGACTACATCTGTCTAAATATTTCTTCTGCTGCATTTTACTCCCTTTCTTCTGGGACTCTAATTATGTATACATTAGATCATATGAATACTGTCCCTACAGGCTCAGATGATCTGTTCAATTTGTTGTAGTTTTCTCTTTCTGCTTAATCAGATGATTTCTATTGACTTGTCTTCAAGTTCACCGATTATTTCTTTCATAACATTCAGTCTGATCTTAAGCCCATTTAGTAAATTCTTTATTTCTGACTCAGTAGTTTTCAGTTTTAGAATAACTATTTGGTTCTTTTTTGTACTTCAATGTTGAAATTTGCCCTCTGTTCACATATGTCACTCACCTCTCACACTGGATCCATTAAAATGTTTTAAATTATTATTTTAAAATTCTTGTTTGGTCATTGCAACATCTGGAATATCTTTCGTTTTGCTTCAACAACTTTTTTTTCCATTTTGATTATAGGTCACATATTTCTGCTTCATCAAGTGTTTTGTAATTTTTAATTGTATTTCAGACATTGTGTATAAAAGAACAGTAGAGACTAAAGTACATAATAATTACTCAGTAAAGTGGGAAGCTGAGTCAACTTAAGTTGTGGTTGAGTCGAGTTGAGTCTGGGATTCATTGCATTCACTGCACCTTTAGTTACCACTGGTCCACTACTGACTTCAAATGTTTGGAGGGTTCAACAGGACTTTCCCCTGAAGCTTGGGATCTGAATACTGGCAAGTCTTCTGAACCACAGGCAATCTCTCTGTTTCAGAGCCCAGATGCTTTGGGTTCACTTGGGAGTTCTTTTGCTGTCCATCTCCACACCTGCCTTTCTTCCTTCAATGATCTCTCTCCACCTTGCTTCCCTACCCGTATACTTTGGATACTGTCTTGCACTTGGCGAAGGCCTGGTCCACATTGACATCATCTCTCAGCCCTCCTGACCTGCCTTCAGCCACCTCCATACTCTTGGGAGAGAATTGGAAGGTGTGACTTGGCTCCATGGTATACAGATCTGTCGTGTTAGTCTCTACATACCTATTAAAAGTTATTAAAGTTTGGCCTGATTCTTTTTACCACTGTCTGTTGTGGGTTTAGCCCTCTTCCTCCACAGTCATGGATCTCTTCTATCCTAGGAAGGACTTGTAAATTTCTGGAATTTGTGTTCTCAGCTCTCTGTTGGGTTTTAAAAGATGTGATTATGTATTTTCTCCAGCTTGTTCTCATTTTTAGGATAAAAAAGTAGAGTAAGGGGGTCTGTTAAAACTTTCTACATCCTAACTAATGTAGAAACACCTTTCCTAACCAGAAGCAGATGTCTTAAGAAATCATTATTGAATGAATGAATGTTCCTTCTTCCTGGGCAACTCCTAGGCCCTTCGTCTGTCTGGAAAATGCTCCCTTGGCCTTCGCCTCTTCCTCCTTGAAGTCTTTGCCAACTTCCCCAGTAGCCTTGGGCACTTCTTATTCTAGTCTCCTCTGCTCTTTGATCCTGCCTACATTAATGTTATTTTTCTTACTATATCATAATTGTTTGCATGTCTGTCTTCTCTGCTGAACTTTGAGTTCCTTGAGGGCAAGAACCCTGCGGTTAATAAATTACACACACACATGCACAGACACACACACACACGGATATGCTAATTACTAAACCAACATGTGCTTATTACTAACACATGAATTTTTATCTTTTGTATCCAGGTCTGGGTCCTAGTGCCCTGTCTGACACATGGTAAGCATAAAATATATCTTTGTGGATTCATGGATAGATAGATAGATAGATAGATAGATAAACTACCTCCTTGATTTCTGTTCTGAAGCTGCATCAACATAAGATGTGGTTACCACCTGCTCACATGTGATCTTTTACTTTCTGCTTGGCTGGGGAAGGGAGTGTGTGTGGGGACAAGTATTGACTGGCATGTGCAAATTTGTAATTCAGTCTGAGTATTCTGAGTTTGTGGTGTTTGCTTTAAAGATTAAATTTTTGGCAGCACAAACCAGTGTCCAGAGATGGCAATAGGCGAAGGATTTTGGAATGTGCCCAATCCCGTCCCGTGGACAGTGAAATCCACTCTGAAAAGGAAACTGGGCTTTGAAGGTGAGATGCTGTGCCAGGAATGGTCTTCAGCAAGGCCGGCGTTCCCTATTTCTATTCTTGGAACTTCAGATCCAGAGAAGGATAAGAGCGCCAAGGGCATCTATCCTAACTCTTTAACCAAATCCTCCTACGTCTCCTCCGCCCCCAGGATTCCTCCTTCTGACACAACTGCTCACTTATGCATGGGATTTGGAGTCAAACAAACCTGAGTTCCAATCTCTCAGCTCTTAAACTCTCTGGGCCTCTGTCATTTGGGGATGTCGATGCCTACCACTTTTGAGTCCTCAGGGAAAGGCTGTTTGCAAAGTGCCTGCCCTGAGTTTCTTGACTCTTCCCCGGATTCTTCTGCCCACCTCAGTCTAAGCATCAATCTGTTGCCATTAGACCAAGTCCTGCCAGAGTAAGTTACCACTCTGTCTAGAAGGTCACCTTCATGCCCTCCCTTCTCCATCATTACCAAGGCTATCTCATAGTCCAAGGCCACCTCATAGTCCAAGGCCACTCTGGGCAGAGCATGACCTAAGGAGAAAGGTGCTGGGAAATTTCCATCATCAGGCTGTTAGGAACTTTCAGGTGACCAGGCAGAAAGAAGGAAGAGAAAGAAAGCGGATAGAGATGATGAGCCACAACATGCATACATGAGGGAGTAGAGTCAGGGCTGCCCGGTGGAGGCCACAAATGGTGCCCGCCCCTGCCTGGGGTCTGGAGACCTCTGTGCGGGTTCAGCCCCGCTCCCCATGGAGCCCCCATGCCAGGCCAAACACACTAAGGTGGACAAAGAACTGGGCCACTGGCTGAGAGCATGGCCAATAGAGACAAGAAAACACACAACTTGATGGTAAGAGAGTCCTTAGCCTCCAGTCGCATGTCCATTTTTTGTCTTCCCGGGAACAAGAATGGAGTGGAGAGTGTCTAGAAATGAGAAGTGGGAGTTCTGGTAGAGAGTCCTGATGCCCCTGACCCAGCCTAGCAAGAGTGAGCGTAACAAAATGAGAGGAAGGGGGGTTTAGGGATTACTTAGCTGGTAGGAGCCAGGCGTGCACCACACACAGACGGCACCTCTGATCTGCACAAAAAGGCAGGTAGTATTCCCATTTTATGGATGAGGAAGCTGTAACCTGTCAGTAATAAAACTCGGATTTACTTCTAGGAGTGTCAGATCCCAAAGCAGAAGCTGTTTCCACGATACCAGCCTGCCTACTCTTCAGTTGTATAAGCCCGGGTGGGTGAACTGGGTGTGTACATGCAGGATGGGATGAGCTTAGTCACTAGCAGCTGTTTCAGTCATCAGGTGACTCTTTCCAAAGTGTTTTAGATCTTATGGCACTGAGTGTGTCACTGTATGTGTGTATGTGTGTGTTTGTGTGTGTGTGTGTGTGTGTGTGTGTGAGAGAGAGAGAGAGAGAGAGAGAGAGAAGATAGAACACACATGGGTGTTTTTCTCCTTTCATAATAATGGATAGCAATTCTGAGAAAGTTCCCTTTGTAGGATTCAGGCTATGTTGGGGAGTTTGTTTTCCCAACTCCCTGCAGAAAAGTTAATCAATTTTAGAGCCAGCCCCTTCTGTGCCAAGATGACAACTGGGAGAAAAGGGATTGGTTTTTTAGCTGCTGGGTTTGCTGGGTAGCCCCCCTCCCACTTCCATGGGGCCACTTATTGACATTGAAATATCTCAACAATAAGCAGCTATTGATGGCCCCCGAGGTCAATACCAAGATTCATTGACCCAGGCTGCAAATATGGGAGGCAGCAAGTCCAAGGTCACTATTTACCTGAAGGGATGAAAAATAAATCTTGATAAGAACCAAAAATAGAAATCAATATGCGGACTGTGGTGTGTATTGCATAACTTCTCTCCAGCAGGAGGCTATTTTAGGAGGTTTCAGGGGCCCCTCTGCCATTAGAAGCTGAATTCAGGGCTGAAGAGGAAGTAGGAAAAGAAAATAATCCTTCTCTGGTGGCCCTGGCCAAGGACAACAGGCAATGGACACCACCGGGATCAGCCCAGTCTCCATAGAGAATCTCAGCGTCTATGACCCCAACCACTCTGGCCACATCCTTAAGAAAGATCAGAGTAGAATTTCCAAACCATATGACCTGTGATGAGTGTGACAAGGTGGTCATCTCCCCAATGTTTCATTGAACAGTGCCCAGAGAAACACCAATCAGAAAGATTAGCACGCCCTTGACCTTTCGGGAAAACTTCTGCTTCTACCCTGGTGGGGAAGGAGAGACCAAGAGCAGGATTGAGATGGCCATTCGTCCAGAATGCATCTTCCTTTTTAAGCATTCCAAAGCTTTTAGGTTGCTGTGCTGTGACATTTCTTCTCCTTTCAAGGCTATTTTTATTATAATTATTTGTTTAGGCTTAATTAACTTTTTTCCCAATTACAAAGGAAATTCATATTCTTTGTAGAAAATGTCAAGCCTGTTTATGATGATCTTTTTAATCTCACCCATAGTGCTTAGGCTCTCCGATGCCATGAGGAAAGTATGGGTTTTGAATTTAGATAGATCTGAGTTCGAGTATCAATTGTACAACTTAGTAAGTGTGTGGTCTCGGGCAAGGAAAGGAATGATTTTCTGCTGCCATTTCCTGATATATAAACCTCTTTTGTGAAGTCGATATGAAGATTAAATCAGTATTTATGTAACATACTCAACAAAATACTAAATATATGATAGAGCAACATCTGACAAGTTTGATCACAAAATAAACACACACAATATAAAACTTTAGAAACAGAAATGGGAACATAACCACTGAAGTAGAATGATTGTTAAAAATTGTCAGAGAAGAGTATTCACCTGTATACCTTTATTCCAACAAATTTGAAAATTGACTTGAAATAGACGACTCCTTTAAAAAAGGTAGACACTTGGGGCGCCTGAGCGGCTCAGTCGGTTAAGTGTACAACTTTTGATTTCTAACTCAGATGTGATCTCATGGTTTCATGAGTTCGAGCCCCTTATCAGGCTCTGTGCTGTTAGCTTGTCATGTGCTTGAGATTCTCATTTTTTGTCTGCCCCACACTTGCTCTCGCTCTCTCTCAAAATAAATAAATAAACTTTAAGAAATAGAAAAGGTAGATATTCAAAAGTGATTAAACACGAGGCAGCAAATCAACATCTGTAGGAGTCAGGAGCTGGTTAGGATCTAGAAATCATGCTAGGTCTTTCACATGGAGAGAATTTAATACAAGGAATTGGTTGCATGAGTGATGTAAGAGCTGAGAAGCCTTACAGGGTTGCCAAGCAACAGGAGGAAGCTGGCAGGACAAAGGGAAAGGGTGGTTCTAGCAGGGGCCAGTCTGGTGGGAGCTGGATCTGCTGAGCGAGGGGTGGGGGTGCTGAGAACAGTGCCTGACACCACCAAGGGGGTGCTGCGGCTATCAGAGATGCTACCCAAAGCAAGGTGGGGGAAGGAACACCCTTGTTTCTCCCCACTTCCCTTCTTTCATTTTTCAACCAGTGCCTCCCATTGGTCAACCTACTGGGAAGCCAGAGGGCAACTGAGCCTGGGAATGCAGCTCCCAGAGACACAGAGCAAAGCAGGGGAAGGGTGTGTAATGAAAGCCAACGGCAAACAGGACATGACTGTCCAAGGTCATGGTCCCAAGGAGCCGATGGGAGCGCTCTAGTAAACCTTCAAGGAACAGTTGACTCCTATGATGTAAAAATTATTCAGGAACATAGCAAGAACTCCAAATGTTTCTACTGAATTCTATGAAATGGCAGGACACAGAGACTAGACCCAGAGTGGTACAGAAAGCAATAAATGCCTACAAGCTAATTTTGTTGTTAAAAATCCAAGGCAAAAAAAAAAAATAGATCTATTTCATCAGTACATTAAAATACATATTACACTTAAATTTAATTTGTTCCAGGAATTAAAGGATGGTTTGATATTAGGAAATATATTAATGTCATTTTGACATGAACAAATGTAAAAATCATTCTGGTTATTTCAATGGATATTAAAGAGAGATTTGATAACATCCAACAATTTCGTCTCGTTAAAGACAAAAAGTGTCAGCAGTCATGACAAGGCTATATTTTGCAGGATTCAAGGCTGTGGGGGGGGGTCATTTCCCTGCCCTGCCCCCCCATTCTCAAGAGGAAACATCAATCAACCTTGTATCTGGGGTCATCTGGTGCTCACATGGCCACTGGGAGGGAAAGTTTGGGTTTATCTGTCGGTTCATCAGGCAGAGCATTGAGTCTTTAACTGATATTAAACCGTCTCAGTAACAAAAGATTTATGGGACAGAAAAAACGTTTTTCAACTAGTAAAGTTTCCTTCACGTTACAGCAAAGGAACCACAGAGGTGGTGCTCGATACTTACATACTAAAACCATTCCCACTAACCGCAGTTTCATGGAAAGTTTAAATGCTATCGCTCCTACCATTTAACACCGCTGTGGATGCACAGGCCGGCACAATGAGGAAATAAAACAAAATGATGTTTACATGTTGGTCCAGGAGAGAGCCAGCAGTCACTATTTGCACACAATATGATTACCAGCCTGGAGAATGCCGGAGAATCGACTGAAAAGCTATTAGAACGAATAAAATTAAGTTGACTTTAAAGTCGACATACAAAATCCAATAACTTTTCTCTTCACCAGCAACAACCAACTAGCAAATAACGCGGATGCCATGCTCAATCACAACGGAAACTATAAAATACCCCGACAAACCTAATAAAGAAATTATGAAAAATATGGCAACACTTCACAGAAGGACACATTCTTTGGAAGATTCAGCCTTGAAAATACATGAATTCTCTTTACACCGTTATAGAAATGTAATGTTATTGCAATTAAAATCCAGACAAGAGATCTTTCAACTTGACAAGTTGGATCTAAAATACATATGGAAAAAGCAATGCCCAAAAATAGCTGAGAAATTTTTAGAAAAGAAGCACAGGGCAGATAGGGTCCTGCCCTGTTAGGTAGAAAAACGTGTAACACGGGCAATTGTTGGGATAACTCAGTGATGATGCACGAATAGACAAAGAGATCAACTGTGCAGAATAGAGGCCCAAAACAGATACACTTATACGCAGATACATTACGCAAGGTGATTTAGTTTAAGATATAGGTGACGTTGCAGCAGGAAAAGGCCAGTAGGGGCCGTCAGTGACGTCCGTGCCCTTCAGGACAGGGGAGTCGGGCCCTGAATCACACCTTACACAAGATAAACTCAAAATAAATTGAAGATCTAAACATAAACAAAATCTAACCCTTTCAAAAAAGTCTTAGATTAAGGCCATTATTTAAAAGAACAAAACAGAGGCGCCTGGGTGGCTCAGTCGGTTGGGCGTCCAACTTCGGCTCAGGTCATGATCTCCCGATTCATGGGTTTGAGCCCCGCGTCAGGCTTTCTGTTGACAGCTCTGAGCCTGGAGCTGCTTCAGATTCTGTGTCTCCCTCTCTCTCTGCCCCTCCCCTGCTCATGCGCTCTCTCTCTCGCTCTCTCTCTCTCTCTCTCTCAAAAATAAACATAAAAAGTTTAAAACAAACAAAAAAAACCCCACCATTCTCATGGTAGAGAAAGTTTTCCTAAGAAAAAAACATAGAACGTAGTAGTCATAAAGAGGAAGAAGTGTATCTAAAAAATGTTTAAAAACAAAAGAACCCAAGGACGCCTGGGTGGCTCAGTCAGTTAAGCGTCCAACTCTTGATTTCAGCTCAGGTCATGATCTCATGGTTTGTGGGATTGAGCCCCGAGTGGGGCTCTGCACTGCCAGTGTGGAGCCTGCTTGAGATTCTCTCTCTCTCTCTCTCTCTCTCTCTCTCTCTGCCCCTCTGCTCCCACTCGTACTCTCTAAATAAATAAATAAACACTAAAAAATAATATAAATAAAAATGGGAGGAAAGATGCCAGTAACTCAGAACAATAAAATGGCTACTAAGAATTTTTCAAAACTACTTGCTATTAACTGGGAATCAAAAAACTGCAACTAACGATGGGAAGCCATTTTTTTTTTTACTTGTCAGTTTCATTAAATGAAAACGGTAGGGTGCTGGGTGCGCCTACTCACCTTCTGCAAGTCCCAGGTCAGGGAAGCTCCGCTTCCTTCTTCCCTCGGGTTCCCCGCAGCTGCTGGGAAGGGGCTGCTTCCCACAGGGACCACAGTACAGTGACCTGAGCCCCAGGCGCACATTAATACCTGCGTTATCTCACTGTCCCCTTCTGCTCTTTTTAACCCCACAAACACCTGTGTAACCAATTCCTTCAGTTAAGTTCCTTCAACTTGAAATCTTTAATGTTGTTCTGCTTTCCCACAGGGGAGTAATTCAATAAATTATGGCATATCTGCATTACGCAATGCTATACAGTCATTTCCAAAAAAAAAAAAAAAGAGACAAACGTAGAGGTATTGTCATGGAAAAATTTCTGAGACGTGCCATCAGCTGAGACAAGTCACAGAAAAATATATATAGAATGATCCAATTTAATTTAAAGTGCACATCACATACACACACGCACACACATGTACAAGAAGGTGACAAAATGGAGACACCACCAAACTGCCGTCAGCAAGACCCCCTAGAAAGGCAGGTGAATGTAAATAATGGGGGAGATTCACTTTTTTTCTGTATATCCTCCTGCCAGTTGAACCCTGAGATATATTTTCTTTTTTCTTTTTAATGTTTATTTATTTATCTTTGAGAGAGAGGGAGAGAGAGAGAGAGAGAGAGAGAGAAATCGTGGGCGCATGTGAGCGGAGGAGGGGTAGAAAGAGAGAGGGACAGAGAATCCCAAGCAGACTCTGCACTGTCAGCACGGAGCCCAATGGAGCTTGAACCCACCAACTGCGAGATCATGACCTGAGCCGAAATGAAGAGTCAGATGCTTAACCGACTGAGCCACCCAGGCGCCCTGAGACATAAATTCTAAGAGACACAGAAGATCATCTTCTGTTGTGATTTCCAGAAGCAGAATCCCAGACAAGGAGTCTTATGCACGTGACTTTCGGTAGACTGCTCCCCGAGGGAGAGCTTGTAAGGAAATGGGGGGCGCGGAATAAGGCAGGGAAGAACATGAAGCCAGAACATGGCCTTTGCTGAAGTCCAACCTCAGACCGATCCCACGAGGTCCTTGGAGCAAGAATGACACGACGGAACTGGCAAGGGAGTCAGGCTTTTGCGCCCCAATATCAGCGTTGTTGGTTGAAGGCTTCCTCTGGGCGTGGAGGGTGGGGGAGTGTATATGACCCGCCTGACCCCCCAGAATCTCCAGGCAAGGCAATTCCTGATGGCCGAGGTCTCAAGGTCCTTCTCAAAGTCAATTTTCTAGACAAGGAAACAGCTGTGACCTGTAGCGCTCAATTCCCAACCGGGGAATTGGTGCACCTTCCTGGTAAAAGGATTCAGGGCAGGACACCAGCAGCCTCTGCTGCTTCTCACATTGAGTTCACTCTATCTAGGTCAGCTTCTCCAGAATTCCGCTCCATCACAATTTCCTGGGAAACTATAAAGAGGAAGGTTAGTGGGACACGTACTTTCCTTGCTGTTGCAACCAGTCCCAAAGCCTTAACTAATGCGCACCTTCCCCCTCCTCCAGCACCCACCCTCCATTATTCATTACTCATTACTCATTACTCCTTCCTTTCCCTGCTGCCCGAGGAAGACCCCCAAGTGAAGGAGAGGCAGTCAGAGCTTTACATTTAGAGACTTCCCTGTGCCCCCCTGCGAGCATCCTCCTCCCTATGGGTTCTAGGGACACAGGGATGGGAAAACAGTGACTACAATAATGCCTACTTGTACCCATGGCTTCTGAGCCCATGTGTTCTGTCTACTGGAGAGGCGGTGTATCTATGTGATGATCCGCGTTTTGAGACGCATGTCACATGCTGCAGGATGTCCTCTCAAATGTGCACTTGGACCTCCGCTGCCTTTTTTTAAAGTAATTTTTTAATGTTTATTTATTTTAGAGAGAGAGCATGAGTGGGGGAGGGGCAGAGAGAGAGGGAGACACAGAACATGAAGCAGGCTCCAGGCTCCGAGCTGTCAGCACAGAGCCCGATGAGGGGCTCCAACCCACGAACCGCGAGATCATGACCTGAGCCAAAGTCTGATGCTTAACCGACTGAGCCACCCAGGCGCCCCCTCAGCTGCCTTTTGAGAGACCATCCCCCTGCCCCATCAGGCTTATAGCTTCATGGTGGTGCTCTGTGTGGAAGGAGGTTCAGAGCGCAGCATTATTTTTTTCTATACTGTGGAAGGAATTTCCTAGCATGTCTCAGATCACTAGGCTCCTAAAATCTTCACTGATGTTGCGGACTCCCGAATTCTTGCTGCGCTATTTCCTACCCTCTGGAGAACACGTGTGCTACCAAGGTGTCTAGAGCACTTGCCTTCTTGCTTGTGAGGTCCAATGAACACGACGCCACCCCCACAGTGACCAGTGTAATGTCTGTAGAACATCCGGACATCCAGATCCCTTGGAGACAGAGCAGGAGACCCAGCAGAGCCCTGGGCCAAGACCGCCAGTGTTTACTGTGGTCTGTCTCATAGGAATGCGAACTGTTTCAAATCCTCTTTCTAGGGGGTTATTAAAAAGAATCCAGTTGGCAGATCAGTAGCTGTGTATCACATACCAGAAGCTGGGCAATTTGATCTATTAAAGACACTGCATTAAGCATAGCAGCCACAGGTGGGGCCTGCCTAAGTTTCTGGAAGTCCCCCATTATCTGCCCTGGTCCCTCAGGTTTTGGGAGGCTCAGACAACACGAATGTGGTGGCGACTACCACCCGGCATCCTGCAAGTCCCCGAGGCACTGATCTCTGCCATTCTTCTCAGTGTGCAGTAGAGTTTTTGATATGTGACCTTGGGCTGGTGAGAGTGGGATGGTCAGTTTCAAGGACTTCCACTTGGCCTTGTCCACCATCATAGCTGTTTTCTAGCACAATAGCACGCATTCCATAGGCCAAGGAATAATGTGAGGATTGTGCCAGCAGTTAATTTTGATTATAGGTTCGTGAACCAGGAAAACGACCACCAGGATGGGTCCATGAGCCTGGTGGAGTCACTGTGAGCTGACCCTGGGCCAGAATTCCACTTATAGCCTTCTCCCCCATATGCCTCTAACACGGAAGCCTGGGCCGTCCTTTGGGTCACTTACTATCACTGTCCACTTGTTTCCAGTCTTTGGAAGATCTTGGTACTCCCTTTTCCTGGTATACAGTTGCCCGAGCTAGTGAACTATCTTCTAACAAGGGGGACTGGGCCACTTCTGCAGGGGCCTGGGGGTTCGGGGGACTTCTCCAGGGCTCCTAATGGCAGCTACATGAGTATCACATGCCGAGATCTCAGACCCTGCCCTGTCCTGTTCACGGCCCTGACTTCGGCCTCGGAGACTTGCTGAAGCTGAGGCTTCAAACTTTTCTGTACCTCCTAATAGTAGGTACAGAGCCTGGGTTTCAGCACGGCCCACCGTTCAGCTACAGGAGATAAGGACCTCACTGCCAAAAAGGTCCCATGACCTTCACACTTGGCTCTGAATTGGTGATTAGTCACCTTGATTATTTGCTTTCTCTGATGCACCGACGGCTCTCAGAAACAGCCTCTCAATTGCACAACCCTTAAAACTTCTCTCTCTGCTGCTCAAATACCAGAAACATCGCAGAGGCTGGCCCATCCCTGTCTCACTGAAAGCTGTCACAGAAATTGTGCCACGTGCTAGGAATATTACTCCCCTCCCCCACTACTACCCATGTTGGGGTCCCCATTACCAGTAGATGATCCAGCTCCAGGTCCCATCCTTAGAATTCGCTTCTCCTGGCCTCATCTGTCTTGGGTCAGGTCCCCTAGAACAGTCGTTCTCAAAGTGCGGTCCCTGGACCTGCAGCAGCAGCAGCACCTGGGAATTCACCAGAAAACAAATTCTTGGGCCCTGCCTCGGATCAGCTGAAACAGAAACTCGAGAGGGGGAGCCCAGCAGTCCACACTTTGAAGGCTGAGAAACATTGCACCAGACGCAGAGCTTGAGACAGGATTCTTGTGCGAGTGATTTCTGGAAGGCAATGCTCTCAGAAAGAAGGAAGTGAGAAGAGCAAAATTAGGCGGAGGGAGAAGGGAGGCCCAGTTAGGAATTCTGGGGAAGCTCTGTCCCAGGCTGATCCCACAGGAAGCCCTGGGACATAAATAGTACCGTGGAGTTGGGGGCACGAGGCCCGGCTTTGCACACCTGTATGGCTGGCTAGCCATTGGCCAAGGGATGCCCCCTCTGCCCCCACCCCAGAGAGACTGAAGAAAATCTCCAGGCATCTCCGAGTAAGGCTGCACCATATGGCTGTGGGCAATTCTCTGAAGAAGGGACAGCTGTGAACTGTTAGCAGCCAACGCTTACAGTTCTTGAGGCATGAAGACAAGGCTCGGTGAAGGGCATCTGCTTGGGGCACCGCTAGCATCCACTGCAAGGTGCCCGGAGCTTGTTAAATTTCTTCCTAGAAGCACCCAAACAGTGAGACAGAGCGGGGCAATAGAAACTGCACGAGGCGAACTTGGACGAGAAAACCCGATAAATGGGATTTGCTCCGAGCACCAAACTACGGCTGCGTGATCCTGCATCTGTCCTCTGCGCTCTCCTCGATAATACAGGGCCAACACCCCTTTCCCACGGCTGTGAATGTCGCATCGGATAAAATATGTGCAAATGCATTGCAAACGTTAAGTCGTGAAGGAATATTGTATATTTTATGCTTTCCGTTGAGTAGAAAAGAAATCCACAGTTTACCTTTGGTGGTGAGGATTTATTAGGAAGACGGAATTGTTGGGCTACGGGGTTGAGCGTTTTCATCCTCAGTAGATATTGCCAAATTGCTCTAAAACGATGATATCAATTTCCATTCCCACCCGCAGCCGCCCATGAGAATTCCCATTTCCTTCCAACCTGACCAGTTCTCTCTCATCTATTTGAGCCAGCCCAATGGGGCTGAAGGGCACGTATGTAGGGAGACAGAGGTTCAAGTGCATCCTTTCCAGCATTTTTGTCAGAGATAAAATTGGAGATAAGCCAGATGCACCTCATTAAGGGAATGAATAAATCAATGGTGATGTATTCATATGGTGGATTGCTATCTAACAGTTACAATGGATAAACTAATGTATAATATGTATGCAGACGCACAGACATATGACAACGTTGAATGGAAAGCTTAAGTTGTACATTATGTAGCATATTATGCTATTTACATACATTTTTAAAAACACATAAAACAATACCATGTATTGTTTATGGAGGCGCACATTTGTAATAAAAATATTAAAAATATGCACGGGGTACATACCAAAGTCATCGTAGTAGTTACCTAGGGGGAAGGAAAGGGATGGGCCTAGGGACAGAAACACAGGAGACGATAAACTTTCCTCAAAATTTGTATTCCTTAATAAAAGATATATGATTACTAAAAATGATGTGGAAAGGTATTCACGCTTGTGTATCTGGCATAGCAGACATGCGGTTCCCGTCTCCTCGGCACTTTGTCCTTCATTTTAATTTTTTTTTAATTTTTTTTATGTCTTTATTTTATTTTGAGAGACAGAGACAGAGAGTGAGCTGGGGAGGGGCAGAGAGAGAGGGAGACACAGAATCGAAGCAGGCTCCAGGCTCTGAGCTGTCAGCACAGAGCCCGAAGCAGGGCTCGAACCCACGGACTGTGAGATCATGACCTGAGCCAAAGTCGGATGCTCAACCGACTGAGCCACCCGGGTGCCCCCTACTCTTCATTTTAATTATTGTTTTAATTGCCGTAGGCAGATTTCTTCAGAAGAGGGACCAAGGGTGTGGCGGCCACCTCATTTCATTGTGCTGGGGCGTTGGTGTACACACGAGTGGACAAAATAGCCATGAACTTGGCCCTCATGGAACGTATGGCCTCGTGGGGACGCCGGACCAAAAATTGTGGTCAGGGCAAAAATGCAAAATTACAGGGTGCAGTGATAAAGTAAATCAGGGAGGTCATATTTAAATTGGAGCATTGGAAAGGGCATTTCTGAAAGGCTGGTTTTAAACTCAGGCTTGTGGGTTAGCAGGAAGGAGACAGAGGGCACTGGGGGGAGCCGACTCCCTTCTGGGCCTTGGGAATGACCCAGGAGAAGCACCCAGGGGAAGTTGGGGCACAAGGTCCTGGGGGTAGGAAGCGGGGAACGAAAGAAGCTCCTGAGGAAAGGGAGGGGTTGCAAGGCGGAGCTTCAAGGAAGCGGGGAGGGGTGCCAGGAGGCTTGAGGCCAGAACCATTCACAGGTCAGGTTCAGGCTAGAAATCACAGGCTGTGGTGAGCATGCTTTTGTTTCTTTGTATTTTTTGGTTTTGTTTTTGTTTCTGTTTTTGTTTTTTTAATTTTATGAGCCATGGACTTTCTCTACAAGTTTTATTTTATAACCTTGTGAGTAATAAAGCATCTTCACGATTTGCTTTTTAACTTTTTCATTATACAATTTTTCAAAGGCATGCTCAGGTAGAATAGGACAGTGGAACCCTGTGTGCCCAGCTTCATCGTGACCAAGCTCACCTTCCAGGTCCACCCAGTATTATTTTGGAGAGAATCCAGCACCTCACCTCACTTTGCATAGACATATTGCAATATGTAACCTCTAAGAGAGAAGCACTCTCTTTGGGGGAAAAAAATAACCAAAATACAAATCATCCCTAAAAGCTGAATAATCATTTCTGAACAGCATCGAATATTTGAAGACTTTGAAGCAGGAGAATCATTATTCGATTTACTTTTAATAAACCATCCTGGCTTCCCTGTGTGTACAGGGTGGACTTGGGGGCTGGCAGGGGAGGCAGGGAGGTAGGGGGCCGTGGTAGAGGTCCAGGCTAGACTTGGAGGCTGGGCCAGGACAGCAGCAGAGGAAGGAATGGAGAAGAGTGCAGACGTCAGGTCTTTGGGAGGTGGGTACACAGACTCGGTGGTGGATGGAATGGGAAGGATGAGAAAGGGAGACAGATGCCAAGGGTTGCCCTCAGGATCTGACCAGAGCACGAGGGAGAGTGAAGTGCTATTCACTGAGATGTGAATGCTGGGTAAGCAGTGGGTGGAGCCTGCCCTCTTCTGCCCCTCCTCCCCCTCTTCCTTGATACTGGTGCTGGCTTACAGTACATCCTGTGAGCAGCAGGCCTGGTATAAACGCTGTTCAAGCTGAGGCTTCAGACCAGGAGAGCAAAGAAGCCCTTCAGCTTTCCAGAAGGGCTGCGAATTGCCTATGGACAGCCAGGGGCTTCATTCTCACTCAAGGAGTGAGTTTCATCCTCTCAAGCCCCCAGGATGCCTCCATACCCTGGCCCTGAGCAGTCATCTCTGAAATATTTTCATGTCACGAGTTTGAAAGGAGAGGGGTGGGTTTTTCAGACATGAAGGCAGTCACACTGCCAAGATGCCCCCAAACTGGCATAAATACTAGAGAGAACATAGGAGACGTTGAAGACTGTACCAGGATACTGCAAACCCATGCAATGCCTTTGGTGAATTAGAAGCAAACGTCTCCTCTGACAGGTATAGCCCCCGGGCACATGATTTTGAAGGTGGACAGAATCCTTGTGAAAATGAAGAAAAGGTGTTCCTTTTATGGGGGGCTACAGCCCCTTGCCCAGCTGCCTTTGGGCAATGGAAGCAACCAAAGCGATTGTTCATAGAGGCACTAGACTTCGTCCTTGCCTCCAGTAGATTTTAATCTAATTGGTGAGATGAAGAGCATGTTGCAATAATTCTATTATTTTAAACACTGTCTTGAATTTATGTATGTATGCACAGAAAGGAGGGTCTTGGTCAGGAACTGGATGGATTCAGTAGATCGACACAGAACAGAAGTTAGGGAAGACTCACAGAAGTGGCCAGGTTTGAACTGAGCATTTAGGGAAGAACGGGAGAGGGAGATCATCCCAGGGGATGGTTTTCCTAGCCCTTCTTCAGTAGGATAAGGCAACAAAAAGGAGTCGTGAAAGTCAAGGGAATAGGATGATCCAGAAAGGCCATGGTGGTCAACCATAGCCAGTGTTGCTGAAAGGCCCAGAGAAGATCTTTCAGAAAGGTTTTTAAGGGCAGTGAGTCATAAGCCAGATTTCAAGGGGTTAAGGAAAAGAGGTATATAAAGAAATAGAAGTAGAACCTATTTTTCATGAATTCAAGGAATTTGGCAGAAAAAAACCTATTGAGAAAGGAGACGGTAGCTGGAAGAGGCAAAAGGGTCAAGTGAAGCTTTTTCAAGTTGGGAAGACCTGCTTCTATTTAAAGGTGTTACGAAAAAAGTTAGTAAAAAAAAAAAAAAAAAAAAGACCGAACATACGCTCGAGGGACAAGTACACAAAGGAGGGGGATCCCTTGGGACTTAGAAAGTTTCTCATCTCAGGAGAGACACATGATTTGTAAGCCCAGAGAGAGGAGAGGATGGCTCTGGGGACCAATGGGATAAGTGCCCGTTCTTAAGGAGTGCAGCCCTAATCATTTAAATCTAATACAGAGCAAGAGTGAATTAAAGCAGCACATCTCCAAATGTAATGTGCACCCATGTCACCCAAGGATCTTATTAAAATACAAATTCTGACTCAGTAGGTCTGGGGTAAGGCCTGTACATCTACATTTCCAGAAGGTTCCCAGCTGACACCCACACTGCTGGTCTTCAGGTACAATATCCAACCCCTAAGAGTCTTAGGAAGTAAGAAGAGAGAATGCAGAGAAAAAAGAAATTATCAAAAACCTAATCAAAAGAAACTTCCTTGAGGAGAAGGAAAAGAATTCTGGAAAGAATGGGCTCGGTGAGTACGATGAATAGAAAAAGACCAACAGAGACACATCCCAGTGAAATTTCAGAACCAGGGCAAAAAAAAAAAAAAAAAAAAAAAGTTCTCACTAGAGTTAGCTAATGGGTTGTCTGCAGAGCTGTGAGAATAAAACTGGTATTATACATTTCATCTGAAATGCAGGGGCTCAAGGATCCCTACAATGTGCTCAAGGAAGGCCATATTGAACCTAGAATTTTATATACCCAGCCAAACTATCACTACTTACTCCACAAGAACCTTATGGATTCCGGTTCTCGTATCTTCTTTCCCGTGAGTCTACCGTCAGAACGGCAATCTGAAATTCACTAAAAGTGATGAAGTCCAGGCATACAGATCTCATTTTCTGACTTTATCTAGAGGAAAGTCAAGAGTTGAATGAAAAAGAAAAAAATGAGGGGGGCCGACCATTTAAGGATGAAGGAGTAGGTTGTGTCATCCATGAGAGGTAAGGAGAGGCTGATGGCAGAGACTGGAAGTTGTTGAACTTGAAGTTGTTGAACTTGAAGTTGAGGCAGGCAGTTGAGTGCTGCCTCCTCCTACACTGAGAAGCAAGAGTGGGCAGGACCAGTGATCCTGTTCTTTGGGTCATCTTGAGGGGAAATTCAGAGTTCTGTTAAGAAAGGGAGGCAAACTCAAGCGGCAAAGAAATTGCTTTAGGGTAAAGGAAATGCATGCCCATAAGGGAAGGGAGTTCTACAGAATGAGGTAAAAAACCAAGTTGTAGGGAGATTGGTTTGCAGGGGTGAGGGGGGCGGTACAATGATGCGGAATAAGACAGCAAGAACAGCATAGCCTTGGGGAAGGCAGTGAAGGTCAGTCAGGGTGAAGGAAACAGGGGTTTGCAGGGAACCCTTACACTTTGTCAGTTTGTAAGAATCATGGAGATTCAGCCCCAAATAGCGTACAGGATAATGGCAAAAGGAAAGGAAAAAAGATCCAGCCTCAATGTCCCCAACTAAATTTCCTGGTTGTGCTGATGGGGAATGGTTGCAGGGAGGGCTTAACTGGCCAAGGGCGGACCCAATCAGGGCAGACTTCAGCCAAGACCTTTTATATGCTGGGGTCTAGTGGGGGAGGGGGAGATGCCCGATGGGGCCAAGAGCCCAACCAGCAAAGACAGGTAAGGGGAGGAGGCAGTGTGGATCAAAGCAGAGGAAGGAGCAAGTCCAGAGAGGTCCGTTAAGGCAGGCAGCATGGACCTGGAGCCTGCAGGGCAAAGAAAGTGGTATCATCAACCCAGGATGGCGCTTCTGTATCCATGACAGAGAATATTTGTTCCCTGGCCCACTCGTTACATTGCATAAATTCCTGCTGGCTGTGATTTTCGGCCAGATAGAAGTCAGGTGATGGGAAGCTAGGATCATCTCACATCACTGGACGGCTGCCTTCAGATGGCTTCAGGCAAGCATAGAAGGGGAGGCTGGTACTGGTACCTGCAAGTTAATGGTCTGATCAGGCCTGAACAGGATGCACGATGTCAGCATCCGAAATAAGACATGCATGGGGCTCCTTGCCTTCATTTTCTCCTAGAGCAAGAGTTAGCAAACTTTTTCTGGAAAGAGCCAGACAGCGAATATTTAAAATCTCTCTGATGCCACATTCCAGCTCTCTTCCACTCTCGCACTTTCCCTTCTAAAAAATGCTTGTATCCTATCCCGAGCACGGGTAGACTTTGGTCTTAGAATGTGAATTGAATCACATTTTATATGCAGGCTTTTCAGAGGTCTGGACTGTAAACTTTTATAGAGTCCCTTTCAGAAACCAAGTAAGCAGGCCTGACTCCACCGTAGCACACCTTAGACTAAGAATTGCACAGGGGCTCCTGAGCGGCTCAGTCGGTTAAGCATTGGGCTCTTGATTATGGCTCAGGTCATGATCTCACAGTTTGTGGGTTCGAGCCCTGTGTCGGGCTCTGTGCCGACAGTGCGCAGCCTGCTTGGGGTTCTCTCTCTTTCCCTCTCTCTCTGCCCTTCCCTGGCTTGCATGCTTGCTCTTGCTCTCACTCTCTCTCTCTCTCAAAATAAATAAATAAACTTAAAAAATAATATTAATTGCATAGTTGATGAGAAGTACCCTCGTGCCTAAAAACCATGCTACCTTTCAACTTACTCAGCTCTTGCAAAACCTTACTTCTTAGAAGTTAAATGAATGTATGTGTTTGTATATGTTACAGATACTAGTCAAGGATTGAGTTAATCTTCAGGAAGTAGTGAATGTTTGCTGTAAATATAAACGTCAGAAAATACACATTTGAGGTGTAAATGGCTTCATTTGCAAGGTCAAGAGAAGTAAGGACACAGTAATGAAATTGAAAGGCTGTACATCCTTCATACACATTTTCCTGTTGTTTTGATCTCATTGAAGGTAGACCACCACTTGATCTGATTTTGATTATTTCATACGCACAGAGAAAAACAGGCAAAGATTCCTGCCTTCAGGGTGCTTACATTTAAGGGGGGGGGGAAGATGGGTAATAAATAAACTAACAAGTCAAATCAATACTTTATAGGAGGGGGGTAAGTGCTAAAGAGAAACATGTAGGAAGGGACGATAGGGAGAGACAGAGAGAGAGAGAGAGAGAGAGAGAGAGAGAACGCGTGTGCCCGCATGCGTGTACGTGCATGCGTGTACGTGTGGTTTGCAAATCCAAATGGTGACAGGCAGCGGGACGTGCTGGGGGCACGGCCCAGGCAGCCACTGTTCTGATTGGCCAGCGCCTCTGCTTTGAACGTCACCCTCTGAATGGGAATGTTTTTCCGAACTGATTGACAGGGAAGATTACTGGCCGGCTACCATTTAAGTAGAGCCGCAGTGAAGGTGAAGGACTGAGCCAAGTGGACGTTTGGAGGAAGGGCATTGCAGGCCAGGGGATCAGCAGGGCTGTGTGGGGGCATCGCTATGAAACAACCAGGTGACTGTGGCAGATGTGGACGGTGCCCAGTCAAAGGTACGCGCCTTTTCAATTGCGAGGTCTTGCCTTTCATGGCCCTTAAAGGCAGGTCCCCAGTTTCCTCTTGTACCTAGCAGATGAAGAAAACCCTGCCCAAGTTAGAGTTCACCACTCTATGATTTTGAACGGCCCTAAATGATTCTAAATCTTTGTCCAATTTAGAGGTCGATGGCTGCCCAGAGGAGGGCTTCTCCGTGGTGCTTTTACTGTAGGTACCATGAAGACATTAGTGAGTAAAATGTGTGCTGGTTTCATTTCTGAAACTGCCACTAAGTACACCTTCTGCCCCCGACCAACCTCCTCCTTCCTGGACCTTGGGGGCAGCGTGTGTTTACAGCGCCCTCTCCTGGCTGGCCTTAACACCACGCTGCTCCACCAGATTTGGCTGCACCCCTCACAGCCCTGCCAGGGGCTCAGGGTGGCTGAAACTGGCCCAGATATAGAAAATGCCTATGTTTCCTTGTGTGTTCACTTTCTTCCCCAGCCTAGGCTACATTTAGCAGCTTTATTGTTTAAAAATGCTGTCTCCTGTGGTCTGTTAACCTCTATTCTCTCCAGCTTGCATCTGGCTGCCGACCAGCAAGCCGCCGTATTGGTGGGTTTCTGCTTCCTCGCTCCGAGTCTCTTTCCCTCCTTTCCTGGAGAATTGGCAGGCACAAACAGGAAGGAACATGGCAGTTGGAACACCAGATCCCAGCAGGGGCGTGGTGGGGGGTGTCAGGAGCTGAATGCATGGTGGCTCTGACCTTGGCCCAGAGGACCTGAAGATGCGGGCTGCACCGCCTCCCCCCCACCCCGGCCCAGCCCTGGACGTGCCTTGTGTTCTTAGGCTCTTCCTCCAATAGGAATAAAAGTAAATTATCACGGGGAATTGAGGATGGGGGTGGAGCCTGGATTGGGGGCTACTGTGGGCTAAGTTGTGTCCAAATTCACACGCTGAGGTCCTCCCCCCCCCACCTCCACCAAGTGTGACAGTATTTGGAGATGGGGTCATTGGGAAGGTAATTGGGTTTAGATGGGTCATGCGGGTAGTGCTTTTATGATGCGACTAGGGGCTTCATAAGAAAAGAGAGCTCTGGTCTCTCTCTCTCTCTCTCTCTCTCTCTCTCTCTCTCTCTCTCTCCCATGTGTGGACACAGCAAGAAAGTGGCCATCTACCAGCCATTAAAGAGAGGCTTCACTAAGAGCCAAATAGGCCAGCACCTTGATCTTGGACTTCCCGGCCTCCAGAACTGCCAAGGAAGACATTTCCGTTGTGTGAGCCCCGCGGTTTTGTTATAGGGGCCCGAGCTGACTCAGAGGGGCACCCAGGGCCTCTCTCTTTTCCAATGGAGATTAATAAACCACTTCTATCTATTTGACTCCTTCCCTCTCTCCATCTTCAAAACAGAACAAAGTGAAAAAAGAATGCCATTAATTATTCACTGGAAGCCGTGTTTTAAGGCAATTAGTAGACTGAGTTCCCTTCAGGTAGAACAGGGCCAGCACTGCTGAAAGTCCCTGCTCAGGGTGGAGGGGGGGGGAATGCTCCTGCCCGGTCCCCTCCTCAGCAAGTCTGAGACTGGCCTGGGATGAGGTTCTGGGAAGGATGGGGACTGGAGGGAGGCACGGGCGTGGGACGTATTTGTGCCCCAAAACTCCGTAATTTGACGGCCACTTCCACCCCAGAGTCTCCTGTGGGCACTCTTTTTTTTTTTTAAGTTTATTTATTTTGAGAAAGAGAGAGAGAGAGAGAGAGAGAGCAGGAGATGTGCAGAGAGAGAGAGAGAGAGAGAGAGGGAGAGAGAGAATCCCAAGCAGGCTCCATGCTATCAGTACAGAGCTAGGCATGGGGCTCGAACTCACGAACTGTGAAATCAACACCTGAGCCAAAATCAAAAGTCAGATGCTCAACCAACCGACTGAGCCACCCAGGCGCCCCTCCTCTGGCCACTCTTTCATTTTCTTCTAGGCAGAGCTGCATCTGATGCTTTTCCCCTCTTCTTGGTGCCCACCCTTTCTGCAAAATAACCACAGGGAGGGGCTTCTGGGCGGAGGGTGGCATTCAGTGCAGCTTGGGAAGTGGGGAACCGGGGATGAGGGGGTAGGGGTGAGGTGTGGGTAGGGAGCAGACGCAGTGGCTCTCCCCGCCCGGCGTCACTGCAGCTTGCCTGGTCCCAGCTGGTAGAGGATGGGCCTGACCTTGCACTTGAATGCTCTGTTCTAGTTGCTGTTACATTTGAGATGGAACACAGCAAAAAATACACAATAATCATATTGAAAAGCTGACTTTGCCCTGTGTGCCCTTTGGTTTCCGTGCACGAGATGGGACAGAGTACCGGAGTTTGACACCAAGGGGCGGTGGGGTGAGGAGGGTCTCGGCCTTCTGTGACATTAAACAGCTCCATCTGACTGTCCTGGGCTTTGTCTCTTGGCTCTCGGCAGGCACATCATGCCACGCACCTCCCACCAAGAGCTCCCTGGAAAAGGTCTGCGGTGATGTCCCCTCGTTGGCTCTGCGTGTGACAGGAGAGTCTAAGAAAGTGGTCCTGCTTGGGGGTCAGTGAAGGTTTTCTTAAGAAGCGGTGACGTGTTAACACAAATCATCCACTTGGAAAGGGAGAGGAAGAGTGCGAGGCAGAGTGACCCAGGCCTTCCCTTCTGTGTCAGAGTGAATCGTGTGACCCTCTGCTGCCACGCACCCCCAGACCTCTAATTTACAGAGTGAAATGTATGGAGAGAGGCTTTGGAAGATAAAGAGCCTTGTACGAAGTGCTGGCTCTGGGAGTGGAGGGAGATGGGATGTAAATGAAGGAGAAGACCCAGATCCTGTCCCGAGTTTTCCAGGGGAGCCAAGCGCACAGACTCAAATCGGAAAGGGCAGGACTGCAAGGGCGGGAAGCAGAGCGGAGCCTGGGAAAGCCGAACGGTCCCTCCTGATGGGGCACCCACTTTAACTGCATGGTTTGCGATCTCTAATTACACCGCTGGTGGCAAGAATGAGGTCATGGTGTCTGCAAGTGGCTTTCCTGGTAACGAGCCCTTCTCAAAGGGGCAGGCTCCCTGCTTAGCCTCCTTCCTCCTGGCCCAGCCAAACTCCAGTAAGAAGCAAAATCAGATAGTTCCCTTCATGTGTGTGTGTGTGTGTGTGTGTGCGCGCGTGCGTGCGCGCGCAGGCTGAGGGCAGACGGAGCCTCTGAGCCCCCTTCCCCACTCCCAGATGGCTGGAGACAGAGATTTGCTGGAGGAGCTGCCGATAGGGTACCCATGCCCCCCCCCATGCCCTCTCCTCTCTACCATCCCTGGAGACTTCCAACCCCAGAGGAGATCTCTTCCCCCATCTCAGCCCCCCGGGGGGTGCCCTGCCCCGGGCCTTTGGAGATTCAACCCCCAGAAGAAAGTGCTTGGTTATGCAACTCTGTCTCATCTCACAGAAACAGCAGTGCTGATTGAGAGCCCCGGGAGCATCCAGTGTAGACTCCTGGCTGTTGGACGCCTGGAGCTGGACATGAAGAGGGTGAAGCCACCAAGGTTTCTGACCATTGTGGCAATTTGAGCTCCCACCCTCTGAGAACAGAGATGAGCCTTCCTGCTGTCCCTCTGCTGGCTGAGGAGGAGCTCCCAGTAAATCCAGCTCTCAGGCCCCCTCTGTGAGCGAGGAGTGTAACAGCACCCTGCTCACGGCTGTGCTCTGCGGTCTGGGAAGGGCCCGAGCCCAGCTTGAGGAGGTAAGAGTGTGGATGTGTGAGGCCACAGCGGGGCAGCCCCAAGAAGCTGGAAATGGCGTGGCCACCAAGGGAAAGGAGGGCTGGCCATACTTGGGCCGCTTGTCCCCAAAGCCCTCTTGTCTACCAGTCAGCCATCTAGAAGGGCTTCAGCCGGGATGCGGCGCAAGTTGCCCAGAGGAAAGAGTCACAAAGTGTGTGAATTAGGTGACTGGAAGGGCTGTAAGGAAGGCAGGCGAATAGCTTCTGGGCCATTTTCAGAAAATGCCCACAGTTCGTTTTCCAAAGCAGGTGAAATGAGAATCTAATTGTCCTCTGCCGCCGTGCGGGGACCCTAAGAAAGGAGAGGCGTCAGTGAGGCACTGGGCTAGGAGAGACCACTAGGGAGCGAGGAGAAAAGCAGCCTGATAAAAAGTGGAGGGTGTCAAGGGCTATTTGCTCCCCAGCAGAAACCCAAGCTTGTCCGTGCAGCACAATCTTTTATTGGGGGCCCATGAAAATTTTAAACTTCTTTTAAAATCAGAAAAAATTAATGAAATTTTAGATTGAAGAAAATGTTCTAATATGTAATATTAACATGTTTGTCTTTATGCCAAAGTAGTGTTTTTTTGTTGTTGTTGTTTTGTTTTTTTTTTTTAATGGAGAAAGGAGTCCAAGGAGGCAAAGCTTTCTAGTGCCTAGGAAAGTTTAACTAGGTTCTGGAAACCGTGGCTGGCTTCTTCCCCGTGGGTGCTGGTCCCGCTCACTCCTCTGGGCCACAAGGGAGGTACCCCTCGCTCCTCTGCTCTGTGGCTCCCTGACCAATTTTCCGTTCTTCTACCCTTAGCAAGCAGAGCTCAAAAGGAAAAAAAAAAAAAAAAAGAAAAAAAAGAAAGAAAGAAAAAAGAAAGAAAGAAAAAGAAAGGAAGAGAAAGAAAAGGAGGAACAAAGAATGCATACGCCTTGGCACCAACTTCACTTTCTCAAGTCCTGGGCCTCCCTTTTGTCTTGCTCTGGGCCCTGAGCGTTTCCAGACCCTCCAAAGCCTGACCTGGGAGGGGACACTGGAATCAACCCGTTGACCGACCCCCTCTTCCCCACACACCCTCCACCCCTGTCACGGGAAGGGTGGCGGGGGTTCCGGCCTGGGGGAGAGACTGGGGAATCCTACGAAGCCTCCGAGAGAGGGGTGCGGGGCCGGGGCCGGAAGGAAAGGCCGGCCGAGGGGGCGGAGGGGGGGTGGCTGGGGGCTCGGTGCGCACCTCTCCCCTCCCCCCCTCCGACCCGCCCCGTGCCAGGCTTGGGGTTGGCACCGCTGCGCCCCGGCGGGTCCCGCGGCCGCGCTGACGGACCGCGCGTCTGCGGGGCTCGCTCCCGGGCCTGGCTCGGGGCCGCCGCCGCCGCCGCCGCCGCCACCCCCCTCCCCGCGCGCAGGCTGTCTCCAGTCGCGGCCACGGGGTAGCGCTCGGCCCCCCTCTCCGCGTCTCCGCCTCCGCCTCCGCCGCGCTCGTCCCCGGCTCACGCGGCCCCCGCAGCTCCGGCTCGGCGCAGGCAGGAGCGGCTCTCCGGACGCCGAGCCCGGGAAGCGGAGGGCGGCGGGCTCGGCGAGCGGCGGCGGCGGCTGCGGAGGCGGGCGGGCGGCGGGCGGCGGCGGCGGCGGCGCGGCCGAGGCGCCGGGGCGGGCGCGGCGGCCGCTGCTCCTCGGGCCCGGGCGGGCGGGCGGCGGGCGTCCGAGGAGGCGCCGCGCCCCCGGAGCCGGGGCTGCCCGCCGGGCTCTCCGTGCGTCTCGCCGAGAGCTCCGGCCGGGGCGCGGCGGAGGGCAGCGCCGCGGGGCTCGGTCCTCGGCCGGCAGGAGGCTCCGCGCCCGGGCGCCCGCGACAGCCCGGGCCGCCCAGCCCAGCAGCCGTCCCCGCCGCCCCGCAGCCGGCGCGGACATGGGCGCGCGGGGCTGCGCGCCGGGCCGCGGGACCCGCAAAGTTTGCTAGCCCGCTGGGCGCGGAGCCGAGGGCGCGCCCGGGCCCGGCGCCGCCGGGAGGGACCGAGCGTCCCCGGATTGGGCGCCAGGGCGGCGGAGCCGAGGGGGGCGGCTCGGCCCCGCCAGATGCCGCCTGCAAAGTTGAGAGAGAAGAAAACTTCAGCTCCGGGGAGGTTCGGACCGCTATGCTAACCGCGCCCCCCCGAAACCGGCGCCCCTGAAAGACGCCCCGCGCCCGCGTCCGCCGCCGCGCTCGCCTCCCGCCCGGCCCCGGGGGCCCGGCGCCTGGAACCGCGGTGACTGCGTCCGCCCGGAGAACCCAACCAGGGGGCGGGGAGGGGGCGGGGGGCGGGCAACGTGGCCACGGGAGGAAGTTTCCTGAAGTTGCCGGTTTATTCCGGAGCCCGGCCCGCGACCCGGCCGGATCGCGGAGGCCGCCCGGCCTGGGAGAAGTCGGAGTTGGGGTGCTTGGGGAGGGAGGAGCCCCGAAGCCGAGAGCGGGCTTTTTCCTCTTTCTCTTTGCTCGCCCCTCGCCTTCCGGGCGCGCCGCCGGGATCGGACTTGGACAGCAGACGAGAAGGAAGGGGTCGCCAGCGCTGCCCCTCCCGGGCATATACCAGCCCCGGGCCGGGGCCGCGTGGACAGTCTCCCCGGACGAAGCCGCGGGGTCCCAGGCCCCCACCCAGGATTATAAAACAGTGCGGAGGACCCCCACCCACCCAAGGCTGGTCATCATGTGGGGGCTGCTGATCTGGACTCTGTTGGCCCTTCATCGGATCCGCGCGACCGGAGCCCAAGGTACGGAGGGCCACCCCCACGTGGGGTCGGGGGAGGGTGCTGGAGGAGGGGGAGGGTGGCGGGGACTCGCCGGCCTCTCGGTGACCTCCTGGACACCGGGCTTAGTCTGGGCAGAGCCCTCTCCAGGGAGTTTTAGGATCCCCTCCTCGAGTTTGGGGGGCTCTCTTTCGGGGGTGGGGCCGTCTTTCTGAGACTTGTGGCTTCCAGAGGAGGGAAGGTGGGGGTCCGTGTTGGGAGGCGTCGTCCGGGCCGAGGTGAGGGGTAGCGACCCCCACCCACCGCGGGTGCCCTCGGGCCGGCGTGGGAGGGGCGCGCGGTTGGGTGCCCGGCGCGGCGCCCGCCTCCCCCGAACCCCTCAGGCCGGGCTCCGGGTCCCCGCTCGGTGTCCGCGGGAAGGGCCGGGCGCCGCCGGGCACGCGCTGGCCGCCCCGCGGGGAGGGAGCGGGGCGGGCAGGAGCCCGAGTCGGGCGCCGGGAGCCGGGGTGGTGGCCCCGGGAGGGCAGTTGCCGGGCCTGGCCACATACGGGAGCCCGCGCCTGGCTGCCCGGCCGCCGCCGCCGGGGCCGGGGGTGCGCTTGGCGGGGCGGGCCTGGAGCCGAGGTCGCGCGTGCAGCGCGGACCCAGCGGGGGGTGTTCCCCGGGGAGGGTCTGGGGCGTCTCCCCTCCCGCCCCCAGACACACGCAGCATCCTGCCGGTGCCTCCCGCTCCACGGGCCGCTCCTGTCTCTGACCTGTAGCTGCCTGGAGCAGCCTCGCGGTGGAGAAGAGCTGCTTTGGGGGTGGGAGCGTTAGGAGGGATGGGGAGGCGTGATCCGCGCTGCCCCCCCCACCAGAGGGCGGATGCCCAGACATCACCTCCCCAGTCCTTGGGCAGGTCCCAGCGGGGGAGGGCGGCAGCAGCGGCGCTTCCTTGCCTTTGGGGTTCGCAGATCCAGACAGTGGTGCCAGCGGTGTCCGAGCGGCGCCTGCTGGGGGCGGAGGGAGAGGAAGCCTGGACTGGGCTTCAGGACTCGCGCGGGGCCTGGCTTCCCTCTTCCAGGCTCGGGAGGGTGCCCGGACCCACCCGGGGGCGCCCGCCTGTGGAGGCTGCTGCTCAGAAGGGCCCCACCCCAGCGGCGGGGGAGGTGAAGGGACCCCACTGCGCCCAGCGTCAGGCAGTCCAGAGAGCCCGGATCAGAGATGAGAAAAAAAAATCAGCTCTCACTCACAGGGTTGAGGGGAGGATTTTACAAGGTAATTTCCGTTAAAGCACTTAGGAATTTTGTAAGGGGCCCTGTAAATGTAAGGTAATAAAAGTTATTATTAGTTTGATGATCATCATAAAATCTTCCAGCAGGCAGGGATCTTAGAGGTCAGCTTACTCTAGCAACCATTTTACAGATAGGAAAACTGAGGTCCGGGGGCATCGAATGACTGGCCCAAGGCTGCTGGGTGATCTGGGGGTAGAGTCAGGGACCAGGGGTGTTCTGGGCCCTTCTCTCCCTGGAACCAGGACCATCGGCAGCTGGAGTGGGTTTGCTAGGGCAGGGCCCTTCCTCTTCTAAGGGTCCCGGGAGGACCTCGAGGCTGGCAGAGTTGGGACAGGGTGTAGCCTGCCCTGGGACACCTCACAGATGTGCTCTGAGATGCCCGTGGGGCTACTAGCCGGAAGCCAGGAGCCTGGGACGGCTCTGGGGGGTGGCAGCCCCTGTCTGGAGGCATCGGACTTCATTACTGTCCGGGCTCCGGCCGTGGCATGATTTCCGTGCGCCAGGTGGCTCGCGAGTTCTTGCCCATCCCGGCCCAGGCCCCTCAGGAGTCCCCAGGGCACCCAAAGGCCCTTCCCTCTGGGTCATCAAGCCTCTTTACGTCCCAGCCAGCGCTGTCCCATCCACCTGACGCCGAGATCCCTCGGTCCAGCTGAAGTTAAGGCCGGGCCACCTGCTGTCTAGGGGCTCACCCTGTCAGAATCGCTGATCGATTCCCCCTCTGTCTGGTTCTCTTGCTGCTGCCTTTTTGAGTGCGGCTGCCCAGGTCCCCTGCTGCTCTATTTGTGTTCTCTGGCTCTGAGAGAGTGTTTTCCAGAGTCTACGGGTACCCCCCCCCCATCTGTCTCCCGGCGGCAAACCGTGCAAAGGATTGTGGGACCTTGGTCTCCGCCTGACTTAGGGGCAGTGCTGTGTTGTGTGTAGGGACGTGGGGGGGCAGGGGCAGACCACCGGGCTCGGGGGTCCTTTCCTGTCTGCTTTGGGGTTAGAGAGTGGAGTTTCTCCTTGGCCTCTCTTTTGTGTTTGAGGCCGTGCCCTTAACCCTTTGGGGGAGTCGAAGCCACCGCCGCTGTCTGTGCCTCCTGAGCGCCTTCAGCCCCGTTCTCCAGTCATGACAGAGTGAGGGACCAGGCGGTGTTCCTGTCCCAGAGAGGGGACACCCTCTCGCTGGCCACCTCTGCCTTTTGTCTAGATTTCGGCTGTTGTGTTTCAGCCGCTGGGCCTGGGCAACATCACCCGCTTATACTGAAAGCCACCATTTGACCATTTCCCCTGAAACTCAGTGTCAAGATGGTTCACATGCTTTTCCTCAACTAAGTGCAGAGATGTAGAAAGAGTGATCCGCGTGATCTGCGGTATTTGGGGGAGCTCTCAGCATGTGCCTGGCACTTAGGAGGTGCTTAATAAAGGGTGATGGTTGTGATGATGATGAGGAGGATGATGGTTGTGATGATGATGATGATGATGATGGTTTTTACATTATAAGCCAGAGGACCACGAGGAGCAGCCCTGGCCACCCACCAAAAAGGCCTCGAATGCCTTTCCCTCATCCAAGACGCGTCTTTTACTTCCTGCTTCTTCCGTGTGGCTCCGTCGCCGTCTGTAAGTGGCCCTCCGGCCACGCTGGGCTCCACTCCCGCAGACTCTGACCGCAGGTGTCCCGGTGAGGCCGAACAAGTGCATTTTAGTCAGCTTCTCGAAAGATGTTGCAGGTGCCACGAAAATTATCGTTGGCGCACATCCGGAGGCGGCCGAGGGGCTGGAAGGAGGGCAGTAGCAGCCCAGCCAGCTCATCCAGAAGGTTCTTTGGAGAGCACGGCGCCTGGGGGAGGGACAAAAGGGGTGTGAGCTGAGGGAAGCAGGCAGCACAGACCCCTGTGTGAGTGTTGCCAGCCCCAGCCTCAGAGGCTCTGGAAGGCTCCAAGGGGAGAAAGTTTAGTGCTAGGAGCTAATCACAATAAAAGCCAAACAGCACGCGAGGGAGCAGGATGAAAGTTTAATTACATGGTGTGGCTAAGCTGTAATTATTAATTACTGACAGCAAAAAATAACTTATTGATCAGGGCCTCTTGCTAATTACCACAAGGCCGAGTGTCGTGCCTGCCTGGGGCTCAGCTGGTGCGTGTCAAAGCCCCACACAAGAGTGGGCCGGGGGGCGTCGCTGCTTCCCTTCGCCCTCTTCTCCCAGGGCCAGAGGGGCGGCTCTCTGCCCTGCACCCCTGTCTCCCTCGCCCTGTGCACCCCTCAGCTTCAGCTAGGGCGTCTGGAACATTCTGGCTGTGGCCAGATGGGTGGCACAGTTTTGTGTGTCTCCTGGCTGCGCGGTGTCACCCCTGCGGTGAGAGGGGCAGCTCGGGACCCCTACCCAGAGGCCGAATCATGCTGGCAGCCTGGCACCTGCCTCAGAAACCCTTCCTTGCGTGCATTTGTTCGGCAAATAGTTATCGACCGCTCCCTCCCTTATGTCCTCTGCTGGAAGGCCAGAGTAGGGGCCAGGAACCTGGTTCCATCAGGGAAGGGCGGCTGGGAAAGAGGCCAAATCCTTTACAGCAGTTCTCTGTTTAAACAGGGCCTGACGGCCGACTTTCAAATGATGTGTTAAACTGCATATTGGTACGCATTTGACTTTGTATCACAGGACACAGTTGGGCCGTAAGTTAAACGGTAAGGGAGAACGAACTTGTTGTCCGGCCTGAGGACTCGAATGAATCAGGACGCTGGACTTGAAAGAAACATGCAGAGTCGCCCAGCGTTGTTCTTTGCCCGTAAGCCTGGGACAAGTGGCCATCCGGTGTCTGCTTGTATACCCCCCCGGTGACGGGGGACTCACTACCTAACAAAGCAAGCAGGTTGTAAGACTGTGTCCCCGGGGCTGGTTATCCGGGGATTCGGCCGTGGTTGAAGAAGTCCTCTGATTGGCCGGAACACCTCCTTCCCCATTCCTTCTGACTCGCTGTGCCGCGGGGAGTCAGGAGCCGGAGCTGGAACTGATGTGGGGGGTTACGGTGCTGCCTGCGGCTTTTCCACCCTGGCTCCCCCTGGAGCGCACTGCCACAGACGGACCTCAAGCTGCCTAAAGCGGTGGGAATTAGTCATAATAATTTGGGGCTTTGGGATGCCAATAGCAACAAATGGGCCAGGAGTGACTGCCGGCAGCAGCCCCACTGCCTGTAATGGAAAAGAAAACAAGCCGGTTGTTGAGACATCCAGGTGGCTCCTCGTGCCCCCACCCCCCCCCCCCCAGTCCACACGCTGGACAGAAGGCAGGGCCAGGGAGCAGTGTCCGTGTCTGGCAAGGGGCCATCCAGGGCTGCTCGGGGCCCCAATGTGGGGGGACAGGGGGCTACACAGCTGGTCTCATCAGTCTCTCCAGCCAGGTGTCTGGTCCAGAAAGCCCCTCTCTGAGCCCAGGGAGCCCTGCGGAGGCCCCTCTCCAGGTTTGGGCACCGACACGGTGCAGGGCTCCCGGCCTCTACCTCCACCACCGAGTGACCCAGAGCTGAGACTCTTCTCACCTGTGAATGTTAAAAATCACTATGAGGGGCGCCTGGGTGGCTCAGTCAGTTAAGCATTCGGCTCAGGCCATGATCTCACGGTTCGTGAGTTCGAGCCTTGCGTTGGGCTCTGTGCTGACAGCTCAGAGTCTGGAGCCTGCTTCAGATTCTGTGTCTCCCTCTCTCTCTCTCTGCCCCTCCCCTGCTCACACTCTGTCTTTCTCTGTCTCTCAAAAATGAATAAACGTTAAAAAAGAAATGAAAAAAAATCACTGTATCTACCTCGTAGGGTTTTGGGGTTTGTTTTATTTTGGGGGGGGTTGTTTTTGGATGTTAAATGAGATGATCCTAATCACTGTAAACTGCTCTGAGTAGCTGATAAGTGCTTATAATGCACTGGCCACAAGGCTGGGTGGATGTCACAGCCCACACCTCCTCTCCAGCATCTCCACCAGTCTGCCACCGCAGTGACCACCTCCCTATTCGTGGAACTGCCGGTCTCTCTCTGGACTCCCACCTGGCATGTGAAGGCCCCGCGGTCCCTGGGGTCACACCCAGTCCTCCCAGATATCTGCAAGGCCGACTCCTTGTTTCCTTGAATAGTTTCCCCTAATGTCCCTAATCGGTCCCTAAGCCCCTGACAACATGGCATCTCCAAGCATGGACCCCCTCCCCTACTTTACTTTCTCCGTGGCACTCAGCTTCACCTGGCATATACTGACTTGTCTGTTTATTGTTGGCCTCTTTCGTGGGGGCGGGGGCTTTATTTTATCCACTGCTGTTTCCTTGGTTGCTTTGGGCAGTGCCTACCATGGAGAAAGAGTAATATGAATGAGTAAATGAAGAATGAATGAATGAATGAATGAGCGCTTAGCTAAGGAATAAAGCCCTTTGTCAACCAGCCTGTCCCTCCTTCTCTAGCTTCCTCTCTGACCAGTCACCCACTCTGATGGGCTCCTCCGTATATCCCATAAGCCGCCTGCTGTGAAGCCCTCGTCACCCTGAGCCAGTCACCCCGAGGATGGGAGCCCTGTCCTCCAGAGATTCCAGCCCAGGCTTACCCAGAACGGGGTAGTGCTGCTCTTGAGCCCAGAGCCCCTGCTCGGACTGTCTCACCTTCACTCCCAGCTCTTCCTGCCTCTGGCCCTACACGTGAAGCCCCTTCTTGCAGCCTGGCCTCTGGATTGCATGACCCTTGGGTTCTTCTTGAAACCCTACTAGCTGAACTGCAGTTTTATGAAACTGGGAGGACACGTAGGGGGTTTGGGGAGTAACGCCCATCCGTGCTTGGACGCCCCCTTTGAACTACGTGAGAGCAAGGAAGACTTGCGTCAACAATTACCTACTGTAGCCTAGATCACTTCCGCTTGCAGCCCATTGGCTAGAACTGGTCACGTGGTCCCACCCAGTGGCCAGGGGCTGGGAAGTGCGGGCTTCCGCGTGCTGGAAAGAGAGAGAGGCGCGCTGGTGATGCCCCACATTCCTTCCTAGCCGCAGAGAGGGCTCTGTGGTCTCCAGAAGTGCATTGCACACAGAATTCCTTACACCCGCCGGGGCCATCCCGAAAGCATCCCCCAGTTAGCCCCAGTCCTGTGCTATTACTTCCCACTTTGGGGTTTTTTTCCTGAGGCTGTTGGGAAGGGTCCTGTATCGCAGCGGTCTGTGCCTTGGACTTGGGGCGACCTGGGTTCAAGCTCGATCACTTTGTGCTACCCCGGGCCACTTTGGGTTCAGTCGCTTAACATCCAAGCCCCATTTTCTTTGTCCATCAGTCGTGCCAGGGGAGGAGCCTGGCGGGGAGTGCAGGACAGGCGGTGCGCGGTGCCCTCCACGGAGCCTGGCCAGCTCATGTAGCCAGCAGTGCCTCCGGGTCAGTCCTTCCACTGGTCTCAAGGTGGGATCTCGGGTTTCATGGGGTTTTCGGACCCCCCCCCCTCCCTGCCAGGTATCTCTATAATTCACCTGCATCTTCTTTTTCCCATTTTCTTTGTTTCTCCCCCAGTTTTGAACGATCTGGTCTTTTCTCCCCATCCTAGGATCACCAGAGAGGAGGCACAGTCATATTTGGTGTGCAGTTCTACGTGTCAGACTGCATTAGGGGCAGCGTAGCGGTTAACCTCTGCCCTCCCTCGATTCCAACATGTGGGTAAACTGAGGCTCACAGAGAATAACTGCCCAAGGCTATGTAGCTAGGAAGTCTGGATTTGAACCTAGGGCTCTGTGACCCCGGTGCCTGTCATCTTCCCACTCCCCCAGGCTGTCCTCGCCTGCATGGCCTCCTTCACCGGTACTTTCCCTGAGAGAGACAACCATTTGCTGATGAGAGGCCCATTCAGGTGTGCCGGCGGAAGACCAGGGCTGGCCCAGGGGCCGCAGTAGATTTGAGAAAATGGCCCTTGGAGGGGCGCCTGGGTGGCTCAGTCGGTTAGGCGTCTGACTCTTGATTTCAGCTCAGGTCATGATCTCGTGGCTCATGAGTTCGAGCCCCGCGTCAGGCTCCGTGCTGCCAGCATGGAATCTCTCTCTCCCTCTCTCACTACCCCTCCCCTGGCCCCCTCTCTGTCTCTCTCAAAAATAAATAAGTAAACCAAAACAAAAATAGCCCTCGGAACTTCTCCTCCTCCTCCTGACCCCTCCTGGCTCTTGCCTCCGTCCTAGCGGGGTCCTCGCTGGGCCTCAGGTTGGCAAAATATGAGAGGTCGGAATGCAAACCCTCTGTGCCTCTCTGCCTTTTTCCCCCGTCCCCTCCCAGGGGACCCAGAGATACTTGGTGAGTCTCCTTAGGGTCACTTGGGGCATTCACGACTGGGTGCCAGTGACCAAGCCGCACAAGAGTCTTTTAAACTGAATGGAGCAGGGAAGAGGTGATTAAAGTTTGATGCCCTGCAGGAAGCTATTAGTGACCTGGAGCAGTGATGAAATTTTGATGATATGATAATCCTAAGGGAGGAAATGTTATATGCCATCATGCGGCCCATTGAGGGAATTCGGCTTCTGGGGTAGGCACGAGTGACCCTCAAGGGCCTGCTGGAGCCAGGACCCTGGAACCCCGTTCTCCCACCCCCAGTCCCTGCCACCAAGGGGCACCTGGTCTTGTAAAGGTGCAGGTGATGGAGCCACTCGTGTGGCCCAGAATCTGAGGACTGATCAGAGATAGGGCTGGGCACCTGGACGCTTGGGTGATCACACATAATGGGAGTCAGTTATGGATCTGCTATAGATGCCGTGAGATCGGCCGTGAGAGCCAATCCAGAGTGTGCGGTGCAAGGGTCCCAGTGGGACAGCACAGGCCTCTGAGGAGCTTGAAACGTGGATGACTCCCAGGGTTCAAATCCCACTGCCATGTACTATCTGGGTGACCTTGGATGAATTAGTTGGGTAGCCTATCTGTGCCTTAGTTTCTTCATCTGCAAAGTGGGGATAACAGGAGTCCTTACCTCATGGGGTCGTGACAGGGTTTAATTTGATCTGCTAAGCTCTCAGACAGCATTCAGTGTATAGTGAATGCTGTGTAAGTGCTTGTCATTGTCACTTTTGTCACCATTTTGATGTTGGGGAAGTAGGGTCAGCTTTGGGCCTGCAGTTTGACATGTGCCATATCGTGAAATGCCTCTGCTGCCTTTATCTCTCACAGGCCAGCCAGGGGCCTCTAAACGTACGCTATTAAGGGTTTATTTATTCGATTAAGACCTTCTCTGGCCCCAACTTAAAATGCAAATACACCACGGAGACCCCAGATAATAAGCAGTTATTAGCTGTTCAGGCCTTAAGGTGAATGTGTTTATTGGATCCTTTTATAAAACTTCAATTTTCTGGGTGTAGCTTTCACAGAAAACTCCTTTTTCTCTTCATCCCAGCCTTCGAAGGAGTTTGGGCAGAAAGCATTCACGTTATTAACATTGTTTGCATTGAACTTCGGAAACTTTCTAAGGTCACTGACGTTCAAGAAAGTGACGCTGAACGACGCTGAACGTAGGTCAGCTGCTTCCCGGGCCACTGCTTTTGGTCTGGTCAGGAACAGCTCACCTTCCTGCTCGGCTTGACCCCGAACTTTGCCCCAGCTTGGCTGGGTGAAAAGGGTGGGGCATGGAATGTGGCCTAGGGTGGCCTGTCCTATCTGTAGGGAAGTCAGACCCCTCCCTCAAGCCCATCTTCGCTCCCACTGGGTCTTAGCAATAGGATCTAAACACTGAGACCTGCCAGGTCAGACCCTACTTACACGCCTTCACCCCAGGGGCTTTGCTTCTGCTGTTGGTATCAGTGCCGAGCCCCCCATGGTCTGGCCCTACGTGCTGCTGCAATATCTCCCCCCTCCCCTTCCCTGCCACAGCCCTCTGCATGCTCAGCTGTCCCCACTCCCCCAGATCCCCTCAGCACCCTCCCCTCCTCCCACCCTGCACCCCTTCTTCTCTCCCAAGGTCTGCTGGCTAAAACGCATCCCCCCAAATGCCTCTGAGCTCTCGGGATGCCGATGGTCTAGATGTGTCTCATTTGGCACTTTGGCCATGTTGATTCTGAATTATCTCTTAATGTGCCTGTGACTGATTCCTCTAATTATAAACTCCTTGAATTTAGATAATAACCTTCATCAGCAAGGGTAGAGGCATTAGACATAAATTATTGTTCCCAATTAATGAACTTAACCCTTTGAAGAAGGGCGCTGGGGGTAATCGGAACGTCAGGCGGGAGGTAACAGACGTGATGCCGTGCAGACCTCAGAAGCCAAGGGCCATCCTCGCTGGGTCCCTTTGGGCCTCCAAGTCCTCACTGGGAAATGGGGGGGGGGCATAAACACAGCGTTTCTGAGCTGTAGTGATGGGATTTCTGTGGTGGGGGACGATGGACACAGGCCCCGGGGGAGCTGGTCGTGAGCCTGAAGCTGCCCACTAGCCGCGTGACCTTTTCCTCCTTGATTTGTTCCGTTTTAAATATATGAAAATTTGCATTCTGTTCCATAGTCTCTCTGAATTCTATTTTAACACACAAAGGGTATTTTAAAGCCAATGGATGCTGCTAAAAGAGGTGTGGTATGTCTGCCCCGTGGCTTCCTAGACCCCCTGGGATAGATGTCAAAACTTGGTTTTGATGAATTTGAATAAAGTGATCTCTTGGGTCATATCATCTGTAGGAGTCCAAGATGCTTGACATATTTCAACCATTTTTTAGTTAAAATTTTCTATAATGTTTTGTAGACATAGCTCCCCGTGAAGCAGCAGCGCCCCAAACATAACCGAGCCCAGGCTGGCATAACTGTGCGCCATGGCCGGTGGGTGGTGGTACCTTCAAGGGCATGGGCTATCAGCCCCTCGCTAGGTGATCCTGATGCTTGGTGGTCAGAGTTTTCTGGGTCCTCCCTCACCTTCCGGCTGTCTGCTCCATACCATTCGGGGGTCTGGCGCCCGCCCTCTCCCCGGGCCGTGTCCCCAGCTCCCTTTTCATTGTGAGCCACTCAGCCCAGCAGCAACGCTGTTGGGGCAGGGCACTGAGCAAGGGCCTGGAGAGTCACTTTAGTGAGAGGCGTTGGGCTCTATGATAAGCGCGTCCACTGCACAGGGGCCTTTCCCTTGGAGACGCGGGTGCCTTCCAGAAGAGCCGAGGTCCCCGAGGTCTTCCCTGGCACAGCAGGGTCTTACTAGAGTTAGCGCCCTGCCATGACCCAGCCGCTCCGAGCCCATGCCCTGCCCATGCGGCACTAACTAAACGTTCCCAGTCCGATTCAGTCCCTCCCTCGAGATGTCTCTTGAGGCCCTTGGGCTTCTGGAAGCCGAAAGCATCCATGCACTCCCAGGCTGTCGGGCGGACGGCAGTCTCCATCACTGTTCACATCCCTCGCTGCCCTGGCCCAAGGACCCGGCACCTAGAATGGGGGATGTGTTGCCGCTGCCCTGAGACCAAGCCGGGCACGCAGGCCTTCTTGCTCAGTCAACCTTGAGGTCTTTTCCCCACGGGCAGCATGTTTATCGGCCTCACACAGCTTTGGCTGGCTCAGCGCAGTGGCCCTTGACCTGCCCACAGGGACCCCTTTCTCCCTGCCCTGGCAAGGAGCAAATGGAGGCAGGGCGTGGGTTGGGGGCAGGCCATCGTGAGGTCTGGAGGTGCCAGGGAGGGTCGAGAGGACTCGCTCGTTAGCTCCGGCCCAAGCTCATTACGGGGCTATGCATCACCGGGTGAAAAATGGTTGTCATCTGGGCAGTAATAAATACGCTGCTGTCAGTGTTGATGTGATCGCACTAATGAACAGATATCAGCCAGGGCGAGGGGGGCTCCCTCTGGCTGGGGCTCCGGGTGGCTGGAGAGCTCTGCCCGCTGCTGGCCGTCCCTTGCCCCAGGAAGACAGCAGCCAGGGCATGGGTGGGAAGAAGAGAGGTGTTGCCATTTAACCCCTTTCTCCTAAGGCCTTGGTGGATGAAGAACCTAGAAGGTGCTAGAAACCTCCAGGGAAAAGGAACATTGTTCGGCCCCGGGGAGTGAGGGGGGTGTGACGGGGGGCCCCCAGCCTCAGCCTGGGCCTTGTGCAGAGAGAGGCAAGCAGGGCCAGCGGGGTGGACGGACCGCTGTGCTTTTGATGGGTCAGCCTTCCGCATATCCCGGGGTGAGAGCACCCGCAGGAAGGCGCGGGGAGAAACACAAGGCCCATTGTCCGCGCCCCTTGCCTGCCACCTCGCCTGGAATGTTAGGACTTATTGTCTGTCCAGGAACTTGGAATGTCCAGCCTCAGGGTGCGGGGAGCGGGCCCCCGACTCCAGCTACCCTTGTAGCTCTGCCGGGGAAGAGCTCAGGGCCCGGATCGTCTGAGCCCAGGCTCAGCGTCCGAGCCGAAGCAAAGCCATGCCTCTGAGACGCGGCGGCCCCACGTAGGGCCGGGCGTTGGGGCACCTGAGGATCGGGGGAGGGCCGAGGGAATGAGGGGCACCCTCACATCTGGGGCCCCGGGAGCACATTCTTGGAGCCCTGGCATAGCCTGCCTCGTGATGGAGGAGAGGGTGGTCCGGAGCAGAGGAGCTCACATCGGGGCCTGCATTCAGTTCCCAGGGAGGGCTTGCCAGAATGCAGATTCCCAGGCTCACCGCCCCGCCCCAGAGCTTCTGACATGGTGGCCCTGGGGTGGGGGGCCAGAAGTTTGCATGTCTGACCAGCTCCCAGGTGATGCCGCCGGTCCAGGGGCCACACTTGGAGGAGGTCCCGCCTAGAGGTTGGACAGGTCCGGATGCCATGTTGGTGGCTGTGCTGAGCTGCCTTGCACGTGACAGGGGCAGACCACCGCTCCTTCCCGTCTTCCTCGGCACCAGAAGCTCTTGCTCTCAACATCCTTCCTTTAAAGAAAGCCAAAGCCAGCCCAGAGCCTCCTTCCTGGGAGAGGAAGGGCGGGCAGTGAGGTTATCACCGGCTGAAGCAGCTTTTGCTAGAAGCTCAAAGTAACTCGGTGTGTGGACGGATAACACGAGCCTCGAACGTCTGTTGGCTCATCAGGCAAAGGACGGCATCGAGCGCGTGGCCGCTGACCTAGGACAGTGTGAAAGGTGGAACCGGGTGATTGGGCGTCCAGTGGGGAGACCTGAGAATGCTGCCCCAGAGGAGGTGACCTTGAAGCCTAGGTCTTGTGGGTGGGAGGAGCCCCCATCTTCCTTGGAGAATCCTGGAGCCTTCGTTTTTGTTTTGCTGGAATAAATTGTACATAGTTAGAGAGTGAAACTTGGGGTGCTTGGGTGGCTTAGTTGGTTAAGTGACTGACTCTTGATTTCATCTCAGGTCATGATCTCATGGAGTTGGGCTCCACGCTGGATGTGGAGCCTGCTTAAGATTCTCTCTCAGGGGGCGCCTGGGTGGCTCAGTCGGTTAAGCATCCGACTTCAGCTCAGGTCATGATCTCGCGGTTCGTGGGTTCGAGCCCCACATCGGGCTCTGTGCTGACAGCTCAGAGCCTGGAGCCTGCTTCGGATTCGGTGTCTCCCTCTCTCTCTCTGACCCTCCCCTGCTCACGCTCTCTCTCTCTCTCTCTCTCTCTCTCTCAAAAATAAATAAAACATTAAAAAAACATTTAAAAAGATTCTCTCTCCTCCAGAGGTGGGTGGCTCAGTTGGTTAAGCATCCGACTTCAGCTCAAGACAGGATCCGATCTCGCGGTTCCCGAGTTCGAGCCCCACATTGGGCTCTATGCTGACAGCTCAGAGCCGGGAGTCTGCTTCAGATCTGTGTGCCCCTCCCCCACTTGCTCTCCCTCTCTCTCTCTCTCTCTCTCTCTCTCTCTCAAAATAAACAAACATTGAAAAAAAAAGATTCTCTCTCTCGGTCTCCTTCTGCCCCTCCCCAGTGTGCGTGCTCTCTCTCTCAGTAAAGAAAAAAAGAGTGTAACTTAATCATTTTGACACGTGTGTCACCTGTAAAATCACCACCAAAATCGAGATCATGGACACATGTATCACCACCCAGAGTTTCCTTGCACCCTTAGTAATCCCTCTCTGCTGAGTAGAGATCTTTTTCTTCCTCCAAATGTATATCTCATTGTTGCAGTCATTTTGTTTTAAACGTTACAGTCAGCCCTGAGACCTCTGCACCTTTGTTGAAAATCAGTAGCCCGCATACATGCAGATCTATTTCCAGACACTGTATTCTGGTTCATTTCTCTATTTGTCTTTATTCCAGTAGCGCACTGTCGTGCTCGCTCTTGCTTTATCCTGAGTGTTGAAACCAGGTAATGTCAGGTCTCTGACTTTGTTCTGTTTTAAAATTGTTCGGCTCTTCTAGATCCTTTACATTTCCATATGAATTTTAGGTCCAGCGTATCTGTCTTTAGAATCGGTTTCCGTTTCCGTTGGGGCCCCTGGGTGGCTCATTCGGTTAAGCCTGCGACTTCGGATCAGGTAGTGATCTCACAGTTTGCGGGTTCGAGCCCCTCTTCAGGCTCTGCACTTACAGCGCAGAGCCTGCTTGGGATTCTCTTTTCTCCTGCTCTCTCTCTGCCCCTCCCCCACTTGCGCTTTCTCTTTCAAAGTAAATACACTTTAAAAAAAAAGATTAGTTTACATTTCCGTATGCATTTTAGAATCAGATTTTTCCCCCCCAAAAAACCCACTGGGATTTCTGACCTGGATTGCACTGATGAAATAGATCAACGTGAAGGGCATTGACGCCGTGGTCACGTCGAGTCTTCTGGCCCATGAACGTGGGATTTCACTCTGTTCTTTAGCTCTTCGGTTTCTCTCAGCACCGTGTTACGGATTTGGGAGTACAGGTGTTGTATATTGTCAGATTTATCCGTAAATATTTCATATTTTTGATGCAATTGTAAATGTTGTTTTTTATTTCGACTAGGAGCTGTTTGTCTCCAGGATATAGAAATGTGGTTGATTTTGACGTGTGGATGTGGCACTCCGTGACTTGGTTCGACTGAATGATTAGTTTTAGTAACTTCTTTGTAGGCGCCATTGGATTTTCTACATAGATGATCGGGTTTTCTCCGAATGCAGACAGTTTAACTTCTTTTCCAATCTGGATTTCTTTCCTTTCTCGTTCTTGACCCCTGGCCCTGACTAGAGCCTCCAAGGAGCCTTCATTTTCATCCTTTCGGTTGCTGAGCGGCTCCCAGGCAGCAAATGCACACCTTGGTGAGGGCTAACCACTGAGGTCAGGCGGTGTTGACCTCATTCGTGAATGGCCTCCTCATCAAGACCCCAGCCCCGAGGTGCTTACGTTCAGGGCACATGCACTGTTTGGCATTGAACGTCCTGTAGAAACTATGTAAGCTTCAGGAGGGGAGCATCGGACCAAAGCACAGTGATTGTCCCGCCTGTCCACGTAGAGGGGAGGGGGCAGTGAGCACGTGCATTTGGGGCTTGTGGCCTTCCTCCCCGATATCCCCCCTCGGGCCCTGGGTCCTGGAGCTCCCTAAGGGGTGGTAGGTGAGCTCCAACCATAGGGGAACTCAGAGAACCACTAAGGTCAGATTATAAAGGACTCCTCATTTTATGGAGGCCCCTGGGCCAGGAGAGCCCAGGGAGGTGTCCCAAGCCACAGAGCTTGGGAGCTCGGGATTTCCTGTCCCGCTTTGCGGGATCCATCTACTGCGTTTGGTGGCCCTTTGGTTTTCACCGATGCTGAGAGCTGTGAAATCAAAGCAGGGCCGTGATTTCTCTGAACCTCCTTCCCAGCTCCCATCTGAGCTAGGGAATGGTCACATCAGCTAAACAGGGAGCTGAGAGGACTGCTCTGCCAGCAGCTGGGGACGCCGCGAGCTGGGGCCCCGGGGGCCTAGGGGCAGATGTCCCAGCCACAGAGGGGCCACGGCCTTTGCTGGGGGAGGGGAGTGGATCAAGAGTCAGCCACTGGGCTGTGGATTTGGAAGACGGGCCACCGCTCACCTCTCCTCCACCTGCCCCAGGGTCGCTTGAGCGTGGGGGTTTGAGTAGCCCTTAGCAGGACCGGGACTCGGTGAGGAGGCACAGGTGGTGGCTGCCAGACCCGTCGCTGTCCTTTCCTCACAGTGGCAGCCGGTTGCTGGTTCAGGGACCAGGCTCCCTGGCACACCCCTGGGCCCCCCTCTGCTTCCCCAGCGTCTAGCCCGAGACGGTGGAGGTCACGCATGGGGCTGGGAGAGGCTGAGGCTCAACTCTGGACAATGAGCTTCTGGAGTCGCCAGGGGACAGTAAGAACGCCCGGTGAGACACATGTCCTTCTAAATGCTGTACACGGATTGTCTGGTCCTCTCCACGACCCTTTGAGGAAGCGTACTTTCCCCCTCATGCGGATTAGGAAACTGGCCCAGAGAACTCAAGCGGCTTGCCCAGAGTTGCAGAGCTTGTAAGGGGTCGACTCAGGAACAGGCCCGGGGCAGACCCAGAGCCCAAGTTCTCACCCACCAGGCCGTGCTGGGAGGCCGAGGTCCTGCCTGCGAGAAGGCCTCTGTTTCTCCTGCTTCCCATCTAAGTGCTGATGAGTAAAATAGCCGGGCCATGTGTCCACAGCTGCCCCATAATGTGTCCTAGTTCGGCCACTTACGGGCTAAGTGAACTTGGCCAGGTCCTTTCGCTTTTCTGAGCCTCGGTTTCCTCTTCCGTTAAGCGTGGATTTAAGACAGACCAAACTCCCTCGCACTCATGAGGTGGGTGGGAGGGTTGTCTGAGAGAATATGTGGGCACAGCCCCAACACAGAGCCCGGCGCGTCGAGTGTCACTGGGTGAGTCACAGGGACAGGATCCCTGTCCCCCCCATGCCCCACCGTGTTCCTGGCTCATCTGCCAGGGACTGTGCCACAGCCCTGCCCATGACCTTGTGTTCATCCCTCGCCCCCCATGGCAGCAACCTCTCCAGGGTCCTCAGGTGCTTGCTCTGTCCAGCAGCCGGGGGTCTCCATGCCATTGCCACATGGAACGGGACCTCAAGAGCGTCCTAGAACTCCGCCCACATGGAGGGTGTCGCTGAAAGCGATCCAGTCCCGTATGTACGCTCATTGTCACCACTGTCCCCTATTTGATTGACCTTAAGACATCAATTAAAAGACACATCATTATTTTATGTGCCATTAAGAAAGAAAAGCTACTGCCATTTAATCTGCAAGTAGGATGCATTCTGACTCCAGAGATCTGAAACTGCATTTGGAATCCAGAGATTGGGTCATGGCCACCGTTTACAGAGCGCTAAGCCCTTGCCAGGCTCCGCCCGGAGGGTCCCGAGTTTCTTAACACATTTGTTTCACCCGCACGGGTTTGGATTCGACCGTTCTCCGGACCACAGAACAGGCCAGTAGAGTTGATTCAGAAAATGTCCAATGTCACAGAGATTTCTTGGAGATCCCCAGCCTCCAGCCAGCGCTGACTCTTGTCAGTTGGTCCCAGGAAGGGCAAGCCGGAGAAAGAGTGAGGGTTAAGGGGCCACCCCGGTAGACCGAACACTGCCCTTCTGTCCCCAGCCCTGCGAGCCACCGTAGAGCAGTGGCCCCTGGGTGTGCCCCCAACGTTCCCCACCACTGTCCCCTCCCCCAGCACTGTCTCCCTGTTAAGATCTGGGCCTAAGGAAGCCTCTCTCCCCGTCCCGCCCCAGGCTCCGCATTCCTTCCTCGGCTCTGCCTGATGCCGGCACCTGTCTCCTGGGGGACAGTGGCCCCAGAGGAATGAATGTCTGGCTTTGGTTCCTCACCAGGCCTCCCCTCTGAGCGGGGACTTCCGGGCCAGGCCAGAGCTTCTGAATCAACTCTGCGTGGCTGTTCTCTTCTTTGGCCAACCCCGAAAGCCAAGCAAAGGGCTCGGCTCTAATTACATGGAGACCCTGCGACAGCCTGGCACAGCTGAGCACCCTGCATCCGCCCAGCCCTCGGGGTTTGGGCGCTGTTGGCGGTGGTTTCCTTGGAGAGGCCAAGGCCCTGAAGACAGCTGGCCTCTCTCCTACTGTCCCCAAGCCCCGGCCAACCCGTGAGTCTGTCACTACAGGCAGGGGGAGGGCATGGAAGCTATTCTGGGCCCCCCTCAGGCACCGTTCTGGGGTGTTAACTTACTCCACCCTCAGAAGGCCCTGCCTCTCCGGAAGTTTCCGTGCGTGTTCCAGGCCCTCGGGCTCTGGCCTGTCCTCCCACAGGCCAGCCGTGTCTAGCTCAGCGCCGTGCCGTGACCACACCAGAGGAATGGCTCGGAAACAGGGCCCAGCCCGGGCGCCACCTCTAACCCGTTGGCAGGACCAGGAACATACTTTGTGGGGCCCAAGGCAAAATGAAAGTGCGAGTCACTTGTTAATAAATTACGAATTCCAAGATGGTGACAGCAGGGACATCCAACAGGGGCAGGGGAGGTGTGACCCTCTAAGCATGGGGCACTCACTCAGGAGGCCGGCCCTGCCCACCGGTGGGACCCCTCAGGGATTCCCCTCTGTCTCCTGGGTCTGATTTTCTGACTGTTAAGAGCAGAGTCCAGCCACCTAGGATCCTTTTTCCCTCCTGCGGGCCTCCCTGCGCCCCCATTACCTCTCCTTGGGCCAAAGACGCTGGGGCTCTCTTGTCTCGGGCCCTGGGGGTAAGACAGGGTGAGGCGGATGGGGAGCAAGCACGGAGACTCCCCTGGGAAGTTTGCCAGCTTTGTCTGGGAGATCGTCTCCATCATCACGGGCGCGTAGGCGAATGGAGGGGAGGGGTCTGGAACTCAGCCCCGTTTCTCTGGGGCCTGCTTGTCCGGTCCTGCCTGGTATGCACCGTTCTCTGTCTCCTTATCCCAGAGAAGCTGCCTACAGACCCCCACAGTCTCCGGAGCCAGAGCACACGTTGGTTAGAATCCTGGCCTTGCTTGCTGGCTGGCTGTAGGACCTCAGGAAGCTATCGTAGTGCTGCCAGCCTCAGTTATCCCATCCGGAAAACGGGGCAGCCATACATACTGTTCAGAAGATATCCATCCTGTTATGTCCACGTTCCGCCTTCCCTGTTGACTCTTGGGCGGACATCAGGAAAATCCTTCTGCAACACTGGATGGACCCTCCTTCCGTGGTGGGCAGTGACCTGGAGCCCCTGGAACATAGTAGGTGCTCAGTCAATGCTGGTGACCACCAGCATTACCACCACCACCACCACCACCACCACCACCACCACCACCATGGTTAGGGTTGCGTCTTCCCCAGAGGAAGCCAGGTTCCTTCAGGGCTTTTGGAAGCACCTGTGCTTTGCGTGGCTGAGAAGGGACCTTCCACCACTCGGAATTTGCTAGAAATGGAGACTCTCAGGCTCTACCCTGGAGCCGATGAATCAGAATCCCTCCTAAGGAGGGGAGGAGGCGCCCCTAATGTATGTGCTGTTGGATCCATCAGCTTTCATGGCGAATGTGTGGAGAAGCTGCTGGTTGCCTAAACTGGTCACTTTCGAATCCCAGTTCTCTGTGCTCAGAGGGCTAGTGTCCACCGAGCCCCAGCCCCGGCCTCCCCCACCACGGCAGGCAGGACCGGGAAGCATGTGGGGCCTGAGCTGGCCCACCCGGCCCTCCTCCTGCTTTGGTACTGGTCTGTCTGTGTGCTCTCTCTAATACAGGAAGGAGAGCGTGGAATCACCCCCTTAAATAAACAAAACCGAGACTCCTCCGGGGACGCTCGCAGGAGTCCTCCTTGAAGAGCTCATCTCTTATTTACGGGCAATTCCCTCCACCGCGTGGATTCATTAAACATCATGGAAAAGCACAGAGCAGCCCCGCCTGGCACACAGGCGCAAGGGAGCTGGGAGCACTGGGGTCTGGGAGGAGGTGGGGTGCAGCGGAGTTGACCCTGTGAAGCCCTTTCCACGCATCCCTGCTTTTACAGAGCAGAGAGGGAATGGAACTGGGCGAGGGTATTGTCTTATGCCCCCCTGCCCTCCTCCCCCTCAAGCTCTGTGGCTCTGGAGGGGGATGGCAAGGCCCCCTCCCTCCTTCCTGTCCTGTCCTTTGGACCCCAAGCAGAGGACTGGGGTTCCCTGTTCCTCTACTCAACTAATTGATGGGGACTCCAGCAGTTTCGAGAGAGAAAGAGAGGGGGTGGGGGAGAGAGAGAGCCATGGGGAACTCAGGTTGTGGATAAGAGGTAGGACCTTCGGGCCAGACTGCCTCCTTCATTGTAGGCAAGCAACCCAGCCTCTCCGAGCCTCAGTCTCCCGATCTGTAAATTGGGGGTGGCAGGACTTGCTTCTCGAGGTTGTTGTGAGGAAGACACAAGTTATTTCTTGTAAAGCGCTAGGAAGAGCTCTTGGCATAGAGTTGATAGTATGTGAGTGTTTGTTTAATAAATCAAAATGAAATAGGAAGCAATAATCAAGTGGGAAAGAGATGCCTTCCCCCTGGGGGACTTGGAAGGGATTTTGCAGAAGATGGGGCATTTGAACTGGGAGCATAGAGACGCATGTGCTAGGGGCGCCCGGGTGGCTCGGTCGGTTAAACATCTGACTCTTGATTCTGGCTCAGGTCATGATCTCACGGTTCATGGGTTTGAGCGAGCCCCGCGTCAGGCTCTGTGCTGATAGTCCGGAGCCTGCGTGGGATCCTCCCTCCCTCTTTCTCTGCCCCTACCCGGCTCGTGTGCTCTTGCTCTCTCTCAAAATAAATAAAAACTTAAAAAAACGTGCATGCTAATTGGGAGGTGGAGGCACAAGCTCAGGTGGAGAACTCTGGGCAGAGGGCACTTTGAGGGCAAAGGCCTAGAGGCGGCACCGTTAGTCCGGTGCAGGGCCCAGAAGGTAGAGGGTTGGGCCCCTGCTACCTCTCCCAGGAATGACTTGGAAGAAGCAGATAGATGGTTAAGGCCCTTGAATTTCAAGCTGAGGACTTGGGAGTGCAGGGCCCCAAAAGCTGCAAGCCAGAACCGGCACCAGCCTTGCCAGAGTGGTGCCCCTCTCTAGGGCCATCCTAGAGCTAGGAGCTCCCCTGAATAGCTGGTCCTTCTGGGGCCCCTGTGCCATGGGAGGAGTGGGCGAGGCTTGGGAAGAAAGGCTTACCTCTCCCTACTTTGTCCAGGTGTCCTTTGCAAGTCACTCCCTGCCCCCCCCCACCAGGTGATACAGTGGCAAGATTTCAACCTGTGCACCTGTCACAGGGCTCCCTGCCTCCCTCCACTTGAGGGAAAAAGAGGAGAAAGACTGAGAGCTATTATTTCCCTCCCCAAGCTACGAAGACTTGTCCCAGGCATAGAAACAGTCCCAGTTTCTAGAATCCAGATGTCATGCAGATCAAGAGGGAACCATGGGAGTAGACCGCTCTACATCTGGCTGGAGGAATCAGCCTAAATATGCACATGAAGACAATGGGGGCATGAGGAAGGGTCCTGGGTCCCCTTTCCAATGTACTGATGACTTTTTGACATCCCAGGAATAAAAGGCTTTTTTCCCCCGTAGTTGAGTTGACTTCTCAGTTCCATGGAGAGAAAAGTACTTGCTGGCCGTGGCCGAGCAGAAACGAAACTGGGAAAAGCCCTCGGAAGTTTGGAAACTTGGAACACAGCAGCCCCTGCTCAGGATGTGGGCAGTGGGCGGCTGACTCCAGAGGACATGTGGCTTGACCCCCAGGGCTGTGCCAAGTCTGCCTGGCACACGCCAACAGGCGCAGTGGAGAAGGGGACGTGAAATCTCCTGTCTCCTGTATCTTTGGTTTTCAGAAGTTTGACTATGACGTGGTTTTATTTTCTCCGTATTTATCCTGCTCGGGGTTCACTGACCCTCTTGAATCTGTACGTTTATGTCTTTCACCAAATTTGGGAAACCGTCAGCCACTGTTTCTTCAAATAGTTTGTTCAGCCCTATTCTGTCTTTCCTTCTGGGGCTTAAGTAACACCTGTGTGAGATGTGTCACTATCGCCGACAGGTCCGTGAGGCTCTGCTCGGTTTTTTCCAACATTCCTACAGGTATATTTTTAAATTCTACTTCTTCTATTGTCTCCATTCCACTGTTAAGCCCATCCACTGTTAAATTGCATAGATTTTATTTTTCGGTTCTAAGATTTCCATATGGCTTTGCATACAATAAACAATACTACGTTATCTTCTAGCTCTCTAAAGATTGACAGTCTTTTCTTCCATTAAGAGCATATTGTCATGTATCTCGCTGAGAATAGTTCTAGGAGCTACTTTACAACCAATGACAGCTAATTGCAACATCTGGTCATTTCGGGGTCAGTCTCTGTTGATTGATTATCTTTTATCTTGAGAACAGGTCATGTTTTTCTGGTTCTTTGTGTGTATAGTCATTTTGGAATGTATTCTAGGCATTGTGTTGTTGAGTTATGGAGAATCTGGATTCTGTTATGTTTCTTCAACAAGTGTTCATTTTATTTTTGCTTTAGGGGGAATGAACTTAGTTGATTCAAACAGCAATCTCTCTCTCTCTCTCTCTCGCTCTCTCGGCGGTAGCTCAAATGTCCATTCAGTTCTTTTATGTTCAGCTGGATTACTTGAAGGCAGCTCTGGGCATGCATGGCTGAAGTGTCCACCAGAGATTTAGGCAGAGTCTACACATGGAATTTTGGGGGTCTTCCTTTGGCTCTCTCCTTTCCAGGATTCACCCCACTTTCCATTGGCTATGGTTGCCCTTATTCTCTATTCTTCAAGCCAAAAAGACTGAGTTTTCTTTTTTTTTTTAATTTTTAATGTTTATTTATTCTTGAGAGAAAGACAGAGCGCAAGTGGGGTAAGGGGAGAGAGAGAGGGGGACACAGAATCCGAAGCAGGCTCCAGGCTCTGAGCTGTCAGCACAGAGCCCAACGCGGGGCTCAAACTCACAAGCTGTGAGATCATGACCTAGGCCGAAGTCAGACGCTCATCCAACTGAGCCACCCAGCACCCCAAGACCCTTGAATTTTCTATTGGAGGTGTTTTTTTTTTAATTGTAGTGAAGTTGACATGACATAAAATTAACCATTTGAAAGTGAAAAATTTAGTAGCATTTTTAGTATATTCACAATGTTGTGTAACTGCCATCTCTATCTAAGTTTCAAGAGATTTTCATCAGCCCCAAGGGAAACCCCGTACCCACTGAGAGGTTGTTCCTCATTTCCCCTGCCCCCAGCCCCCTGGCAACCATCAGTCGGCAATCTGCATCTATAAATCTGCCTATTCTGGGTATTTCATACACGTGGAGTCCTTCAATACTGATCGTATGCGTCTGGCTTCTTCCACTGGGCATAATGTTTTGGGGGTCCCTCCACATCATAGTATGTGCTAAGACTTCATTTCCTTTTATGTCCGAGTAACAGTCCACTGCATGGTTACACATGGGTTTATATCCATTCATTTGTTAATGGGCATTTGGGCTGTTTTCACCTTTTAACAATTGTGAAGAGCACTGCTGTGACCATGTGGGTACATGTATTTTTGGGGGTATCTGTTCTCAATTCCTTTGGATATACACCTGGGCATATATCCCCTAGGGTGGAATTAGTGGCCAGGACCTACGGCAATTCTGTGTTTAAATTTTTAAGAAACCGATCAACTGTTTTCTAATTACTGAACCATTTTACATTCTTACCAGCAACGTTCAGGGGTTCCGATTTCTTCACCTCCTTACCAACAGTTATATTCCTTTTAATTATTTGTTTCATGGGTTTAATTAATTTGTCCAATTATGGCTATCTTTGTGAAGTGGCGCCTCGTTGTGGTTTTGATTTGCATTTCCCTGATGATTAATGATGTTGACCATCATTTTGTGTGCTTGTTGGCCAATGTGTGTGTCTTCTCTGGAGACGTTTCTCTTCAAGTCCTTTGTGCATTTTTTAATCATATCGTTGAGTTGTGAGAGCCCTTTATATATTCTGCAGACTAGCCCCTCCTCTGATTTGCAAATATTTTCTCCCGTTCCGTTAGACTGCCTTCCCATTTTCTTGAAAATATCCTTGGATGCACACGTTTTTCATTTTGATAAAGTTCAGCCTAACTATTTTTCCCTTCTGTTGCCATATCTAAGAATCCACCACTAAATCTGAGGTCAGGAAGATTGAACCCTGTGTTTTTCCCTGAGACTCTTACATTTAGGTCTTACATTTTAGGCTCTTCTATGTAAATTTTGCATTCATTTTGGTAGGTGGTGTGGCGTAGGGGTTCAAGTACATTCTTTTGCTTGTGAATATCCAGTTGTCTTGGGACCATTTGTCAGAGACGTTTCTCCCCATTGAGCGTTCCTGGCAATCTTGTCAATTGGCCGTAGAGGTATGGATTTACTTCTTGCCTCTCGGTTCACCTCCGTTCGTCTCTGTGCTGAAGGACAGTACCACACCGTTTTGATTACCGTAGCTTTGTTCCGAGTGGGGCTTTAGCTCTCTGTGCAGTGCTGACTAACACCTGTCGTCAACTTAAAAGCCATTAAAAAAAAACCCAGGAAACTCACATTGTGCTGTGTGCTTCTTGCTTGTGTCACGTCCTCTCCAGAATCTGCCTGCTTTTGGCTCACCCTCTAGGGCCTGCCTTCAGGTAGTTGGGGGGTTTTCTGGTAAGCTTTCCAGAGTTTATAGCTGTTAGCTGTGGGCTGGTAGCTCTGGCCGTGGTTTAGTTGGCGGCGCCGGAAACAGACTCTCCACTCACCTGTCCCTTTTTCCTCCTATTGCTCTCCTTGGCTTTTAGTGACCATGGCAGAGGGGACACAGAATGGGGAAGGCACCTGCTCAGGACAGGATTTCTCGCTTGGCCCGTGTCTCCTGGAAAATGAGTGTAGAGGTGAGGGGGGCAGCTGCTTTCCCAAATCACACACCCACTGCCCCGTTCCTGGGCGCAAAGTGGGTTGTAGATTCTGGAGCAAAATAACCCTTTGCGTCAGAGGACGGAAGTGAAGCTCCCCTTTTCCCTTTCCCTTCTCAGCCCTGTGCTGTGCGCACAGTAGGCTTTCGGTAGCCCCTCACTGGAAGATCAGGTGTCTGGGACCCTAACCAGGGTGCAGGAGCGATGCTTCTGTGATTCCTGCTGGGGTCTGCAGCCCCGAGGGTTGGCTCCCCGCTGCCCCCCAGGAGAGCCTTGCTCTGACACCATAAATGACCCAACAGATGCATCGAGCTCTTGCTTACCACAGCGAGAGGAAAGTTGGCACGAGTGGCCATTTCTACCCCAAGCCAGAAGCAAACCTTTAAATGTGGCCGGGCATCGGTAGGGGGGCTAATTACGACGGGCATACCTAAGTGTCTGAAATGCATACATTTGCAGGCTAATGAATAGGTCTCCTTAGCAAATTACCATTTTCCCTATTTGCAGGTGAGGAAACCTGCTTATCAGATCAAGATCTCCCCGCCTTGCCTTGGATTAAACTCACCGCAGTTCTGTCCCTTAGCGGGCTTTGCTCCCTGACCCCCCACATTCCACGGGCCTCCCTGGCTTCTTGGTGGGCTGGGCTCCGTCTAGTGGTTAACTCATCCGAGAGCAGCCTGCCCTGGTTCGGACTTGTTTCTCCGTGTTCTGTTTGGTCTTAGGCATTTCGATCCGGCTGGTTTCTCCAAACAGCGTTGTTGGTTAGTGTGTTTGATTTCTTTGATATAATCCTGCCCAGAGGCAGGGGCATGGAGGAGATGACCTCCAGAGGTCTTTTCGGGCTCCCTCTCCTTTTCTCCTGGAGCTGCATCAAGAATTCTTTAGTTAATGGGCATAAAGTGCTTTGAAAACACAAACTGTTAAGTGGCATCGAGGACGGGCTCGCTAATTATTTATGATTTCAGAAGAGCCAGTTAATTCACCAGGAGAAGGAGTTACATTGCCAGGGACGGTAAATCATTCAGGAGAACGGCGCACGTAGCAGCGGACCCCCGCCGAGCTCCGTGTCCTCTGGGGATGGGACACGCCGGATGTGGCGAGCCCTGTGCAGCCGCGTGGTGTCCAGGTGGCATCACCCGGGAGCTGCCTCCCCACTTTGCCTGGACTTCGAAATCAGAGCCAGGAGCCAGAAGGGACCCCAGGGGTGTCGGGGTTCACCCACTTGCCTTAGAGCAAGACTGAGGTCAGACGGTCCTGGTCCCCCAAAAAGTCCCCAGAGAGGGAGTGTGGCCAGAGGCAAGCAGAGAAAAGCCTGTCCAGCAGCTCCCGGGACTAGATTCAGAAAGGCCACCGGGTCCCTCCTGCATCCCTGAAATTCACCCCTGAGCCCTCCGCAGCCCTCCGGCTCCTTCTCTGGGTGAGAGGCCAGCTGTCTTGCCCACCCCTGCCCTCGAGGCCGCGCAGGCTACTGGCATTTGTGCCTGTCAGTGGGTGCCCGGTGCCGGTGGGTCTGCGAAAACCCCCTTTCTCTCCAATCTGCCCTCTGGACCTGCCCCCTCCATTCTCAGCTGTCCCCACTTGAGAAGGGGCCCCGCTGGCCCTGAGCCCAGGAATCTGAGCTCTTCCCTGGGCGTCCCATCCCGTCCCATGGGAGATCCTGGAGGACACTGCCCTGCCGGCACCTGGCCGAGCACTGCCCACCGTCTCTCAGGCACCTTTGCAAGGACTGGCTTGAGGAAGAAAGGGGCTCCGTATCCTTGCCGCTCATATTTTTTCGGGAAAAAGTCACTGTATTTCAAGGCTAGTTAATTTCTTATCTTCTTTCTTTAAGACCATCGTGGAACGTTAGTTTTTCCCCGCACCAAACACCCACAACTGAGACTCCATTACTCTAGACACAGGATCGACTGGCGCGTGGTAACTCAGCCTGGAGAACAAAACAAACAAAACAGAACGAAGACAAATACACGCTCAGGGCTAGAAATTGCAGGTCGTGGCCCTGGAGACAACTGGTTAGTTGGCCCAAGTGAAATGGAGTCGTGATGGCCAACCTCTTTCCCACTGCCTGTCTCCTTCCTGAGCTTGCGTGTGCGTGCTCAGTCCCCCTGAGCTGGCCCGAGAGAGAGCGGAGCGCCAGGGGACCAGGGGACCGAGGAGGTGGCTGCCCAGCCCAAGAGAGCAGCGGGGGTCACACGCGGAAGGGAACCAGAACTGGGAAGCCCTGGGGCAGCGGAGTGCGGTTTTTGCAATGTCCTGGGGTCACTTTGCAAGGGAATATCCAAGTGGCTTGCCTTTCTGGTGCTGGCCCAGCATTGCGGGAGGGAGGCGGTGCTGTTCCCACAGGCTGGACTGAGCACCTGCTCTGGGCAGATCTGCAGGCTGGGGTGCGGAGGGAGGTGTGTGTGTACATATGTGGATGTGTGTTTGTGTGTGTGTATGTGTTGCTATTTCACATGACCATGGCTTAGAAACGTGGTTTCTGAAGGACGGCCTGACCACCTTGCCCACCACCCTGTCGTCCCCCATCCTGGCATCCCTGAGCTGCCGTGCTGGGGGCTTTACTCCAGACCAACCCCCACAGCCACTGGCAAGGCCCTGGGGTCACGAGTGGTGGACAGAGTGGCTTTGAGAAGGGAACAGAGCCTGGGGAGGGGTGTGTTTTCCCTCATTTCGGTGAGTAGCACAGACAGTGGATCTGCCTCGTCCCCTAACATCTTCCGAGGGTCCCCTAACAAAAGACTGAGTTCTACTAAGAATCCCGTAAAGACTTTGCGCTGCAGGCACATATGGTCTGCGTGGACTCTGGCTTATGGTGAGATGGGCATCGGAACAGTGGGCACCGGCAGGACGCCGGGGGGGCCTGGCTCCAGGCTCAGCTCCGCACGAGACCCTGCGTCAGGGGCCCTGGACAAGTGCCTTCCCTTCTGGGGTCTCAGATCTGTCCTTTGCCACATAGAGCCGTCCCCCCAGTGATTTTTAAGGCTTTCTTCTTGCCGTATCTTTCAAAGACTCCGAATAGAATCCCACACCATTGGGTCAACAGTTTGAATGTTTATCGGGTACGTACTCCGTGTGTGTGCCAGGCCCGGCTCCAGGAGCTGGAGGATGAAAATGAGAACAAGAATAGTAGCAAAAAGAGAGGTGGCCGGGGCTCTCACTCGCTCATGGCAGGCAGGACTCGACCGCTGAGGAGCGGCCTCCGCGAACCGTCTTTCCAAGATGCTACAACATGTCTTGTGGTCCCTGAGTTCGTGCGGCCTCAACTCACAGTCTCGTCTTGGGGGACGGCAAGGGGGGACCAGGGACACCCCAGGTAAATCCCATAGGGTATTTCATTCAAGTGCTTAGAAAGATGCATCAGAGGGTCCTTTGGGAAAACAGGCGGGACCCGTGGTCCATCCTTGGGTAGGAAAGCACTTTCTGGAGACGAGATACCTGTGCCGAGTTGTATAGGAGCCAGGCCATCAGGGGAAGGTGGACAGACGGACATGCCCCGGAGGCTGGAGAGGCCGTGGGTCCCTGGCTTAGGAAGCTACAAGCGGCTTAACTGTAGAGCACAGGGCGGAGGGGAGGCAGGGAGGGTGGTTAGAAGCAGAGGCCGGCCTGGAGGCCTTTCTGGGAGCACTGGGCTTTATCTTCTGCATCTTGTGTGCCAAGGGGGTGGGGGCAGTGGGCTTTCTTTTTGTGTCCGGTTTGGTAGCTGGGTCTCCGTGCCGCCCTAGGGAGAGTAAATTAAGTTCAGAAGTGCAGGTCCCGGGCACCCTGGTTAAGCATCCGACTCTTGATTTCGGCCCAGGTTACGATCTCCCAGTTTCGTGCGTTCGAGCCCCACACGGGGCTCTGTGCTGATATTGCAGAGCCTGCTCAGGATTCCCTCCCTCTCTCCCTCTCTCTCAACCCCTCTCCTACCCGCTCTGTCTCAAAAAATAAACACTAAAAGAACAAAAGTACAGGTCCCTTTGCCTCTAGGAGATCCCTCCCCTCTGTACTCTCACTTTCAGAAGGTAGCTGAAACTTAGTTAATTCCTTCCCTGGGGAATCTAAACCCCCTCCCCCCCTCAACTCCCCCCTCCCCCCCCATGATCCCCCTCCTCCTAGGCTCAGGGGGCTTGGCCATGCATCCCAGCCCTGGCCTGCTGCGGGGCCCAAAATAGAAAGGTAGGCAGCTGGCAGGGGGGCGAGGCCCCGAGATGCCATCGGATGGGGGTTGGCCCGGCCACAAAAGGGTCCAGGACAGCGTGGTGGATGGAGGAGCACATGCCAGCGGGGGAGGGGCCGGCGGGTGGGGGTGGGGCCACACAATGGCTCAGATTTCAGAAACCTGCCCCCCAGATGCCTGCAAACAGCTGACAGCCGTGGAAAGCGGATGAAACAGGATTAGAACATCCTTTCCAAAGAGAGCACGGACTGCCGAGCGTGACAATGCGGTCCCTGTCCCGCCGGCTTCGCCCGCTAATTCCACTAGCCTCGAACCATCTCTCTCCAGGGGCCTGGGGCCAGGGGCAGGGGGCTGGGGGAGGTGAGCTGGAGACTCCATGGCGTCTCCAGGGAGACAGGCTGGGGGGGGAGGTGGGTTCTTCCAAAGGTCAGCTGGAGCATCTCCCTGCCCCCTGCCCAGCCACAATAGTGTGACGATCTTTTCTCAGGGAAAACTGGTCTTGCTGTCTTTACCCAGCCCCCACTTCACTCCGTGGGAGAATCCCCTGCGTGTATCTGAAATGCCTTATACCACTGTGTGAGCCTCACTCAGGCCTGAGTGGAGCTGGGTGGCGGGGGGGGGGGGTCCCTAGAGGCAGAGCCTGGAAGTCAGGATGCTTCGATCAGCCAGCTAGCACCCCCTGCTCCCTGGCATGAGCTTGAGCGGCAGAAAGGACTCTCTGTGCCTGAGTGTTTTCATCTGCAGAACGGTTTCCATCTAGAAAAGTACATCCTAGCCCACAGGGTCAGTGGGAGACCAGAGCACAGAGCCTGGTGTATAAGAAGCATCCAGTGTGCCGCCGCTACTGTTATCATTCTTCTGGCTCTTCCTCTGGGCTCCCCACCTCTGTGCACCTCCGCACCCCTGCTCCAGGAGTCGGGCTGGCGAGCGGGGCCTGAGCCCCGTGATGGGTGGAGGGGTCCCAGCTCGCAGCCGCCTGCCGCCACCGCGTCCAGGCTAGTGGATACTTGTGTTTATCTTCCCCGCTTGAAGGAGCCTGCGGCAGGGGTGAAAGGCATTGATGTTTATTTTGATAACGACTTCTCAATGCGTTTGCAAACTAATAAAATCAACTCATTAGGCTGCATGTTTAATTCACAACTGTACTGTGGGGAGACTTCCCTGGTGGCTGATGGGTAACACGGGCTCCCTCCTGAGATGGGGAAAAGTGTCTGCGGTATTTAAACTCTCCGCGACCGGCAGCACGTGTCGGGGGTCCCGCTCCCCCCACTTCCCCTGAGAGGGGCAGTGGGGACCTGGTCCTGCAGACACTGGACACCTTCATCTGCAACCCAGGGGGTCTGGGGCTGCCCCCTCCCTGTGGCCATAGCTGGGCAGGAGCAGGGGAGAGGCTGACGGGACTGTGCCAGAGCAGGCAAGGACTTGGGCCCAGCAAGAGGGGTGCGGAGGGGTGGATCCCGCAGAGCTCAAGTGGGGACAGGAGACCCCCCTTCTGAGCTCTGACAGCATGCAGACCGTTGCTGGGGTCTTTGCAGTCGTGCACCTCCGGGCGGAGCAGCGGACAGCCCCGTGAGGGATGGCGTAGGGACCGTCGCTTTACAGACGGGGAAACTGAGGCTCAGAGAGCTTCAGCAATTCACGCCAGCTCTCACAACTGCTTAGCACACCACAGGGCCAGATCTCGGACTCAGGCCTCAGTAACGCCATGCTGGTTTCACTGACCCCGTGAGCAGTGGCCCTGGAGGGACTGGTATGGGGGCCCTCGAGGGCACCTGTCCCAGGGGCCCTGGTGTCCGGCAGGGAGGGGTGCAGGAGCTGGCACCAGCCCTCTCTGTGCCATGTCCTGGCTTCCTGGAGCTTTGTCCAGTGCCCGTGCTGGTCAGAGCAGGCCCCGACCGTGCCAGAGAGAGGACTCCGGCTTCATCATGGTCCTCCGGAGAGTATCGGGTGCCAGTGTGGGCTGGGCCTGCAGAAGAGGGAGGTTTGGGGGCAGCCGGGGTCCTGCCCCAATGCCAGGAAAGGGAGGGACAGAGCCCAGAAGCCTGAATGCAGGTGAGGGGGTCCTTGCCCTTCAACAGTATCAGGATGGGGAGAGAGAGAGACATGATTTATGTCCCCCTCCATGGGCAACGATTCTAAGGGGAAGGGGAAGGGACTGAGACAGAGCCAGAAGCTTATCCCCATTCCTACCCATCTGCCTTAGAGCTGTGACCTTGGGCCACACGAGAGCCACTCTGAGCCAGGCGGGCCACCACGTTTGTCAGAGCACGATTACTTGGGTTTCTAGTAAAAGGTAGTTTCCCTCTCTGTGCAGAAGATACAAGCTTGAGACTCAGAGCTGATGTCACCTCTTTGGAGAGTTTTCCCACGGTTCTGACAGATCCTCGTGTTCGTGCTGCGAAGGTGGGGGACGCGTCTCCCCCCTGTGCCTTAACACAGTCCTCCGCAGCCTCTAACACCACACACACACACACCCCCTCCTAGCCTTTCCTGGACACACGCACACACACACACAGACACACACTGTTCACACATATGCCATCGCACACACAAACACGTCACACACACTTGCCAGCACCCACCAGTTGCGCGCGCACACGCACATTTGTGCCCGAACGCATATGTCCACACACACGCCCACTTTCCTCACAGCTGCTCCGGGGGAAATTAGCGATGCCATCCGCTCTCCTGGCCGCCAGCATCCCAATTGCACCGAAGCAGCCTGTGAGTCACGGAGACCCAGAGAGTGACCCAGATACTGGGAATCACGCTGTCCCTGGGATTTGCAGCTGCTCAGGATGTGTGAGGGGACAAAATTCGGGCTGGTGGCAGAAGGGCCAGTTGCTTATTTTCTCCCTTTTTGCCGTGGCTGGGAAGGAGCCAGCAGCTTCAGGGCGTGGGGTGGGGGCACAGGGTACATTTCGGGGTGCCCTGGTCCCAGGCTGGGCCTCCCTTTCTCTCCAGAGGACATGGACTCCTTTGAAGAGCTGATAAAAACTATCCATGTGGGGGTGCCCGGGGGGCTCCGTCGGTTAAGTGCCCGACTCTTGATTTCGGCTCAGGTCATGATCTCACAGTTCGTGGGTTCAAGTCCCACATTGGGCTCCGTGCTGATGGCGCAGAGGCTGCTTGAGATTCTCCCTCTCCCTCATTCCCTTCCCCTCCCCCGCTCTCGCTCGCTCGCAAAAGAAATAAACTTAAAGAAAACCAAACAAACCCAAACCTATACGTGCCTGAACATACGGCATTTAGGTCATAGTTTCAGGGGGCATCAACCCCCTGTCTGGAGATCCCTGGGTGGCAGTGGATCCAAAGCATCCTAAGCTTTCAGTGTCCCCAGAGACCGGTATCACCATCCCAGGGCTTGGCGGAGGGACAGTGGGTGTCTTCCCACGTCTCAGGGTTGATGAGGCGCCCAAAGATATGCCTCTCTTGATGCCCCTGACAGTTGTTTCCAGTGCAGCTGCCCGGCGAGCTCTGTGCCTCCGGTCACGCCAGCCCCAGCCCTGCCGGTGGCTCCCAGCGGCTGCCCAGCGACGGATGGCATGGGACAGGTGCCCCGCCAGCAGGGGCGGCGTCTCCTGTGCTCTCGGGGCCTCCGGGGTTCCAGGATGTCCACGGCGTTGGCCCCTTTGGGATTTGGAGAGCTCCTAGCACAGAGCAATGAGAGCCCGTCACCCCTCTCTAAGGTCGTCCTCATTCGCAGAGAAACACGACTTCTCCCACCCTGAAAAACAGACCTCTCGAGCCCACTCTCCCGGAGCTCAGGCCTCAGCTCTCTCCTCCCGCCTGTGTCCTCCCCGTGCGGTGAGCTCCTCTGGTCTTGGTGCCTGAGATGCCCATGTGTAACCCCCCAGACTCCGGACTCCTCTATCCCACCCTGCACTCACTTGCCCGACCGGTAGTCACCCCAAACTCACACCCAAGACCAAAGTCCTGGTCTCCACCTCCCCCCGCCGCCCTCCCCCGGTAGTCTTCCCAAGCTAAGATGAGGGCAAGGCCAAGGTCCAGCTGTCCACAGCTGAAGCCTCAGGCCATCCTTGACTCCGCTCTTTGTGTTCCACCCACATCTAAGCCAGTAGAATAGTCTAATTAATGAAATCGATCTTGTTAATACGCGTAGAATCCAGCTGCCAGTCGCTACCTTCTCTGCTGCCGCACTGGTCCCAGCTTCCATCATCTGTTGCTCTGGGCTGCTCTGCCCGCCTCCGGGACCCGACGGGACTGTGAAAGTGATCCTGCTTGGGGAATTGTGAAAGTAACTTTCAGTGGAGAAGCTTGTCGACCCCCCTTCCCCCACCTTAGCCAGGCGATCAAGGCCAACCTCATCAGGGATAAGGCATATTGATGACACATACTCTTCTTTTTTTTAAAGTTTATTTATTTACTTGGAGAGAGTGAGTGAGGGGGGAGGGACAGAGAGAGAGAGAGAGAGAGAGAGAGAGAGAGAATGCCAAGCAGGCTCCACGCTGTCAGAGCAGAGCCTGACGCAGGGCTCAAATTCATGAACCGTGAGATCATGACCTGAGCTGAAATCAAGAGTCAGGTGCCTAACCAACTGAGCCACCCATGCTCCCCAGTAATGCACACTCTCTTTTTTTAATTTTTTAATTTATTTTTGAAGGGGGGAGAGAGAGAGAGAGCGAGCAGGAGTGGGGGAGGGGCAGAGAGAGAGAGGGAGACACAGAATCGGAAGCAGGCTCCAGGCTCTGAGCTGTCAGCACAGAGCCCCATGCGGGGCTCGAACCCTCAAACTGTGAGATCGTGACCTGAGCCGAAGTCGGACGTTTAACTGACTGAGCCACCCAGGCGCCCCCCCCACCCACCCCAATAACGCATAGTCTTGATATGATGTGTCGATAATGGTACTTTACCTCTGTGCTCTTCCTTCCAAAACCCATAACCACAGTCTAGCCATGAGAGAAACATCAGACAAACCCACATTTAGTGAGCATTCTACACAGCGCCTGACCAGTGCTGCTAGACTCTGTCAAGGTCATCAGAAAAGAAAAGGAATGTCTGAAACTGTCAGGGTCTAGAGGAGCCGAAGGAGACAGAACAACTAAATCCTGGGTAGGATCCCGGAACAGAAAAGGGACTCTGGGGGTGGGGGTGGGGGAACCACTGAAATCTACATACGCGGGAGTGAAGTTCATAGTCAGGTTGGTTCCTGACTTGTAACACATTGTGCCATTGTGAGTCTTCAGCAGATAGGAGGAACTGCGTGATTGGGGGATGGGGACTCTTTGTTCTGTCTTTGCAACTGCTCTGTAATCTAAAACGGTCCTAAGGTGAAATTTTTTTTAAGTTTATTTATTTTGAGAGAGAGAGAGAGAGAGAGAGAGCACCAGAGGGACAAAGAGACAGGGAGCAAATCTCAAGCAGGCTCCGTACTATCAGCAGAGCCCAATGCAGGGCTTGAACTCATGAACTGTGAGATCATGACCTGAGCTGAAACCAAGAGTCGGATGTTTAACTGATTGAGCCACTCAGGCGTTCCTAAAGTAAAATCTTACTAAAAAAACAGAAATATTGGGGTGTCTGGGGTGGCTTGGTCGGTTAAACATCCGACTTCAGCTCAGGTCATGCTCTCACCATTCATGAGTTTGAGCCCCGACTGCTCAGAGCCTGGAGCCTGCCTGGGATTCTGTCTCTCTCTCTCTCTCTCTCTCTCTCTCTCTCTCTATCTCTTCTCTCTCTGCCCCTCCCCTGCTTGTGCTCTGTCTTTCTCTGTCTCTCAAAAATAAATAAATGTTGAACACGCACATACACACACACACACAAACACACACACACACACACCAGAAGCCAGAGCCGCTGTCCTCAAAAGCCGGAAGTATAAACACCCCAGCGGAAAGCCGTCATCCTTACCATGGCTGTGAGGCCATGCAGTCTGATCCTCTGTTGCTTCTTGAGCCCCTCAGCTGTAGCCGGGTGGCCTCTGTTCTGTGTGCCACACGTGCCATGCAGCCCCCACTGGACCCACTGGAGAAACTTCGGGCCAGCTGGTCCGGCTCCCCTGAGCCCTCCTTCCTTCCCCTGAAAGCTGTTTGGTTCTATCCTACGTGCCTGCCCAGTGGGGTCTAGCCCGACTGTGACCCGCCCCCAGCACCTGCTGTCACACGCCCAGACCGCTCACCCTGCCTGACATCTCTTGTTTCACATCATGTATCACCTTCCGACGTATAGATCACATAGCACGTTTATTGTGTGTACTGTTCACCTCGGTCCCTGTCACCAGAGTGTCAGCCCCTCAAGGGCAGGGATCTCTCCTCCGTGCTCACGTGTGAATCCCAAACATCCAGAACGATGCCTGGTACGTGGTAGGCACCAGACCCATGCGTATCTGTTGAACGAATGAATGGATGCGTGTGATCCTCCCCCTGCTCTCAGGCCAGGTCATAGTGAAGATAGTTAACAGTTGGTTAGTAAGTTAGTTAGCAGCCCCTCAGAGTGGGCACGTGTGACACTGGGATTTATAGTAAGAAATATATATAGATGTGGTCTGCATCTCCATGCCTGGCACAGGGCTCCTAAAACCCTTGGAATTTCCTAAGTGATGAGAACCTCTGTGGTGTTGAGGAAATGACTTTTGGACTTCATCTAACGATGGGGCTGGTGTCTGGGGGGTCAGGGGGGTAGGTGGCCTTGTGACTGGAGGGTTGGGACTTGCAGTCCCACCCCTGACCTCCAGGGAGGGGAGAGGGGCTGGAGGTGGAATGGGTCACCCACAGGCCAATGACTTAATTAATCATCCTGTGTGATGAAACCTCCGTAAAAACCCAAAAGGACAAAGGATGAGGTTCTGGGAGCATCCAGGTTGGCGAACACTTGGATATTTGGGGAGGGCGGGGGGGCACCTGGAGGGGCCGAAGCGCCACACCCTAGTGATCTGGTGACTAAAATGTGTCCCTGAATTGCGTAAGCTGCTCTGCAAATTAACGGAACCCAAGGAGGGCGTCGTTGGAACCGCCATTTATAGCCGTTCGGTCGGAAGCCCAGGGGGCAATCCGGACTGACGATTGGCATCTGGAGGAGGGGCAGGGGGGCAGTCTTGTGGGACTGAGCCCTTAACCTGTGGGCTCTGACGCTGTCTCCCGGTAGATCGTGTCAGAATTGAGTTGAACTGCAGGACCCCCAGCTGGTTGTTGGAGAAGAACCCCATCCTGACATTGGGCATTCGAGTCCTTAGCACCTTCTCCCCCCGTGCTCACCCGCAGCCCTCCTTCCTGCTTGGGCTGGTTCCTGTCACGACTGTCCTGGTGGGGAGGACAAGTCTTCTCGTCCTTCCCTGAAGATCTGGAGGATTCTACTAAGCACTCTTAACCACTCCTTGTCCACACCTCTTATTTGGCACTTGAATCAGTAGTTGCTCTTAGGGACGTATCTTATCTCCCGGAGAAAGTGGGACAAGAGGCTGCTCTGGGAAAGGGTACAGAGCGAATGAGGGAGGAGGGGACCATCTTCGCTGTCTGGCCCCCGTGCTGTAGGTCAGAGCCTTGAACCCTGGAGACCCTCCAAAACAGTTACTGAAGCAGCCTTGTGCTTCCCGTCACGGGAGCCTGGAGAGTCACCCGGAACTCTATCTCTGTCTGCTTTGCCGCCCTGTCAGACTTGGCCTTGGCCTCTGGAACCTCCCCCTTAACTTGGTCCAAGCTCTTCGCCAGCTCCTTCTCGGACTCTCGGCCCCGGTGCCTCCGTGACGAAGCGTGCGTTTTCTTGACCGATAGAGTCTATTGCCTCTTTCTTTGGTTTCGCCTTTCTCTCCCTATTTATTCCCTGGACTGAAAATCTGGATTCTCCGCGGGGAGTAGATAGTGGCTTTTCCAAAAGGAAATGGGCTCTGGAATGATCCAAGGCGGGGTTAGGAACCGAATGTGACCACTTGCTAGCCATGTCACGTGGGTGACTTTACAGTACCCCGTTGAGCCGCGTTTGCAAGATGGAAACAGCCTTCCCTGCCTTCTCGGGGGGCGTAAGCGCTCGAGGGGATGTGTGCAAGGGGGCCGCCTGGCATGTGGAAGCCCTTACGTTCCTCATCCCCCCCAGACCCCTGCTCAGCTCTCTGCTCCCCGGCACCCTCACACGCAAGCAGCTCCCCCTGCCCAACTCCCTGCCCAACCCCCTCCCCAACCGAGGGGCCCTCCCTCGCCCACCCCCCTACATCCCCAGCCACATCTCACTTCCCCGGGGGACTGCCTCCTACGCCGGCTTCCTGGGCTCCTGCTGCCGCCTGTGACAGCCACAGCCTTTCATCGCCAGTGCGTCTGTGGTAGTCGAGGTGTGAAGCAAAGTAATAATAAGAAACAAGCATGACGTGCCCCCCCAAGCACCCCACAAATAAATAGGATGTTTGCAAAGGAAAATCAACACAGCCCCATCTCTGCTAATTAGACCTCATCAGCACGTCACTAGGGCCACCTCATTTTGTTTGTCTGGTGTGAGTGGATTTTTGTCTCGTTTTCCTTAAAACACAGGAAGGAAAACCTTTTTTCTTCTCTGCGATTTTCTGTGGTTCTCGGGCTTGGCGAACCGTGGGAGTCTGCGTCTGTGGGCAGAGAGAAGAGACTGGGATCTGTAAGTCACTCAACAAGTATTGTGCGTACCTATGGTACGCCAAGCACGCCGTGACAGGCTGGTGACGTGCACATGAACATGACCCGTCAGCACATGCCCAGCGTTCGTGAGGAACCCGGACGGCCAAACAGAATTGGGTTCGGATGCCCACGGTTGGTGTGGGGGAGGGGACATTACTGGAACTTGGGGCGGGGGGTGGTCACAGGAAGTCCATCCAGGAGTAGGTGGCCGGGAAGCCCACCTGGGGGAGGCGATGCTGAGCTGCTGCAGGAAAGGAGAGAAGGGAAATCTGGGACAGGGTTATGGGTCACTCTTAGTACCCTTGTCACCTCCTCCACCCCTTGGCTTGTGGCCCCGCCTGCAAAGTCTCTCCCATCTTGGCAATTTCTCCTGACTGCTTCGGCCCCTTCTCTATGCCTTCCTTCCTGGCAGCCATCTCCATCTGCCTCCCTCCCTCGCTGCCCACCCACCGTCACCCCTGCCCCCTCACTTACAAGGTTGCCTGTGATCCTGTGTCACTAAGTCCAATGGACCCTTTATTGGACTTGGCGCTCTTGTCTATCGTTGACTTTGCCCACTGGCAAGCTCTCCTTCCTTGGCTTCCAGAACATCACAGTCCTGGGGAGGAGAGCGGTCCTCCAGCCTCTATGACTCCCCTTCCCAGGCCCATCTGGGGGCCTCCACTTCCGGCAGCGGTCCCCTGAACGCGGGTGTTGGCCAGTGTTCCACGCCCACTCCCACCCCTGTGGCTTTGGTTGCCCTTGCTGTGCCCAGGACTCCTGCCAAAAGGTCTGTGATGAGCCCCGGGCCACCCGGACATCTCCATTCGACTGTGTCCTGGCCCTTCCCTCAGCATCACCCCTAACTCGAGCCCCTGAGATCGCTACATCCGCGTGCCTGCGGGCTCAGTGAGAGACCCCCCCCCCCCCGCCTCCCAGTGGTTGGGGCCGCTCCCCTGGTCCCTTGCTAGGAATAGCTCATCAAGTCCTGCCCATCCCGCTGGGACCTCTGCACCTGTCAGCTGGCTGCCCTGCCCTCCAGACCCCGACCCAGCGGGGCTGGAAGCGAGAGGTGTCGTCGGTGGGCTTGTTCCTTCAGGCCCAGCGCCCGCCGGCCTCTTGGGATGCTGTGTGTCGTGTGTTATTGTGACGCTGTGTGTTCGGGACCAGTGACGCCCCCAGAGCCAGCCAGCCCCCCCTTCCCGGCGCCCCGTGTTTGCTTCGTTCTCCCGGGGAGGCTGGGAAGGATGTGGCGAAGGTGGAGAGGGCCTGGCTCCCGACGGGGCCCGGCGTTCATGTTGGCATTGACTTTTCCGTCCTTCCCGGAATGCGGGCTGGCAGCCACGCAGGCGGGTTCACTGGATGGGCTGAATGGGACTCTGTTCCTGAGGCAGCCTAGGGCAGCTCGAGAGAGAGAGAGAGAGAAAGAGAGAGCGAGAGCACGGTATTTCCACGGACCCCCACCTGGAAACCGCTCCCCGCCTCGCCCTGGAAATAAACACCGCCACGGCCAAGGCGGCTGACGTGTCGGCGCCTGTGGCCGGGAGCCGGCCAGGGCGGGCACTCCCTATATGTGGCAGTCTCGGGGGAACCTGATGCCCATCTGGCCCTGGGTTCTGAGACGGCCACTCAGACTGCAGGTGACATCATGAGTAGGTTCTGGGCCTCCCTCCTCGTCCTCATCCCCCTCTCTTTGATGCCTCTTTCCCAGGGCTCCTGTTGAAAGGAGGTTGTGACCACCCCAGGAGGTGGCCCAGGTGGGGGACGTCGTCAGAGGATCTCGGGTGTCCTGGGGCCTGTGCTGTAGGAGCCAAACAGACCCCGGCTCTGCCTCTCACAAGCTGCGTGACCCCTGGCAACTTCCTTGACTTCTCTGAGCCTTGATTTCCTCTTCTTTGAAATGTGTTAATAATACTTCTCCAATAGGGTAGTTTTTTTTTTTTTATTGTTTTCATGTTGGTTTTTGAGAGAGAGAGAGAGAGAGAGAGAGAGACAGTGTGAGGGGGAGAGATACAGAGATAGGGGAGACACAGAATCCAAAGCAGGCCCCAGGCTCCAAGCTGTCAGCACAGAGCCTGACTCAGGGCTCGAACTCATGGACTGCGAGACCATGACCTGCGCCGCAGTTGGACACCCAACCGACTGAGCCCCCAGGCGCCCCTCTAACAGGGTAGTTTTAAAGAATGAAAGTGAAGAGATACTGGCTGAAAAGTACACAGCACTGAACTATGAAACATGAGTGGTTTTTACATTCAGGGTTGGGGGGTGGGAGGGACAACAGGGGCCCAAGCTCCCGGACACGCGGGGAAGGTCATCTGGCCTGGTGTGACCTCACGGACGTCCCAGCATGCCGACCATTTGGGGCCCAGAGGAGGCCGCGTTTCAGAGGAGAAAGGAGGCATCCCACTGCCTTGTCAGGAGAGTCTCTCGGTGCGTTTTTAGAATCTTCAAGGGGAAGTGGGACCCGTCCCTTCCAGAGCCGGGATTCTCTCTCCAGCAGAGGGTGGCCCTGTCCCTGCCTGGATAGTCCCTCCGTCGGGAAGCTTCTCCTTTGCAAGGCAGGTCCCTAGATCACCGGGCAGCCACGGTCCCCTCTCTTCTGTGATGCACGTCCCCTCTTCCATCAACCCCTCACTCTGCGCAAACGGGGAGGCCTCTGAGTTTGCTCCCACGGGGAGCAGCGCGGGGTGGTCTTGGCGGGGGCTGACCTGACCCCCGGGGACACAGGACGATGTCCACTGACACGCTTGGGGGTCCTAGGTTGGCAGAGTGCGAGTCCTCCCGGCATCCAGTGGGTGGGGGTCAGGGATGCTGCCGAATGCGCTAGAGCGTGCGGGACGGCCCCCACCGCGAAGAGTGATCCGGCCCCCGCGGCCAGGAGTGCCTCATATCAACATCCCTCGTCAAGGGCCACGACCAGACCCGAACTCAGAGCAGCTTCTGTGGGTCTCCCAGCATTTAAGAGACGGAGAATGGGGGCAAAGTCACCCAGCTTCATTTCCAGTCAGCATCCGAAAGGAGGATCTTGCAAAGGAACGCCATGAGAAAGACCCCGGCCTTTTTGCCTCCTCTCCTGCATTCACTTACCAGCTCCTGCCCGGCGATAGGTACCCTGATGCTGGAGAATCAGGTGTATTTGCTCGGAGTCCAGGAACTTTCGTGGAGCCCGGTTGGAGCTGGGGATCCGGCGGAGGGGGAAGTGGTCTCTGCTCTTCCCCTGCTCGGCCCTGTCGCCTGGCCGCCTTCCTAACCGCCTGGCAGGAACTCAGCACCTGCATTCCTCGTTCCTTCTCAGGCTCCGCGACACACAGAACGATTCTTGGGGAAGGGGTGGGGGGCTCTCAACACCAGGCTCAGCGCTACTACTGCCCTGTGACCTCAGGGTGAGCCACTCCAACTTCTGAGCCTCAGTTTCCCAAACCCGCCTGTATCAGTCAGGCTTCTACAGACAAACAGAACCAATAGAACGTACAGAGACGTAGATTCATCGAGAGGAATTGGCTCGTGTGATTACAGAGGCCAAGAAGTCCCACGGTCTGCTGTCCGCAAGCCACCGGCCCAGGAAAGCCAGGGGTGTGCGTTCAGTCCAAAGCTAAGAACCAGGGGGAGCCAATGGTTCAACTCCAGTTCAAGTCCAGAGGTCTAAGAACCAACAGTGCTGATGTCCAAGGACAGAATAAATGGCTCTCGCAGCTCAATGGAGAACAAATTCACCCTGCATCCCTGTGTCTAGATTTCCCCCTTCTTAGAAAGACACCATCATAGGCCCAACCTCATCCAGCATGGCCTCATCCCAACTTGATTACAAACGCAAGCAGAGAAGGCCACATTCTGAGGTTCCCAGTGGACAAGACATCGGGAGGACACTAACCCAGTACAACACCTCAAGGGGCCCATGTGATTAAGCTCAGCTCGTTACTAAAGGTGCAGTGTCTGAAGGCCTGGAGGCCAGTCTCTCTGGCGGATTACCATGCGCGGACCCTGCCCCCTGTCCCGTCCCCCGTGGCCCCAGCCCGGCTTGGACAGAGATTGGAATGCACAGGAGTGAATAACCGTGGATTAGTGGGTCTGAGCTGCTCCAAGGACAGATGAAGGATACCCTGGTGGGGGTGGGGTGGGGAGGAGGAGGGACAGGCCTGGTGCTGGGGGAGGGGGCCTGTTTGTTTTCACGACAGTAAATGCCTCTGGATGGACTGTGGTTTGCCCCGGGACTCCATGCGAGATCAAGTTGTCCTCGTCAATCGGATGGCCACAAAGCCCGGTCACGGAGCCGGAGAGGGGCTGGCAGGAGATGCTTCGTGGCGTGTCCCCAAACCATCCCCAGGCATCCTCGGAGTCACTGGGGGAGTTAGGGGGCAGAGTGAACAGAGCGGGTGGGGCTCTGCCCAGGAGAGGCCCTTTGTGAGACCCTGGGCCAGAGGCCACTCTGCTCCCTTCCCGTCCCCACCCCGGGGCGGGCAGCAGAACTGTGGGAAGACAGCCCGTTTCTAATGAACAAATTACTGTCCTTGTTAACAGCACGAACAGGGCTTTGGGGGATCAAGGGAGCCAGCGCTTGGGAAACAGCCACTAATTTAATGAAGAAGATGAGTTCTAGATGTGGCCTCTGGCCCAGCAGACAGCTGCCATCCTTAGACTTCTGGACGGGATGGAAGATGAGGTGGGGGCGTGATGGCAAGGGGAAGGGGGGGTCAGGCTCTGTGGGACCAGTGTCCCTCCTTTTCTGGCACAAGGACCCGCTTCCAAAGAAACTCGGGGATCTCTGCTTGCTCGTGGCTGTTCATTTAGCAGCTGCTCTTTGAGAAAATCTGTGACAAAGGGCTGCTATGAATTCAGTATCGCTTTTAAATGGATTTTTTTTTACCTTATTAATCACAACAACAGCCACACACTTCTGACAAATGGCCGTAGGTGTGTAAGGTATGTCGATTCTGCTGGCAGACAGGGTTTGGGGGGCCCACTTTCGCTGGAGGCCCCCCTGTAGCTCGGGGGCCCTTGGCCCCCCATATTGGAGACCCCTGGCTTAGCTCTCTGGACCCTGGAGCAGGCTGGGTTCCTCAGGGAACCGGAGGTTGTCTCCAGTTTTATCCTGGCGCCCATGAGGCAGAGGATGGCTCGGCGTGAAGGAACAGTTTTGAGCTGTGTTTGAAATTCAAGGAAAAGAAAGTAGATTAATGTGTCTTCCCTCTCCCTCCCTCCCTCCCTCCGTACCTCCCTCTTTCCCTCCCTCTCCCCACAAACACACGTTGAGTATGGCTGGGGACACACCCCCGAGTCAAGCCCACTGTCAAGACACCACCAAGCAAAAGGCCCACTCTTAGCCTTCAAGAAGCCCCTAGACCTTCCGTTGGAAAAACCGGAAAGGGGTAATTCCTCCAAAAAGAGGAGTCTGCATTTCCCAGTTGCTCCGTATCCAGAAAAGTCTGCTCTCACTCAGTTGTCTTCTCTGTTGGGGATCTTGTAAAATGTCACTCGAAGCAGGGGTCCGCCACTTAAAAAAAAAAATAAAAGAAGCAGAGGCCACTGATGCTGAACCCGTTTACGTTACTGTATGAAATGGGGGTGGGGGCACCCCGGGTCTTATAGCTCAGAGTCAGCAGCGCGCGTAGGCCAGGACCCAGCGCTGCTCACCACCCCCATCCGGGCCCATCCCAGCCTCCCCAGGGGGAGGGAAGTGGCACCCATGTAGGCTTTGGGGCCTGTCCTTGGAGGGGTCGGCTGCTCCCCGTAGGACCATCCAAGTCCCTGATAAAAGCAGACGCCAGTGATGCATGTTATATACCCGGCGCTTCCCACTTCACTTACAGATGCTTCTCCGGGAGGGTCATTTACTGACAATTACGGGTTTAAAGTGGGTCCAGTTTAGCGAGCGGTTTCTATAAAGAGCAGAGCAGGATCCCCAGGGAGTGAGAGCCAGGCAGGGGGATGGGGGCGGGGAAAGCAGGCACTATCTGTGTTATGGATTTTATCGAGTCATAAACAAGGCTGGAGAACAAACAATTAAAACTGGCTGATGCATGGGGCTGCCTCGCCAGCCGGCTGTCACCGAGGCCTGTGCCGCCGCAGCCAGAGCAGCCTGACCCCGGTGGGGGGCAGGGGGTTAGATTCTGGGACTCGCCCCCTCCCCTCTCCCAACCCAGTTGAGCCGCCTCTGAGCCCCCCCCCACCACCACCACCGAGGAGCCTTTCACTCTGCGTGTGCTCAGATGGCTCCCAAGCATTGACCGGGTTGGGAGTGACCCGCACCCTCTGAGCCTCTGGAAGGAAAATGCTCAGCCTTGTAGGGATATGATAAAAACCAGAGTAATTCGCTTTACAGAGCGCAGGGAGACACTGCTAAAAATGTACCCATTAGGATTATGTCCGGGGGAGATTGGAAGAGGGCTGACACTGGATGAGAGGCCAGTGACACCCACGGTTCCGTGCATTCTGTCGCAACCCCCCCCCCCCCCGCCGAGTGCTGTGTTGCAGCCAGTTACGTGCATAATCCCAGAGCGTCCTATGAGCAAAGTCTTCTGGTGCCCTGGTTTACGAAACCAAGACCACAGAAGTTAAATATTTTGCCCACAGTCTGACAATTGCAAATGGCAGAGGGCAGGGTTGAGACTTGATCACCGGGTCTCCTGTGTCCTGAGTCCAGAAATCTTACTGCATCGGGCATTCATCTTTGACTGCAGTCAGCTTTCTCTCCTGTGTCGACAGTGGGAGTGGCCGGAGGCTCATGCCAAGGGGCAGGGGGGTACCACGTCGCTTGAGAACCGTTGGAGTCCCCACTCTACAAGCCCCCAGTGAGATGGGGGAGAGTAAGTGTTCAAGGACAGGGTGAAATGAGGAGCGGCCGGCGGTTGGTAGCAGTGAGCACAGGTGCTAAGCAGGTGAGCTGAGACCAGGTGCACGGGCGCAGGGCTAGGAGACGGACCCGGGGACCTCCACTGCCCACCAGGTCTCCAGAAGAAAGTGGTCAGGGTCATGCCCGTGCCTTTCTGGGCTGGAAGTGGGGGGAAGCTGCCGGCCTCCAGCAATAAGGTCAGCCCCTCTCACCCCCAACCCACGTCTCTGCCTCCTTTGCTCAGATACCGAAGGGCTGTGATGAGACTCAGTCTTCCGAGGCCCTGGAGGGGGGATTAGGATTGAAGAGGCCCCAGATCAGAGCAGTGGCAGGAGAGTCTGCAGAGGCTGACACCAGCCTGTCCCTGTCCTTCATCTCCCTGTGGGCAGCAGAGTCAGCTGTGGCCTCACTGAGTGCTGGGGAATGCCGGGAAGGGACTTGATCCGGGGCCCCCAGACACTGCACTGCAAAAGCCAGGTACATCGACAGTCAGAGCCCTCCCCTCAAAGGCCAGGGACGCCGGACACGGAGGACAGCGAGATGCCACAATGCAAAACTGCGTACACACGTAAACAAACGCCGTGCGGCAGGATAGGTGGTTTCGCACAGGTGACCCCACTTCATAGTCCTGCCCACCCACTTCGCAGATAAGGAGACCGAGGCTCACAGGGGTTGAGCGAGGTGACCCGCCCAAGGTCTCCAGACCAGGTGTGGAACTCCACTGGGCTTTCAGGCCGTGCAGCCTCCCGGTCGCCCAGCTTGGAGGAGCCAGATGGGGACGGAAGCAGGTTGCTGAGCCCCGATCTGATCCCGATGATCATTATGCCGACAGACATGCCTTCTCTCGGGGCGGCCCCCTTGCCTGTACCCCCACCCCATGGGGCCCTCTTCCGGTCCTCCCGGGGCTCCAGATTGTCCAGGGTTCTGCTCCAGAGGCCCCGTCCTGGCAAACCTCTCCCTGCCTCTGGCCAATCCCTCTGACCTTTGCAGCTATGTCCGGAACAGACCAGGCGCGTTGGGACAGGCCGGGGCTGGAGGGAAGCCTCCCTGGAACAGGAAGCCGGGAGGGTCTCTGACTCAGTGGGCTCCCCGCAAAGTCCAGGAGCCGTGATTTCTGCAATACCTGAGCCCAAGGGCTTCCTGCGCCTGGGCTCTGTCCCTGACGCCCTAGGGCTGCTTGGCGGCCGGTCCTGAGCAGCAGAGAGCCAGACCGGACGGGGCCTGTCCGCCAACTGCTGCTTCCACGCGTCCGGGGGGCAGACCGGCCCTAGCCAGGGCCTCTGGGAGAGCCGGGTGGGAGGACATGGGGCCTCACTGACGCTGCACCCCAGCTCCCTGCCCCTCCCTGGGGCTACGGTGAGCAGCTAGGGCCATCTGGGGCTGGTCCCTTGACGCCACAGCTCATTAAGAAGCAGCCTGTGACTCTGGTCTTGTCGCTAACCCTCCTAGGCTACCCTGGCCATGTCCTTGCAGCGGGCAGCGGCCCGGGACCCAGTCACATGCAGAGCTGAGAGTGACACGTGTGGCTGCTGAAGCGGACAGGGTGTCGGGACAGCAGCGGAGGGCCTCGCTAGCACCCGGAGGCCCCTCTTTTCCAGCCTGCCTTGCTACCTATGCTCCCGAGAGCCTCGCGACGGCCCCCACACTGTGGCCCAGGGTCCATGGGGCCCACCCTCGGTCAGGAGCCTAGCGTGAGAGAATCACACAGCCAACAGTGTTAACCCACAGCCCCAGGGCCTTGACACCTGCCTCTCACAAGAGCATGGTTACATTTCTGCCTTTTCCCACGCACGGGGATCCCCTCCCGTTCCCACCACCTACTGCGTCCACGCACGCCTTCCCCTGCCCCCGGACCTGCTTTTTCCTGCGTTCACCTCCCAGGCCTTTCTCCCCTGAACCACCTTTTCTGCTCGCATCTTCCTCACCCGCACCCACTCTCGTGCACGTTCCTCGCAAATGTTAATTGAACATCTGCTAGATCCCAGGCGCTGTTCTAGGAGCTGAGGATGGGGTTGTATGCAAAAGAGAAACGGGCAAAGACCCCTGTTCTCATGGCCGCCAGAATATTCTGGCAGGAGAAATTCCCGGCAGGATAGCTAGGTAATTGTGTATATGCTGGATGCTGGTAAGTGTGGGGGGCGGGAGCAGAGCCGGAAGGGGGTGTAGGCCTGTCGGGTGTGTGTCTGCGTGTGCGTCTGCACGTGTAGGTCTGCATGCATGTATCTGTGTGTGTGCAAGCACGTGTGTTTGTGCGTGTGTCTGCACGTGTGTGTCTGCATGGTGTATCTGCACGGGTGTGCGTGGCTGCTTTGTATCTGATCTAGGGCGGCCGGAGGACATGTGACTCAGGTGCCTGGACCTCTTTCCTGGAGCCCACAGATCTGCCCCCACCCTGCTCTGCCCTGCCCAGCAGGCAGCCTGAGAGGCTCGCGAGTGTGGACAGTTCACAGCCAGCCCCGGAAGTTGGGGGGGAGGCGCGTTGGCCAAGACTGAGTCTGGGGGGACAGTTTTTGAGATGCAAATAGTATCAGGCAGATCGGAATTGGAATCCCAAACATTATTTATCAGCCATGGGTCAGGGGGAAATTCCCGTTATTAACCCCTATGCGTCTGTATTTCCTTCTGTTGAACGGAGGTGCTGAAATTGACCCGGTGAATTTTCTATGACGTTAAAGGGTAAAATGCAAAGTGTCCAACACAGAGCTGGCCACGAGGTCCGTGCCCCAAGAAGGAAGGACACTGAGGCAGGGCTGTGGCGGGTATGTGAGGGGGCGGGGCCAAACTGGGAAGAGGCTGAGGACCGGGGGCCCACAAGCCCCCGCCCCCACTGGGCACTCTGTCACCCTGCCCTGCCCCAGGACAGATGGGGTTGGAAGCCAGCCCTCGTCACCCGCCCAGGCCCCTCTGCTTATTGAATAGCCGCTTGCAGCCAGTGTCCCTTGGAAGCTGTCTGCCTAATCCAGTTAACGCCTCCCGTGATCCGATTATTCCGTGTAAGAAACCCCAAATCTGATCAGAAGGCACCATGTGAGTGGCATAAGTTGGGGTGGGCAGTGCGGAGAAGGGGTTCAAATTTGGGTGCCATCTGCAACTCCCCTGAGGCCTCTGGCCCCTCCACGCTGGGCGTCCACCCTGACGAGCCACACAGGTGCCACCCCTGTCCTCCCCCAGGCCTCCGGGAAGCACATGCTGCCCCAGTCACCCCTAGTCTCTGAACACATGCCCATGGCCTCAGAGGGCAGCCTTCCCCCACTAGCCTGGCCTCCAGAGTTGTCCCCTCCCAGTCAGGAGAGGCCCGACTATGGAAGAAGGGGATGATGGGGCACCCGGGAGGCTCAGTCAGTTGAGCGTCCAACTCTTGGCTTTGGCTCAGGTCATGATCTCACAGTTCGTGGGTTCGAGCCCCGCGTCGGGCTCTGTGCTGACAGTGCAGAGCCTGCTTGGGATTCTCCCTCTCTCTCACTCTCTCTGCCCCTCCCCCGCTCGCACAGTCTCTGTCTCTCTCAAAATAAATAAATAAACTTAAAAAAAGGGAGGGGGAGGGGATGAGGTGGGTCCTGAGGTTCCTTTCCCTGCCCTCCCTAGAGTTTTGGGCATCAGAGGTGCCCAGAAATGTGAAGAACGTGGGTGTTTGGGTTTGAAGAACATAGATGCTGGGACCCCTCGCCCTGCACGGACCCCTGGGAGCAGCTCTGAATCTAGGGCTGGTGGAGGGACCCGCAGAGCCCCTCCTGTCCTTCCAGAGTCAGGGATGTGGGCCCTGCAGGAGGACGAGAATGGAGGCCCCTTCAGGGAAGGCCTGGGGGAGAGACATGAACGGGTGGTGGCTTTGCTGCAGTTTGGGGTGGGGGGGCCCTGCTGCCATATGTAGAAAGAGCAGGTTGGAGCAGATGAGCTTCGAGCCCGCACCACTCTGCATGACCCTGTGAATCCGCGGATCCGCAAGCACAGCGCCCCTGGGCTGCACTGAGGATCTTAGCCCCCCACGGTGTGCTTGGGAGAAAGGCAGGTGCACAGGACATGAATCCACGCCCGTTTGAATCCGTGCCTCCCCCCACCCCGAGCCCGTGGTGTCACACACTGCTTGAAGTGAGCCCTCTGTGGACGTTTGTGGGGGCCCTCCTTCCAAAGCGGGGGACAGGCTGGAAGGCCCTGGGGAAGGGCCTGCCCATCCAGTCGTCCTTGGCCTGCTCCCTGGGTCCAGGCCCTCGCCGCCTCACCCTGCCCTCCTGGCCCCTCCTGCCTCCCTGAGCTCGGCTCCTTGGGGTGGGGGGCTCCCTGCGCGCCCCGTTAGACTCCAGACAGCCACATTCTGGAAGCAAGCTCAGCAGGCAGGGAGCTAGCAGGGACAGATGGCTGGAGGCGCTGGCGGGGGCATAGGAGGAGGTCGGCACATCCTCCGTGTGGCCGGCCTGCCTCAAAAATAAACCTCCTCGAAGTCTCTCCCTCCGATGCTCTCTCTTTGGCTGGGTTCCGACTCCATTTTGATCATTTTTATTTTTATGATCCCGATAAAATCTGCTCTTACACATTCTAATCATACAGGTTATAATCCTGGCGGCAGGACCAGGGCATCTGCGTGTCGCCAGCCTCTCACCCCCTCCCGCGTGATGGGGGCGGCGTGGCCTTGGTCATTCCAGGGGGAGGACGGTGCCAGGCTCACCGAGGCGGGGCTGTGGCCCTCAGGACGTGGTCCTCGTGTTTGGCTCTGGATTTACCTTTCTCTTTCCGTGTTCAGGGGGCCGTGGGTAGAACAAGGGGCAATTCCACAAACACGTTCTTAGGGACGGATCAAGGCAGGTGCCCGGAGCCATCGGCTGGAGGTGAAAGGGGCCAGTGCTCTGCTTGCTTATAGGAAACCAAGGCCAGGCGTGTCGGTAGCGCCCACCCGTGTGCTTAGAACAGCTGGTGGGCTGTTGGCAGTCTTTGATTCCCTAATTGAATGTCAGCTGCATTATCCTCGCCCTCTTGCCCCCCCCCCCCCCGGGTATTATCCCCATTTCGCAGATGAGCCATCTCAGCCCTGGGAGAGAGCCCCGGGAGGCCCCAGGTGCCCTGACTTCTGGGACGCTTCATTCCAGGCCGCGTTTTAGTGCTTGTGCACCTGCTACCTCTAGGTGGACAGGGCACCAAGGAAGATATGGGAGGCCCGGAATATTTAAGTTCCAGATTCAGGGGAGCAGACACAACGCTGGGCGACTGGAAGCCCCGGGCACAATGCTCCAACCATCGACAGTCACCCGCGGACTCCCCTGGCCTCAGTAGGCCCCTGCCCTGCCCCTGGATGTGACCCGAGAGCACAAGCAGGAAGAACCAGCTGCCCCCGGGCAAGGCAGCTGTGAACAAGGTGGTCATGCCAACGGAAGGGCTCTCTGGTCCCTGAGATTTATTAAGGCTTCGATCCATGTTTTCCCCCAGTGTGGACTGGTGAAGATCTCAAGTCGCAGACCAAGGTCTGAGGGGACACAGCAGCCACCCACTCTGTGCCGTGGGTGGTCTGGGATTCTGCACACGTTTTCTGCAACGGGCAAGGCCGTGGTCGGGTCCTTGACGTTGGAGGGTCCGCTCATGGGGGAAGCGAATGCCTGGATTACGATAACGACCTCCTACCTCAGCCCTCCCCTCCGGCCTCTCCTCGGCACCCATCCTGCAGACAGCTGTCCCATTCGTCTTGCTAGATGTCCTTTCTCCGCACGCCTTCTCAGAGGACCCCACTGGCTCCGTTTCCTGTTGAGCCAAGACTTCACCTGATTAGGGCAAGGGCAAAGGCATGATTAGGTGCTCAAGGCACTTAGCACCTCTGTGAAACCTGCTAATCTGCAGTGGCCCTTGGGGACTGCTCAGGACAAACTAGCCGCTCCGCCCGCTGGCTGGGGACGGGGCTCTGTTGTTGCCCAGACTCACGCGCTCCTGTGCACCTTGCCCGATCCCACACCCCGAGTGGGGTTTCCGCCTCCAGCGACCAGACCAGAATCATCGGTGCCTCGGGGCCAGCCAGCACCAACACAGGAGCATCGTTGTGAACGGGGTGAGCCCTGAGTGCTTTTCTGTGACTTCCTTTTCATCCCCTCCCAGGGCGGTGTGGCAGGTGGCAATGCCCCCATTTTGCAGCTTAGGAAACTGAGGCTTGAAGAGTAAGTGACTTGCCCAAGATTCACCCCACTGGTAAGTGGTGAAGCAGGACTCAGAGCCACCTCTGGCTCTAAAGCCACGTGGCTTTGCCCTGGGCTCTTCCTTCTGTTTCCGTGGCCTCCCTTCTCCAGCTTGCAAACCTGACCCACATCTCCAGGCCCAGCTCTTTCAGGGGCCTCCCTCACCCCCATTTATTTCGCTTAATGCACTGAGCACCTACAGTCGCACCTTGAAAGTGTGTGTGCGTGTGTGTGTGTGTGTGCACGTGCACTGCTGTGTGCTGATCTCTCCCAGCCGGAGTGAGTGTGGAACTCCACCGTCACACCATAGGGAAGCTGCCTTGGGGAGAAGCGTACAGTAGGCACTCAATAATGACCCCTAGACAGACTAAGTGAGCAAGAGGTTGCAAAGCCTGCGGTTTCCCTTTTTGGCTTAAACAGACAGTATAACGGCATCCCAACACCTCCAGTTGAAGAGAGCGTGCATGGCAGGACGTGCGTGAGGACGCAGCTCTGGGTTCCTGTCCCCGGCCCTGCCGCTCACAGCTGAGACCCGTGCTTTGGGCTCCCCGTCTGTAAAATGGGTCCCCAGGGAAGGGCCCCTCTGCAAGGGCTGTTGCGGGGATGTCCTGGATTCCTGTGAGTACGGCACCTACCAGCGTGCAGAGAAGTGCTCCTTGCACGTGCTCCCTGTTATCGTCCAAAGCCCTTGGGTTGGGGATCCTGCCCTGGGATTCTGTTACCCTGACCCGGGCACCCTAAGGGACACTGTGCCATCCCCTCACCCTTCTCAGATGCTATTGCAGGATAAGCCTAGCCTGGATGAGTCCAGGGCAAGGTTTCTCAGACTCTGCACTTTGGCCCTTTGGACCGGTCACTCTGTGTCCTGGCTGGGGGGGGGGGGCTCTCCTGTGCCTCGTTAGCAGCATCTGGGGCCTCTAGCACTAGATGCCCATTGTGACAGCCATAAATGTCTCCAGAAATTGCCACATGTCTCCTGGGGGGCATTTCTGGGTCTCACTGCTCACCTAGAGCGTCGGCTCTCCCCCTCGAGTGTGCGTCAGAGATCCCCGGAAGGCTTAGCCCAGCCCCACCCGCAGAGTTTCTGATTCCTCGGACGGGTCTGAGGCAGGGCCCCGAATCTGCATGTCCGCCAGGTTCCCAGGTGCCGCTGCTTCAGCTGTTCCGGGGACCCCACCTGGAGCACCCCGGGGGAGCATACTCTCGCCCCACGGTCAGACTTTCGAGACGGCGAGGTCAGTAGCTCACGTGGTGCCGAAAAGGGGTAAGACAGGAGAGGCACATCTTAGATGCCTCCCTACAGTTGTGAAGGATCACGAACAAACCCGAAGACCGTACGGGAAAAAAATTAAAACGACAGACTCAGAAGCAGCGTGAAGGCTTTGGAAGGAGGGCGGCCACACACGCGCACGCTTAGGAAAGGAGAAGCTAACGGCCGGGGAGTGCCGTGATCGAGACCCGGAGACGTCCCACGGAGGGTCCCATGGGCAGAAGGAGAGCTGCTCGTGCGGGCGCCGGGGCTGGGGACGCCTGGGCCCTCCTGGAAAGGCTCGTTTCTCGAAGGGCCAGTGGAGCCTGGGGGGGGGGGGGGAGGGGACAGCAGCACTCAGCTCTGACTTGGAAAAGCAGCTCCGAGTCCTGTGTCACCTACGAATGAGCCTCGCCAGGATGACACGCGGCTCCGTGGACTCGGAGGCTTCCTGCGGCCAAATGGAAATTTCTGGAGGCTCTCAGCTCCTTAAGGGGAATGGAGTACCGGACAACCCCGGGAGACGGGCTGCCAGCGGGGCGCCCTGGGGTGTTTGCAGCTCAATTAACTTAGTGGTAGGCTGGCCCGCCCGTGGGCATGGGCAGTGCCTGGCCCCACCTCTGTCCTGGGGCCCTGTGGACACACACTAGGGAAGGCCAGGAGCTGGGAGCAGGTCGAGCTCAGCCTGCTCAAGGGACCTCGCCCGGTGACCCCAGACACCAGAGACTCACTCACTCAGAGGGTGTAGAATTTGAGTCAGGGTCTGTGTCCAGGCTTCTCCATTTGTAGCTGGAAGGGTGACCTTGGGTGGGATCCCTGAGTTAAGAGACCCCTACCCTGTGCCGCGTCTATAGCCAGGCACTGGGCTGGGCCCTTTACAGGTGCAGTTTTATCTCAAATCGCATCAGAGCCGCAGGAGGCATGATCTTTCCCCTTTGGGCAGATGAAGACACCGAAGGTCAGAGCGACAGCCAGAAAGTGACTGTAAAGAACGTATTGGGCTTAGTTTTCCCATCTCTGAAAGGAGGACTTTTCCCGCCTAAAGCCATCATGAGAATCAGATGGGGAGAACATATGAAAGGCATTCCAATGCCAGAGACTATAATCATGACAATTAAACTTCCGAACCTTCCGGTTTCAAGAGCCGGGCAGGTTTTGCCTCCAAACATCAGGGGAGGCAGCTCCGTGAACCCCGTTTGGTCGGCCGGGGATCTGGAGCTGAGACTCCAGGTTGGCGGCCCCCCTGGACAGGTACCCACCCACCCCACCCACCGAGTCTGCTAACGCACCCGAAATTAGATTTCACGGTTGGGTGCCCAGACACACCAAGTCGAGTTCCATGTATCTCCATGGCTCGAGGAGGAGATAAGATTTGATTAAGAAGACCGCTATTAATTTATGGCAAGTACACTCGAGCTAAGGGAGAGGCCGCTTTTAATTAATAGCCAGAAGGAATTTACGTTCTTGGTCTCAGCGAGGGGGAGAGGGGTGGAGAGAGGGAGACAGCTGAGCAAAGTAAGTGATGTAGGTGAATTGATCCAACCACACACACCCCTTCCTTTTGAAGACATATAAATAAATAAAGGGCATTGGGAAGACGGGCAGCATTCCGGTTCAGGAGACTGGCGGGTGGGCTGGGAGAGCCAGCCAGCTGGAGAGGGAGGAGGAGGAGGAGGAGGAGGAGAAGCAGTGCTCCCGGTTTTTCGGGTGCTCACTGCATGCCGGGCCTTATGCTAAACCCTTTGTGTGGATCACATTCACAAGCAGGTAGAAAGTCTCTTTTAGAAGAATAAGACAAGCCTGCAACAAGAGATGCAAACATTCCAAGAGTATCCAGTGACTGGTAAATCCTGTCCCCTGACTCCCGCCATTGACCTTAATTTCCCGCTAAGGATCCAACTGCCCGTTTCTTCTACTCGTCTAACTTTTCCAGTAACATCGTGCATACGCCGGAGCCTAAATGGGTGCATGTGTTGTGAATGTGAAGGGTGGTTCCAGTCTATCCTTATTTTAGAGCCAAGGAAATAGGCACTCCGAGGGGTCTAGGAACTTTCCCAGGGTCACACAGCTCCTAAGGGGAGGAGCCCCGTTTCATGCCTGGTTCCTGAGCCCTTTCTTTCACTCCTGCCCTCTCTGGGCTCACACTGAGAGCTGCGTTCAGGGCGTGGCAGAGGGGGGCTCGCTACACAGGAGGGGAGGGGGTCAGTCCTGGCGGAGGGCGGGAGATGGTGAGGACAGGAGCACCCGCAGCGATTCAGCCGGCACGTCCTTGCCTCATGGATGGCAGACGGGGTTTTTGCCCAGAACGTGCCCTGATCGTCAGTGTCTTGGCATCCTACTCACCCTTCCCCCGTCCCAAGCTTCCAACGGTCCTGCAGTTTGAGATCCAAAAGGAACCCAAGAGTTCAGTACTACTCGGAGGACGGTCCATAGACCAGCAGCTTCAGCGTCATGCTACTCTTGACCAGCTGAGTCAGACCATTTGGGGGTGGGCCCAGGAATCTTTATTTTAATACCCCCCCCCGCCCCAGGCGATTCCTCTTCACATTAGTTGGAGAAGTACCGCGTCATCCAATTTACAGATAGTGCAGTTGAGACCCAAAAAGAGACCCCGAGTTGTCCAAGGGCACATAGCTTGTTTATAGTGGTGGGGGGGGGGCCGAGATGGGATAGGCTAGCGTTGGACAGGCTCCTGATTCCCAGTCCCATGCCCTTTACACTGAAGCAGCCTAGACCCTCGCACTCGACCCTGGCACCGAGGACCGGAAGTGCACAGCACTGGGGCAAGAGTATGTTTTCTCAATCAGACAGATCTACCTTCAGATCCCCTAGCTGTGTGGCCTTGGTCACATTACTGAACCTCTCTGGGCTTCAGTTCTTCACATCTCCAGCAGGAATAGCACCACCCTCCTTGCTAGGTGGCTGACCAGACTCAGGGAACCGGTGCCAGTCAGTGTGCTGGGCACAGAGACAGCGAGAAGCCAGTGTTGAGTCCCTGCTCCCTGACTTCTCCGTGCCTGAGAATGGGACCAGACCCCTGAGCGGAGAGGGTGGAGTCGGCCATGCTGCGAGCTCTTTGGTCATGTTGTGCTTACTCTGTTCCCTGCGCCCCTGCCCCTTTATCTTCCCCCGGAGACCGGTTTCTAATCAGCGGTGAGCACAGATGAGTGGCCACCAGCCTCCATCACCTGTAACAGATCAACAGGCTTTGTGGTCTTCTAACCCGCCTTTTATAAATCACCCTCTCCTTCTCTGCTGTGGATACCCAGAGGTCAAACAGGGTGGCGGGAGGGGCAGCGAGGGTCCCTCAGGCAACGGGGAGTCGTAGAGGGCAAAGCACCCCTAGGTGGTCGGTGCTGGGGGACCCCCCTGGCATATGGAGTGTGATCCTCAAACTGCACAGTTGGGGAAACCAAGGCTTGGGAGGGGGGGACACCTTCTGTCCACATGCACTCCCCAAGTTGGTGGCAGAGCCAGAGGAAAGCCCCGGCCCCCGGAGCGTGGGTCTGGAGCTCAGGGTCCTCAGGCCAGCACGTGGCACACAGAGGGTGCCCTGTGACAACTTGCTGGCAGCGGGCTCACGCGTGTCAGAGAGCAGGACAGTACGGGGCGGGAGGGGGCACCCCGCTCTTGAGTGTGGCTACCCAGGAGGTTTCCTACCTCCCTCGCTCTGGTCAGCTCCACCTGACCCCCACTCCCACCCAGACCCCAATCCGGGGCCTGCCAGGCACCCCTAGCCCCCTGTGCTGGAGCTGGGAGAGGTCTGAGAGTCTGGGTGCCCGTGCCCAACTGCCAGCTCCCCCGGTTGGCCCGTGTGCAGGACACAGGTGGAGGGAGGGGCTTGCGTGCTTGGGGCGCAGCTGGAGGCACCCCTCCCCCACCAGCCTGGAGGTGGGGGTCCCACATGGGCTGCAAATGGGCAGCTCCCCTCCACGGGCCACATCCACCCCAGCCCGGGGACTCGCTTGCAGGCAGGTTCCCGGGTCGGGGACTGTCCCCACAGCCAGGACACACCGCGCAGGATGGTACGTCTAACTCTTCCTCCAGACCTTGAGGTCCGGGATGGAGAGGGGCCAGGGACCTGCTGGGTGGGGACAGATGTTCAGATCCCTCCCTCCTCTGCTCTGGGGAGCTGAGCATGTCTTAGAACGGGGGGGTGGGATGCGTGTGGAGATGCAGGGACTGTTCCAGAAGAAGGGATAACTCCATCCCCACGGCAGAGCCCAGCGCACCGGCGGCCCAAGTGCCCACTTGAGTGCGGGAAGAGGGGTCACAGCTGCGGCACCGTGTGAGGTCTGCCTGCATCGGGACTGGTCCCAGGACCCTCGCCTGCTCCTCCCTCCGACGAATATTTGTTAAGTGACTACTGTTTGCTAAGAATGCGGCACTCTCTGCTCTCAGGGAGCATATGGTCCAGGGGGAGAGAGAGACGTTAGCTTAAACTTATTTAATTACTATAGCGATTGGTCCCATAAGGCAAGTTATAGATTCTATAAAAATATTCAAAAGGGGATCCGTGACCTGGAGTGTGGGGTCTAGGAAGGCTTCCCAAGGAGGTGGCATTTAAGCTGATCCCTAAATGATGCATAGGAGTTAGCAGGCCAAGAGGTGCTGCGGGATGAGTGTCCTGGAAGAGGAGACAGCATGTGTAAAGGCCCTGGGGCAGGTGGGATGGCCCTTGCTGTGTTTGAGGGACTGAAAGGATGCTGATGTGGAAGAGAACGTCTCTGCCCCAGGGAACCCAGAAATCAAGTCTGCTGATGAGACACATCACCCTGGCACCCCACCCCCACCCCACTTCTATACACAGACGTGAGAGTGCAGTGCTGTGGAGGGAATGGAATCTCCTAGAAGCTCCCTGGGTGAATGGCTCTAAAGCCTGTATCTGAAGGATGAGGGAGGCACCCAGGGGGGAGAGGGAACTCTCTCTGGTCTGGAAGGGCCAGCTGAGTAAGAGGAGAGGGTGAATGCCCTGGCAGGAGGGTATGCAGAGCCTGTCCCTGCTCCGAGGCCGCCCGGCCAGGGCCGCGGGTGTGGGCAGGCAAGCAGGGCCCGGCCCCTGGCAGGGGCAATGAAGGCCCTCTCTAGCCCCCTGGTTGTCAGGCTCTCTTTCTCCGAATAGGAGGCTGGCGAGGCTCCTGCATTATTAATAGTGACACATAGTAAACATTTTGATAATTGTCACAGCCACGGGCTCTGAGATACAGCAACAGCTGTTGCCAGCGTGAGGGAAAAAGGCAAAATGCCCGCGCCTGCGAGGCACATGCCTCCAGACTGGTGCCTGTGCACCCCAGTCTCCTCCTTGTTTTTCCTTCACCCCCACCCCACCCGCCGGAGATCAGGCACCTCCCGGGCTCTAGTTAGCCCGATGTGGGGTGCTGGGTAGGGCAGAGGAGAGGCCCTCCCCACCCAACCACAGGGAGCCCCAAGTCAGGGTTCCTGCACTGAGCCCTGCCCCCAGCAGGGGCCGCGCAGTACCCCAGATAACCCAATCTCCTCACCCCAGCCCGGCCCGATCCCACTGCACTCAAGAGGTGACCGAGTCAGGCCAGGGACGGGCTGGAAAGGTGGTTTTCCCCGTGGGAGACCGCGAGGGGCACCCTCCTTGAGGCCCCTGGCAAAGCCTGGCATTTGGGGAACGGTGCAGGCGGCTGCTTCTCCGGGGCTCCGACTGATGACTGGATGAGACCCTGGAGGGAGCGAGGCCCAGCATGGTGGACGGGGTCGCTGTCCTTGTCTCTGCCTGGTCGCTGCTTCCATCAACCGCTAGAGGAACGCGCAGAAGGCGTGCTGTGTGAGCTGGGGTTTGGGGCGCCTCGGATCACAAGCCAGGCATCTCCACAGCCCAGAGCTCAGGTGGCGGGAGGCTGCAGGAGTGGATGTAAAGTGCCCCCCCCCCCGCACCCCGACTCCGGGAGACTCAAGAAACCAGAGGGAGAGTCTTACCTTACCAGCCGTGTGGGGGGACGCGCCTTGGCGTCTGAGTTTTTCCAAGTTGCAAACGTCTTTTGCAAGTCCCGGTGCAACATGAAAACAGGGGTCCTTGCTTGAAAAGCAGGCAAAAAAGCGCTGTTCAAGTTACTAAAACACCGAGCTTCCCCTTTCCTCCGAGCACCTCCTCCGCTCTCGTGCCTGGGCCGTCGTTCCGGGGGCGCGTCGCTTCCAAAGCACAAGGCTGAACAGGACATTATTGCGCATTTCAAGACGGTGGCGTTAGCAGAGCGCTGACCCGTGTGTGTGGCCCTTCTGCGCGGGGCCCTGTGGGGCTCCAGGGCTCGGCCCCGCAGAGGTGGCCCTGGTTCGGCGTGAGCCACCGCGTCGCACAGAAGTGAGTGCAGCCGTGATCAGGAAGCCTGTCCATCCGAGGGAGGGGACCGACAGGGTGGAGCACGGGATGCGGAGGGACGCCGCTGGCCGGGAGCGGGTGTGGCAGGTTTCAGCGCAGAGGACGAGCCGTGGTGTGGGAAGGGCAGTGCGAGAAAATGGGGCTTTGCGGTCTGGCCAGGAGGAGCGTGTAAGGCAGATCTGCACCCACCAGGGGCGAGAAGAACGGGGTGAGGCTGGAGTGTGCTAGGAAGAGCCCGGCCGTGGCCAGTGGGTGGGGTGGGGGGCGCCCTGTCACTGTGCTTGGGTGGCTTAACTATACACGTTGACTGTCCCACGCTTTGGGAGGCCAGAAGTCTGAGACCAAGGGGTCAACAGGATCAGCTTCCTCTGGGACGTCTCTCCTTGGCTCGTAGGTGCCATTCGCCTACCCTGTGTCTTCACACGGTCCTCCCCACCGTGCGTGTCTGTGACCTAATCTCTTCTTATGAGGACATCAGTCGTACTGGGTTAGAGCCCACCCTTATGGTCGCATTTTCCCTTAATTTCCTCTGCAAAGACCCCATCTCCAAATCCAGCCGTGTTCTGAGGTCCCCGGGGGTTGGGACCCCAATATCCGAATTCTGTTGTGGGGGGAGGGGGCGGAGAAAGGGACACAGTTCAATCCAGAGCAGCTTCCCAGAGGAAACACAATTTGAGCTCACGTCCAAACGATGACCTAAAAGGTATTCCATCTCAAGAGGGAAGGGGGAGACCCTCCGGAGAGAGGGCATCATCGGGCAGCCCTGGTGAACCCCGGGCGCAGCTGCTGGAGAAGATTCCAGCAGTGACCCCTGGGGAGGTTGCAGACAGTGGCGGGGCCCCACCTCCGCAGAACCAAGGTCTCTATTCTGGGAGCCCAGTAGGACGGGGATCTTGAAAGACTCACTGTGACGTTTGCCTGTGTTGAGGACAAGGGACCGTGTTTTCGTCCGGATTTTCCAGAACAGAACAGACAGATCTCTACCTGTATGTACACAGGCAAAGGGGGAAAGGCCGATGTCCCGCTGACACAGGCAGGAAGAAAAGGGGGCAACGAGGGGTGAATTCCTCCTTGCTCTGCCTTTTGTTTTACTCAAGCCCTCGACCGAAGGAGGGGAGGAATCTCCCCTCACTGGGATTCGAACACCAGTCTCATCTGGAAGCTCCCTCCCAGACACACGCAGAGATAGTGTTTGCTCCGGGCTGCCCATGGTGCCATCGGGTGACACATGCAGTTCACCATCTCAGACGCGAAGGTTGTGAGATTTGGCGGGGGGGGGGGCATGTGAGAGATGGTGACAGTGTAGATCGGGCCACGGCCACAGGGACAGGGCATCAGAGAGAAGCGGGAGAACTCAGGGCGCTCGGGAGGTGTTAGGGTGGCTCTCGGAGTGGCCCACCTGAGGGACCGACCCCCTGAGGGAGTGAAGCGTCAGATGGGGATGTGACCAGGAGGTGGGACAGAGGGGAGAGCTTGACGTGAGACATGGTAACTCGGGGGTGGCTTGCAGACCTCAAGCAGAGATGGTTAGTGGAGACGCGGCCCAGGCGGGCTGCGATTCAGGGGCACGGTGCGGTGTGGGGACGGGGGCCTGGCTCGGCTGTGCCTTGAGACGGCCCCACAGTAACAGCTGGCAGAGGAAGGTGAGGCCGGCCTTACCCATCCCGTCCGACCCGCACCAGCTAGCTCAGCTCACCCGGGGTTGGCCCAACCCCAATCCCTGCTGGCCCCTTGACCTGGTGTCCCGCTGTCCCCGGCTGTTAGACCTTCTGCTGCCTCGGTGGGGAACCCCCACCCAGGCTGGCCCGCAGGACCTTGCCTCCCGGTTCCCCAGATACTAATGCCCACGCTGGGACGCCTTCGCTTCGTGCCCTTGGGTCCTCAATCTGCACAGCCACCCTCCGCGGTGTAAATGGTCCCGAGCGCGGTGGCTTAAAGTAGCACAGATTTACTAGCTTGCAGTTTGGGAAGTCAGAAGCCCCGACCTGGTCTCACCGAAGGCGGGAGGGCTTGAGGCCTGAGGGGAAAATCCATTTCCTTGCCTTTTCCGCTCCTGGAGGCTGCCTGTCTTCCCTCGTGGGGCGGCAGCCCTGGCCAGGCCGGTCACATTCACGGTGCCCCCATCCGACGCCGACCCCCTCTGTCCCCTCTTCCACAATACAGGACCCTTGTAAGTACACCGCGCCCATCCGCTACGCCGGGATAATCTCCCTCTTCTAAAGTCGGCTGATTATTAACCTCAGTTCCATCTTTGTGACGTATCAGGACATATTCGCAGGTTCTAGTAGGGATTAGGACGTGTTCGCGTCCATTACTCTGCTGGCCACGCCTGCAGTATTTGTGGACATTAGTCCTTTGCGCCCCTTGGTGCGTCTCCAGGCCTGGATTCCAGCTCCGAGGAGACACTCTCCGAGGCCCCATCCGCAGGCTGTCCTGTCCCCTAAGCTGGCCCCTGCCGTGGGGGACACACTCCCCAGAGGGACAGAACGGAAGGCATGGTGTTCTCACCTCCTTGTTCATCGTCCCCACCATGCTCTGCCACGGGAGAGGAGCTGGGAGCGCAGGTGGGGCTCTCGGGGCCTGCAGAATTGGGACCAGGACCCGCTGCACTCGGAAGCCCAGAACTGCATAGAAAGTGGGGACGTAACGGGGTGGCACTGGGGTCCCCGGAGGTGCTGGCTCCAGCAGAGCGAGATAGTTAAGGCTGAAGGGTTTATGGGACTGGCTGTAAGAATCGACTGGGCAAAGCCCCACCACGGGGTGGGGGCCCTGCAGGTGCTGGGTGCCCTGTCAGGAGAAAAGGAGAAGGAAGAGGGGGACCTGTCCCAGGGAGCCTCTTGCTGGCTGCCCCCCACCCCGTGGCATGCGGGAGCCAAGAGTGGCTGTGGGGAGCACATCCATTTTCTTCCTTTAACCCAGAGGAAACGGGGCCCAGGTGGGTGGCCAGTGGCGCAGACTCGTGGCAAGTGGCCCAGGGCCTACGCCGGGACCTGGGTCTCCTGACTCCAGC